>OZ026845.1:17281571-17871613 GCA_964023205.1 Lutraria lutraria
ATTGGGTCACATGATGTTTTGTTCAGTTAAACACACAATTTAGTAATCGTTGTTCTTCTGCGTCAAATGACGCCATTTTGCGAATATCAAATCTCGCAGATGCTGAGAACAAATGCCCGTTTATTCAAATTAATACGTCTGACGTCACTGAAATTTGCATGAATTGATGACATAATATGTCGCCTGGAAATGACAGACGTTCAGTGTAATCTCAACAAAATTATGAATTTCGTGCCGTTGTATCTGAAACATCAACTGTTCAAAAATTTGGGTGGCCCGCACGACGCTACAGTTGGTTATTAAATCGGCTGTAGCTTTCAAAATAATAAGTATAATTTCATCAGAATCATTGACAATAATATGTATTGGATTATGTTTTGCTGTGGTATAGCTAAATTTGATGTAATTACGTCGGGATAAATAATAAAGGGGGTGTCCACGAACTTTTTGTGCATACGCATTTCTACTCGTAATAAAAGACTATTATCTAATTATTATTAGTTTAGTACTTGTTACCAGCTACTTATTAATCATTGAGTATTTATATATGTTAATATGTTTTTGCTTTCATAAATCAGCTGTAGTGATTGCAGCTATTCAGCAGCAATGCGGAAAGGATACATGTTTGCGTAGATAAGTATGCTTTCACCAACTCCTTGCATATCACACTTATTATGCAGATCTGCTTATTCTGATATATATATATATACACATATATATACGGTCAAACATGTGTTAGTAGCTTTCTCCAAAAACGGCAAAACTGGGAATAAAGGAAATCCTATGAAAACCTGTCATTGATTATAAACTTCAAAATATCTTCTGAATGAAGGCCACCTGCCAATAAAGGCCACACTTTATCTTTTTAATATTGGTCATTGTTCATAGATTTGACGGCACTTATATTTCCCAATAGCTCTTTTCCTAGCATTTACATAACATCACTGTATTGTTAATAATGATTTGTCATTTATTACTGAAATATATTTGCCTTAGTAACAAGTTCATGATTATTTGATAACTTGTGCCCTTGAAATTAAAATTATCAGTGTTTGGTAACTTGTACTATGTACTTAATCATCAGAACATAAATTACTTTTAAATTTGTATCTGATCCCTTAGTTAACTGATTTTTCATTACATTTCTGGACAATCCAGCAAACAATAACATCTATTTACTTAATTGAAGTTTTGAGCGAGACTGCTTTTTTCGACAGTGTTTAGATAACCTTGGTTGAAGCCAAATACAAGGACAAATATCGCAAATTCGCGAAAACACATGCCATTCATATAACTAGCAGTTACTAACACAAATAAAAAACAGTCAACAATTAAATTTAATCGTTTAGTGCATCACATGTTATCAACAAGAATCAACACTTACGAGGAAGTAGTTCATAAACAGGAGAAAATCATACGTTGAACTTCCAAACGGTCTGGACGCTTGTTGACCATGATCTCAACAAGAGAGATAAATCTGAATGACTAAAATTAAAGTACTGAAAGCTCCCGAAACATGAGTAATTCATAACGTTCCTAACTCTGTCCGTCTAGATTATCTTAGCTAAAAAGCATCGAAAGTTAAAGATAAATCAATCAAACATTTTTATCTACAGTCAAAAGGTATATCACAGAAAATACAAATATCAATGTAGGTATCTAGTGATGGATTTATTTGTACATAACGACGTAGTACACACAATATATAATAATGGTCAGTTAACAGGAACATTTTAGATTGTTCAAAATCATATTTCTGAAGCCTATTGACAGTTTGCACTAAAATTGCTTATCATTTTTCTTTTTAAATTTATTACCTTGAACTTTATTTGCTATAAATTACAATTACAAATTGTTATGAAATGTCTATTTTCCACTAATTTCTTGTTTGTCTTTTTACATGTGTACTTCTATTGGATTTGTCATTTGTTGCATGCCTGTGTTTGTGTGATATTGTAAGTTGACATAATGTATACATAATTATGAGGATGAGCCAATTAATAAATATTCTGTTTTGTTCTGTTCTGCTTAGTTTAATACCAAATAAGTCACTGCAATAGATAAGGTTGTTGGCACGTTTGTTTGTTTTGTTTCGTTTTTTATTTTGTTTGTTTGAGTTTTACGCCCCTCTTCAACAGTCAGAATCATATGAGTCGGACAGATCACCCAACTTTCGTTCCTAGAAAGAACCAATGCTAGACTCCCATCCTCCGTAAGTAGCTGCCTACTTTGCCTTTAAGAGACATTGGTCAGTAACTGGGCTCGATCCCACGACTTTCTTTGTACATAAGTGAAAGGTTACGGTGATTTGAAGTCAGCTACTTTAACCACTCGACCACGGAGGCGGGTCGACTAGAACGGGGGTTCATCCATTTGTCAAAAAAAGAAAATTGGAATTTAATTAGTCTCAAGTATATAAGAAGATGTACATGTAGTTAGAACTTTTAAATTAGCACTGCTCAAATTTGAAGTAATTAAGTACACTGGTCCCTTGCAAGCCAAACAAAAACTGTACAAAATAAGTTCCCAGTGTTGAAAATGTTAAGGGTTACCCATGAAAGTCAGATCGGGATTCGAACCCGAATCTCCCCATTACCAATTACTGGCCTGGGTTGCTCTATCCAATTAAGCTATCTGACCTTAAATTAAGGTAAACTGCAATTCTGTGAATATAAATCGTTTGTTTTGACATACACCGAGCTGTGTTAAAAGTATAAAAACAATTGTGCTCACATAAATTGACAATGTAAACCAAATATAAACGAATCGCTACAGTTGAATCATGCCAGGTGCTTAACTACAGTATTATGATAAATGTGCTCATATAAAATGAAAATGTAAAATAAGTATAATAAAAGAATCACTACAGTTGAATCATGCCAGGTGCTTAACTACAGTTTAAAAAATAGTTGTACTCATATAAAATGAAAATGTAAAACAAGTATAATAAAAGAATCACTACAGTTGAATCATGCAAGGTGCTTAACTACATGTAATAAAACTTTGTGCACATATGAAATGAAAATGTAAAACAAGTATAATAAACGAATCACTACAGTTGAATCATGCCAGGTGCTTAACTACAGTATAAAGAAAATTTGTGCTCATATAAAATGAAAATGTAAAACAAGTATAATAAAAGAATCACTACAGTTGAATCATGCCAGGTGCTTAACTACAGTATACTAAAAAAACTGTGCTCATATAAAATAAAAATGTAAAACAAGTATAATAAAAGAATCAGTACAGTTGAATCATGCCAGGTGCTTAACTACAGTATAAAGAAAATTTGTGCTCATATAAAATGAAAATGTAAAACAAGTATAATAAAAGTATCACCACAGTTGTATCATGCCAGGTGCTTAACTACAGTATAATAAAAAGAATTGTGCTCATATATAATGAAAATGTAAAACAAGTATAATAAAAGAATCACTACGGTTAAAACATGCCAGGTGCTTAACTACAGAATAAAGAAAATTTGTGCTCATATATAATGAAAATGTAAAACAAGTATAATAAAAGAAGCACTACAGTTGTATCATGCCAAGTGCTCAACTACAGTTTAAAAAATATTTGTGCTCATATAAAATGAAATTGTCAAAAAGTATAATAAAAGAATCACTACAGTTGTATCATGCCAAGTGCTCAACTACAGTTTAAAAAATATTTGTGCTCATATAAAATGAAATTGTAAAAAAGTATAATAAAAGAATCACTACAGTTGAATCATGCCAGGTGCTTAACTACAGTATAATAAAAATTTGTGCTCATATGAAATGAAAATATAAAACAAGTATAATAAAAGAATCACTACAGTTGAATCATGCCAGGTGCTTAACTACAGTATAAAGAAAATTTGTGCTCATATAAAATGAAAATGTAAAACAAGTATAATAAAAGAATCACTACAGTTAAATCATGCCAGGTGCTTAACTACAGTATAAAGAAAATTTGTGCGCATATAAAATAAAATGTAAAACAAGTATAATAAAAGAATCACTACAGTTGAATCATGCCAGGTGCTTAACTACAGTATAATAAAAAGATTGTGTTCATATAAAATGAAAATGTAAAACAAGTATAATAAAAGAATCAATACAGTTGAAACATGACATGTGCTTAACTACAGTATAATAAAAAATTGTGCTCATATAAAATGAAAATGTAAAACAAGTATAATAAAAGAATCACTACAGTTGAATCATGCCAGGTGCTTAACTACAGTATAAAGAAAATTTGTGCTCATATAAAATGAAAATGTAAAACAAGTATAATAAAAGAATCACTACAGTTGAATCATGCCAGGTGCTTAACTACAGTATGATAAAAATGTGTGCTCATATGAAATGAAAATGTAAAACAAGTATAATAAAAGAAGCACTACAGTTGTATCATGCCAAGTGCTCAACTACAGTTTAAAAAATATTTGTGCTCATATAAAATGAAATTGTCAAAAAGTATAATAAAAGAATCACTACAGTTGTATCATGCCAAGTGCTCAACTACAGTTTAAAAAATATTTGTGCTCATATAAAATGAAATTGTAAAAAAGTATAATAAAAGAATCACTACAGTTGAATCATGCCAGGTGCTTAACTACAGTATAATAAAAATTTGTGCTCATATGAAATGAAAATATAAAACAAGTATAATAAAAGAATCACTACAGTTGAATCATGCCAGGTGCTTAACTACAGTATAAAGAAAATTTGTGCTCATATAAAATGAAAATGTAAAACAAGTATAATAAAAGAATCACTACAGTTAAATCATGCCAGGTGCTTAACTACAGTATAAAGAAAATTTGTGCGCATATAAAATAAAATGTAAAACAAGTATAATAAAAGAATCACTACAGTTGAATCATGCCAGGTGCTTAACTACAGTATAATAAAAAGATTGTGTTCATATAAAATGAAAATGTAAAACAAGTATAATAAAAGAATCAATACAGTTGAAACATGACATGTGCTTAACTACAGTATAATAAAAAATTGTGCTCATATAAAATGAAAATGTAAAACAAGTATAATAAAAGAATCACTACAGTTGAATCATGCCAGGTGCTTAACTACAGTATAAAGAAAATTTGTGCTCATATAAAATGAAAATGTAAAACAAGTATAATAAAAGAATCACTACAGTTGAATCATGCCAGGTGCTTAACTACAGTATGATAAAAATGTGTGCTCATATGAAATGAAAATGTAAAACAAGTATAATAAAAGAAGCACTACAGTTGTATCATGCCAAGTGCTCAACTACAGTTTAAAAAATATTTGTGCTCATATAAAATGAAATTGTCAAAAAGTATAATAAAAGAATCACTACAGTTGTATCATGCCAAGTGCTCAACTACAGTTTAAAAAATATTTGTGCTCATATAAAATGAAATTGTAAAAAAGTATAATAAAAGAATCACTACAGTTGAATCATGCCAGGTGCTTAACTACAGTATAATAAAAATTTGTGCTCATATGAAATGAAAATATAAAACAAGTATAATAAAAGAATCACTACAGTTGAATCATGCCAGGTGCTTAACTACAGTATAAAGAAAATTTGTGCTCATATAAAATGAAAATGTAAAACAAGTATAATAAAAGAATCACTACAGTTAAATCATGCCAGGTGCTTAACTACAGTATAAAGAAAATTTGTGCGCATATAAAATAAAATGTAAAACAAGTATAATAAAAGAATCACTACAGTTGAATCATGCCAGGTGCTTAACTACAGTATAATAAAAAGATTGTGTTCATATAAAATGAAAATGTAAAACAAGTATAATAAAAGAATCAATACAGTTGAAACATGACATGTGCTTAACTACAGTATAATAAAAAATTGTGCTCATATAAAATGAAAATGTAAAACAAGTATAATAAAAGAATCACTACAGTTGAATCATGCCAGGTGCTTAACTACAGTATAAAGAAAATTTGTGCTCATATAAAATGAAAATGTAAAACAAGTATAATAAAAGAATCACTACAGTTGAATCATGCCAGGTGCTTAACTACAGTATAAAGAAAATTTGTGCTCATATAAAATGAAAATGTAAAACAAGTATAATAAAAGAATCACTACAGTTGAATCATGCCAGGTGCTTAACTACAGTATAAAGAAAATTTGTGCTCATATAAAATGAAAATGTAAAACAAGTATAGTAAAAGAATCACTACAGTTGAATCATGACATGTGCTTAACTACAGTATAATAAAAAATTGTGCTCATATAAAATGAAAATGTAAAACAAGTATAATAAAAGAATCAGTACAGTTGAATCATGCCAGGTGCTTAACTACAGTATAAAGAAAATTTGTGCTCATATGAAATGAAAATGTAAAACAAGTATAATAAAAGAATCACTACAGTTGAATCATGCCAGGTGCTTAACTACAGTATAAAGAAAATTTGTGCTCATATCAAATGAAAATGTAAAACAAGTATAATAAAAGAATCACTACAGTTGAATCATGCCAGGTGCTTAACTACAGTATAATAAAAAAATTGTGCTCATATCAAATAAAAATGTAAAACAAGTATAATAAAAGAATCACTACAGTTGAATCATGCCAGGTGCTTAACTACAGTATAAAGAAAATTTGTGCTCATATAAAATGAAAATGTAAAACAAGTATAATAAAAGAATCAGTACAGTTGAATCATGCCAGGTGCTTAACTACAGTATAAAGAAAATTTGTGCTCATATGAAATGAAAATGTAAAACAAGTATAATAAAAGAATCACTACAGTTGAATCATGCCAGGTGCTTAACTACAGTATAAAGAAAATTTGTGCTCATATAAAATGAAAATGTAAAACAAGTATAATAAAAGAATCACTACAGTTGAATCATGCCAGGTGCTTAACTACAGTATAAAGAAAATTTGTGCTCATATAAAATGAAAATGTAAAACAAGTATAATAAAAGAATCACTACAGTTGAATCATGCCAGGTGCTTAACTACAGTATAATAAAAAAATTGTACTCATATCAAATAAAAATGTAACACAAGTATAATAAAAGAATCACTACAGTTGAATCATGCCAGGTGCTTAACTACAGTATCAAGAAAATTTGTGCTCATATAAAATGAAAATGTAAAACAAGTATAATAAAAGAATCACTACAGTTGAATCATGCCAGGTGCTTAACTACAGTATAATAAAAAAATTGTGCTCATATAAAATGAAAATGTAAAACAAGTATATTAAAAGAATCACTACAGTTGAATCATGCCAAGTGCTTAACAACAGTATAAAGAAAATTTGCGCTCATATAAAATGAAAATGTAAAACAAGTATAATAAAAGAATCACTACAGTTGAATCATGCCAGGTGCTTAACTACAGTATAATAAAAAAATGTGCTCATATAAAATGAAAATGTAAAACAAATATAATAAAAGAATCAGTACAGTTGAATCATGCCAGGTGCTTAACTACAGTATAAAGAAAATTTGTGCTCATATAAAATGAAAATGTAAAACAAGTATAATAAAAGAATCACTACAGTTGAATCATGCCAGGTGCTTAACTACAGTATAAAGAAAATTTGTGCTCATATAAAATGAAAATGTAAAACAAGTATAATAAAAGAATCACTACAGTTGAATCATGACATGTGCTTAACTACAGTATAATAACAAATTGTGCTCATATCAAATGAAAATGTAAAACAAGTATAATAAAAGAATCAGTACAGTTGAATCATGCCTGGTGCTTAACTACAGTATAAAGAAAATTTGTGCTCATATGAAATGAAAATGTAAAACAAGTATAATAAAAGAATCACTACAGTTGAATCATGCCAAGTGCTTAACTACAGTATAAAGAAAATTTGTGATCATATGAAATGAAAATGTAAAACAAGTATAATAAAAGAATCACTACAGTTGAATCATGCCAGGTGCTTAACTACAGTATAAAGAAAATTTGTGCTCATATAAAATGAAAATGTAAAACAAGTATAATAAAAGAATCACTACAGTTGAATCATGCCAGGTGCTTAACTACAGTATAATAAAAAAATTGTGCTCATATCAAATAAAAATGTAAAACAAGTATAATAAAAGAATCACTACAGTTGAATCATGCCAGGTGCTTAACTACAGTATAAAGAAAATTTATGCTCATATAAAATGAAAATGTAAAACAAGTATAATAAAAGAATCACTACAGTTGAATCATGCCAGGTGCTTAACTACAGTATACTAAAAAAACTGTGCTCATATAAAATAAAAATGTAAAACAAGTATCATAAAAGAATCACTACAGTTGAATCATGCCAGGTGCTTAACTACAGTATAAAGAAAATTTGTGCTCATATAAAATGAAAATGTAAAACAAGTATAATAAAAGTATCACTACAGTTGTATCATGCCAGGTGCTTAACTACAGTATAATAAAAATTTGTGCTCATATGAAATGAAAATGTAAAACAAGTATAATAAAAAAATCACTACAGTTGAATCATGCCAGGTGCTTAACTATAGTATAAAGAAAATTTGTGCTCATATAAAATAAAATGTAAAACAAGTATAATAAAAGAATCACTACAGTTGTACCATGCCGAGTGCTCAACTACAGTTTAAAAAATATTTGTGCTCATATAAAATGAAATTGTAAAAAAGTGTAATAAAAGAATCACTACAGTTGAATCATGCCAGGTGCTTAACTACAGTATAATAAAAAATTGTGCTCATATGAAATGAAAATGTAAAACAAGTATAATAAAAGAATCACTACAGTTGAATCATGCCAGGTGCTTAACTACAGTATAAAGAAAATTTGTGCTTATATAAAATGAAAATGTAAAACAAGTATAATAAAAGAATCATTACAGTTGAATCATGCCAGGTGCTTAACTACAGTATAATAAAAAGATTGTGATCATATAAAATGAAAATGTAAAACAAGTATAAAAAAAGGATCAATACAGTTGAATCATGACAGGTGCTTAACTACAGTATAAGAAAATTTGTAATCATATAAAATGAAAATGTAAAACAAGTATAATTAAAGAATCAGTACAGTTGAATCATGCCAGGTGCTTAACTACAGTATAAAGAAAATTTGTGCTCATATAAAATGAAAATGTAAAACAAGTATAATAAAAGAATCACTACAGTTGAATCATGCCAGGTGCTTAACTACAGTATAATAAAAATTTGTGCTCATATGAAATGAAAATATAAAACAAGTATAATAAAAGAATCACTACAGTTGAATCATGCCAGGTGCTTAACTACAGTATAAAGAAAATTTGTGCTCATATAAAATGAAAATGTAAAACAAGTATAATAAAAGAATCACTACAGTTAAATCATGCCAGGTGCTTAACTACAGTATAAAGAAAATTTGTGCGCATATAAAATAAAATGTAAAACAAGTATAATAAAAGAATCACTACAGTTGAATCATGCCAGGTGCTTAACTACAGTATAATAAAAAGATTGTGTTCATATAAAATGAAAATGTAAAACAAGTATAATAAAAGAATCAATACAGTTGAAACATGACATGTGCTTAACTACAGTATAATAAAAAATTGTGCTCATATAAAATGAAAATGTAAAACAAGTATAATAAAAGAATCACTACAGTTGAATCATGCCAGGTGCTTAACTACAGTATAAAGAAAATTTGTGCTCATATAAAATGAAAATGTAAAACAAGTATAATAAAAGAATCACTACAGTTGAATCATGCCAGGTGCTTAACTACAGTATGATAAAAATGTGTGCTCATATGAAATGAAAATGTAAAACAAGTATAATAAAAGAAGCACAACAGTTGTATCATGCCAAGTGCTCAACTACAGTTTAAAAAATATTTGTGCTCATATAAAATGAAATTGTCAAAAAGTATAATAAAAGAATCACTACAGTTGTATCATGCCAAGTGCTCAACTACAGTTTAAAAAATATTTGTGCTCATATAAAATGAAATTGTAAAAAAGTATAATAAAAGAATCACTACAGTTGAATCATGCCAGGTGCTTAACTACAGTATAATAAAAATTTGTGCTCATATGAAATGAAAATATAAAACAAGTATAATAAAAGAATCACTACAGTTGAATCATGCCAGGTGCTTAACTACAGTATAAAGAAAATTTGTGCTCATATAAAATGAAAATGTAAAACAAGTATAATAAAAGAATCACAACAGTTAAATCATGCCAGGTGCTTAACTACAGTATAAAGAAAATTTGTGCGCATATAAAATAAAATGTAAAACAAGTATAATAAAAGAATCACTACAGTTGAATCATGCCAGGTGCTTAACTACAGTATAATAAAAAGATTGTGTTCATATAAAATGAAAATGTAAAACAAGTATAATAAAAGAATCAATACAGTTGAAACATGACATGTGCTTAACTACAGTATAATAAAAAATTGTGCTCATATAAAATGAAAATGTAAAACAAGTATAATAAAAGAATCACTACAGTTGAATCATGCCAGGTGCTTAACTACAGTATAAAGAAAATTTGTGCTCATATAAAATGAAAATGTAAAACAAGTATAATAAAAGAATCACTACAGTTGAATCATGCCAGGTGCTTAACTACAGTATAAAGAAAATTTGTGCTCATATAAAATGAAAATGTAAAACAAGTATAATAAAAGAATCACTACAGTTGAAACATGACATGTGCTTAACTACAGTATAATAAAAAATTGTGCTCATATAAAATAAAAATGTAAAACAAGTATAATAAAAGAATCACTACAGTTGAATCATGCCAGGTGCTTAACTACAGTATAAAGAAAATTTGTGCTCATATAAAATGAAAATGTAAAACAAGTATAATAAAAGAATCACTACAGTTGAATCATGCCAGGTGCTTAACTACAGTATAAAGAAAATTTGTGCTCATATAAAATGAAAATGTAAAACAAGTATAATAAAAGAATCACTACAGTTGAATCATGACATGTGCTTAACTACAGTATAATAAAAAATTGTGCTCATATAAAATGAAAATGTAAAACAAGTATAATAAAAGAATCAGTACAGTTGAATCATGCCAGGTGCTTAACTACAGTATAAAGAAAATTTGTGCTCATATGAAATGAAAATGTAAAACAAGTATAATAAAAGAATCACTACAGTTGAATCATGCCAGGTGCTTAACTACAGTATAAAGAAAATTTGTGCTCATATCAAATGAAAATGTAAAACAAGTATAATAAAAGAATCACTACAGTTGAATCATGCCAGGTGCTTAACTACAGTATAATAAAAAAATTGTGCTCATATCAAATAAAAATGTAAAACAAGTATAATAAAAGAATCACTACAGTTGAATCATGCCAGGTGCTTAACTACAGTATAAAGAAAATTTGTGCTCATATAAAATGAAAATGTAAAACAAGTATAATAAAAGAATCAGTACAGTTGAATCATGCCAGGTGCTTAACTACAGTATAAAGAAAATTTGTGCTCATATGAAATGAAAATGTAAAACAAGTATAATAAAAGAATCACTACAGTTGAATCATGCCAGGTGCTTAACTACAGTATAAAGAAAATTTGTGCTCATATAAAATGAAAATGTAAAACAAGTATAATAAAAGAATCACTACAGTTGAATCATGCCAGGTGCTTAACTACAGTATAAAGAAAATTTGTGCTCATATAAAATGAAAATGTAAAACAAGTATAATAAAAGAATCACTACAGTTGAATCATGCCAGGTGCTTAACTACAGTATAATAAAAAAATTGTACTCATATCAAATAAAAATGTAACACAAGTATAATAAAAGAATCACTACAGTTGAATCATGCCAGGTGCTTAACTACAGTATCAAGAAAATTTGTGCTCATATAAAATGAAAATGTAAAACAAGTATAATAAAAGAATCACTACAGTTGAATCATGCCAGGTGCTTAACTACAGTATAATAAAAAAATTGTGCTCATATAAAATGAAAATGTAAAACAAGTATAATAAAAGAATCACTACAGTTGAATCATGCCAAGTGCTTAACAACAGTATAAAGAAAATTTGCGCTCATATAAAATGAAAATGTAAAACAAGTATAATAAAAGAATCACTACAGTTGAATCATGCCAGGTGCTTAACTACAGTATAATAAAAAAATGTGCTCATATAAAATGAAAATGTAAAACAAATATAATAAAAGAATCAGTACAGTTGAATCATGCCAGGTGCTTAACTACAGTATAAAGAAAATTTGTGCTCATATAAAATGAAAATGTAAAACAAGTATAATAAAAGAATCACTACAGTTGAATCATGCCAGGTGCTTAACTACAGTATAAAGAAAATTTGTGCTCATATAAAATGAAAATGTAAAACAAGTATAATAAAAGAATCACTACAGTTGAATCATGACATGTGCTTAACTACAGTATAATAACAAATTGTGCTCATATCAAATGAAAATGTAAAACAAGTATAATAAAAGAATCAGTACAGTTGAATCATGCCTGGTGCTTAACTACAGTATAAAGAAAATTTGTGCTCATATGAAATGAAAATGTAAAACAAGTATAATAAAAGAATCACTACAGTTGAATCATGCCAAGTGCTTAACTACAGTATAAAGAAAATTTGTGATCATATGAAATGAAAATGTAAAACAAGTATAATAAAAGAATCACTACAGTTGAATCATGCCAGGTGCTTAACTACAGTATAAAGAAAATTTGTGCTCATATAAAATGAAAATGTAAAACAAGTATAATAAAAGAATCACTACAGTTGAATCATGCCAGGTGCTTAACTACAGTATAATAAAAAAATTGTGCTCATATCAAATAAAAATGTAAAACAAGTATAATAAAAGAATCACTACAGTTGAATCATGCCAGGTGCTTAACTACAGTATAAAGAAAATTTATGCTCATATAAAATGAAAATGTAAAACAAGTATAATAAAAGAATCACTACAGTTGAATCATGCCAGGTGCTTAACTACAGTATACTAAAAAAACTGTGCTCATATAAAATAAAAATGTAAAACAAGTATCATAAAAGAATCACTACAGTTGAATCATGCCAGGTGCTTAACTACAGTATAAAGAAAATTTGTGCTCATATAAAATGAAAATGTAAAACAAGTATAATAAAAGTATCACTACAGTTGTATCATGCCAGGTGCTTAACTACAGTATAATAAAAATTTGTGCTCATATGAAATGAAAATGTAAAACAAGTATAATAAAAAAATCACTACAGTTGAATCATGCCAGGTGCTTAACTATAGTATAAAGAAAATTTGTGCTCATATAAAATAAAATGTAAAACAAGTATAATAAAAGAATCACTACAGTTGTACCATGCCGAGTGCTCAACTACAGTTTAAAAAATATTTGTGCTCATATAAAATGAAATTGTAAAAAAGTGTAATAAAAGAATCACTACAGTTGAATCATGCCAGGTGCTTAACTACAGTATAATAAAAAATTGGGCTCATATGAAATGAAAATGTAAAACAAGTATAATAAAAGAATCACTACAGTTGAATCATGCCAGGTGCTTAACTACAGTATAAAGAAAATTTGTGCTTATATAAAATGAAAATGTAAAACAAGTATAATAAAAGAATCATTACAGTTGAATCATGCCAGGTGCTTAACTACAGTATAATAAAAAGATTGTGCTCATATAAAATGAAAATGTAAAACAAGTATAAAAAAAGAATCAATACAGTTGAATCATGACAGGTGCTTAACTACAGTATAAAAAAATTTGTAATCATATAAAATGAAAATGTAAAACAAGTATAATTAAAGAATCAGTACAGTTGAATCATGCCAGGTGCTTAACTACAGTATAAAGAAAATTTGTGCTCATATAAAATGAAAATGTAAAACAAGTATAATAAAAGAATCACTACAGTTGAATCATGCCAGGTGCTTAACTACAGTATAATAAAAAAATTGTGCTCATATAAAATGAAAATGTAAAACAAGTATAATAAAAGAATCACTACAGTTGAATCATGCCAAGTGCTTAACTACAGTATAAAGAAAATTTGTGCTCAAATAAAATGAAAATGTAAAACAAGTATAATAAAAGAATCACTACAGTTGAATCATGCCAGGTGCTTAACTACAGTATAATAAAAAAATTGTGCTCATATCAAATAAAAATGTAAAACAAGTATAATAAAAGAATCACTACAGTTGAATCCTGCCAGGTGCTTAACTACAGTATAAAGAAAATTTGTGCTCATATAAAATGAAAATGTAAAACAAGTATAATAAAAGTATCACTACAGTTGTATCATGCCAGGTGCTTAACTACAGTATAATAAAAAAATTGTGCTCATATATAATGAAAATGTAAAAAAAAGTATAATAAAAGAATCACTACAGTTGAATCATGCCAGGTGCTTAACTACAGTATAAAGAAAATTTGTGCGCATATAAAATAAAATGTAAAACAACTATAATAAAAGAATCACTATAGTTGTATCATGCCAAGTGCTTAACTACAGTTTAAAAAATATTTGTGCTCATATAAAATGAAATTGTAAAAGAGTATAATAAAAGAATCACTACAGTTGAATCATGCTAGGTGCTTAACTACAGTATAATACAAAATTGTGCTCATATGAAATTAAAATGTAAATCAAGTATAATAAAAGAATCACTACAGTTGAATCATGCCAGGTGCTTAACTACAGTATAAAGAAAATTTGTGCGCATATAAAATAAAATGTAAAACAAGTATAATAAAAGAATCACTACAGTTGAATCATGCCAGGTGCTTAACTACAGTATAAAGAAAATTTGTGCTCATATAAAATGAAAATGTAAAACAAGTATAATATAAGAATCAATACAGTTGAATCATGCCAGGTGCTTAACTACATTATAATAGAAATTTGTGCTCATATAAAATAAAATGTAAAACAAGTATAATAAAAGAATCACTACAGTTGAATCATGCCAGGTGCTTAACTACAGTATAATAAAAAATTGTGCTCATATAAAATAAAATTTAAAACAAGTATAATAAAAGAATCACTACAGTTGAATCATGCCAGGTGCTTAACTACAGTATAATAAAAAAATTGTGCTCATATAAAATGAAAATGTAAAACAAGTATAATAAAAGAATCAGTACAGTTGAATCATGCCAGGTGCTTAACAACAGTATAAAGAAAATGTGTGCTCATATAAAATGAAAATGTAAAACAAGTATAATAAAAGAATCACTACAGTTGAATCATGCCAGGTGCTTAACTACAGTATAATAAAAAAATTGTGCTCATATAAAATGAAAATGTAAAACAAGTATAATAAAAGAATCACTACAGTTGAATCATGCCAAGTGCTTAACTACAGTATAAAGAAAATTTGTGCTCATATAAAATGAAAATGTAAAACAAGTATAATAAAAGAATCACTACAGTTGAATCATGCCAGGTGCTTAACTACAGTATAAAGAAAATTTGTGCTCATATAAAATGAAAATGTAAAACAAGTTTAATAAAAGAATCACTACAGTTGAATCATGCTTGGTGCTTAACTACAGTATAAAGAAATTTTGTGCTCATATAAAATGAAAATGTAAAACAAGTATAATAAAAGAATCACTATAGTTGAATCATGCCAGGTGCTTAACTACAGTATAAAGAAAATTTGTGCTCATATAAAAATGAAAATGTAAAACAAGTATAATAAAAGTATCACTACAGTTGTATCATGCCAGGTGCTTAACTACAGTATAATAAAAAAATTGTGCTCATATATAATAAAAATGTAAAACAAGTATAATAAAAGAATCACTACAGTTGTATCATGCCAAGTGCTTAACTACAGTTTAAAAACTATTTGTGCTCATATAAAATGAAATTGTAAAAAAGTATAATAAAAGAATCACTACAGTTGAATCGTGCCAGGTGCATAACTACAGTATAAAGAAAATTTGTGCGCATATAAAATAAAATGTAAAACAACTATAATAAAAGAATCACTATTGTTGTATCATGCCAAGTGCTTAACTACAGTTTAAAAAATATTTGTGCTCATATAAAATGAAATTGTAAAAGAGTATAATAAGAGAATCACTACAGTTGAATCATGCTAGGTGCTTAACTACAGTATAATACAAAATTGTGCTCATATGAAATGAAAATGTAAATCAAGTATAATAAAAGAATCACTACAGTTGAATCATGCCAGGTGCTTAACTACAGTATAAAGAAAATTTGTGCGCATATAAAATAAAATGTAAAACAAGTATAATAAAAGAATCACTACAGTTGAATCATGCCAGGTGCTTAACTACAGTATAAAGAAAATTTGTGCTCATATAAAATGAAAATGTAAAACAAGTATAATAAAAGAAGCACTACAGCTGAATCATGCCAGGTGCTTAACTACAGTATAATAAAAAAATTGTGTTCATATAAAATGAAAATGTAAAACAAGTATAATAAAAGAATCACTACAGTTGAATCATGCCAAGTGCTTAACTACAGTATAAAGAAAATTTGTGCTCATATAAAATGAAAATGTAAAACAAGTATTATAAAAGAATCACTACAGTTGAATCATGCCACGTGCTTAACTACAGTATAAAGAAAATTTGTGCTCATATAAAATGAAAATGTAAAACAAGTATTATAAAAGAAACACTACAGTTGAATCATGCCAAGTGCTTAACTACAGTATGACGAAATTTGTGCTCATATAAAATGAAAATGTAAAACAAGTTTAATAAAAGAATCACTACAGTTGAATCATGCCTGGTGCTTAACTACAGTATAAAGAAAATTTGTGCTCATATAAAATGAAAATGTAAAACAAGTATAATAAAAGAATCACTACAGTTGAATCATGCCAGGTGCTTAACTACAGTATAATAAAAAAATTGTGCTCATATCAAATAAAAATGTAAAACAAGTATAATAAAAGAATCACTACAGTTGAATCATGCCAGGTGCTTAACTACAGTATAAAGAAAATTTGTGCTCATATATAATGAAAATGTAAAACAAGTATAATAAAAGAATCACTACAGTTGAATCATGCCAGGTGCTTAACTACAGTATAAAGAAAATTTGTGCTCATATATAATGAAAATGTAAAACAAGTATAATAAAAGAATCACTACAGTTGAATCATGCCAGGTGCTTAACTACAGTATAAAGAAAATTTGTGCTCATATATAATGAAAATGTAAAACAAGTATATTAAAAGAATCACTACAGTTGAATCATGCCAGGTGCTTAACTACAGTATAATAAAAATGTGTGCTCATTTGAAATGAAAATGTAAAACAAGTATAATAAATGAATCACTACAGTTGAATCATGCCAGGTGCTTCACTACAGTATAAAGAAAATGTGTGCGCATATAAAATAAAATGTAAAACAAGTATAATAAAAGAATCACTACAGTTGAATCATGCCAGGTGCTTAACTACAGTATAATAAAAATTTGTGCTCATATGAAATGAAAATGTAAAATAAGTATAATAAAAGAATCACTACAGTTGAATCATGCCAGGTGCTTAACTACAGTTTAAAGAAAATTGTGCTCATATAAAATGAAAATGTAAAACAAGTATAATAAAAGTATCACTATCACTGCATTTACAGTGTCTAGTAATCTAAATGAAATATATCAGATCATTTTTGGACTTGATTTTTATCAAAATCAAGTCCTTTGTAATCGTAGACTTATATTGGTCGCTGGACTCCATAACAGCTTGGTTAAAAGAATGCCACATAAAGGAAATAGTACGCAACTAAATGGTATGTTTATATAGAAGTATCTGGAATCTTTCCCCAATTAAGTGTGTCAGATCTAAATATATTTCAAATCATTCTATTGTAACTACATGGAAAGAGTCATGTATCTAAATAAGTGCTTGTCGGTAGATACATGAGATATTCAAATGCGTAGAATTAAAACCGCGTATTCACTGTCCAATAAAATATCTTGCCGTAAAAGTAGTTCTACTTTCGGTTTTCGTTCGATAGAACTTTCAGAAAAATCTCCACGGACGTATTCATGCATTTGCAACAATCTACCATCGATGTGTGTGTTTTGTGCCTTTCTAACATTTCTTAATATTACAAAGCGAATTCTCATTTAATCGTATTCCGGGATATTCACACCAACTAGTGTTATTTTGATGACGGAATCGCTATTTATAGACTCACTCCCCGCAGTAGCTAGTAGCAAAGCGTAACCGATGTGGGGAGTTTCATTTATCGAAGGCTAAATGTTAAAACTGCGGCTTAAGAATAATAATTCGAGTCGCTAAATACGAACGTAAATTACTGGATACGTGCTTTTAAAATTTACTGTTTAAGAGTTCCTTTTACGCCAGATTATTTAGAATTACATAATCACGTCTGAATTTCATGCAACATCAGGTTAACTATAGGACATATAGGTCTTACTCTACTGTGTCAGGACCTTTTTGATTTGAGTGACCCTGAATGTGTTCAATGCGACGATGTTCTGTTGTGTTAAAACCAGAATAATCAATGTTTGTATTTACTGTTACTGAAGTGTTGTTTACTAGTTTTGTACAATAAAGAGTTTTTAATGCAATTAAATTGTCCTCAATTAATGTGCTAATCATTAAACTTTCCAATATCAGGTTTTTTTCATTTTAAAATTTTAGCTAAGGGACTATAGTAAAGCCCTAGCTTATGTCATTTACCTATATGCATATGACCTGCATTACAATATGAATGAAAAATCGGTCCGTAATTTTAAATGTTAAAATATTTGTATGGGCTCGAACGATGTGGGTACACATTATTCTCTTTTGTCTCGTATGGTAAAAATCAAGTCCGACAGTACTTTCAGTACTTTGATTTCATTTACATATCTCTTCGTCGCTAAATAATCGTAGTATAAATATAACAGCTAAATTTACTGTAGCGAATAACTTGAGTATCATCCAGTCATCGTGTAAGAGTCCCGCTGACAACATTGCACTTGACTGTCAATAATCGATCATCTTTCGGTATCGTGATAATATTCACGTCCCACCCTGAAGAATGCGAACTTCTATCCTGTAAATAAAATATACAAAATACATTAGGAATATATTCAGAATTACATCAACCACACGTTTATACACACAAGTTTTATTCGTCCTAGTAGGTTAAACAGACATATTAGGAATACATGGTATATATTTTCATACTTTGGATTTTGCCTTTTAGAAGCTTTAGGTAGGCTCTTAACCGTAAGCAATGCTATTTTATTCCGGCCTTTAATCAATGCATTGAATGTCCGTAAAGTTCCATCGGAAAGGTAGAATATAAATGCATTACGCGTACAAATATTACCTTACTGTAATTTATTTGATTTGTGAGTTTAAATTCAAATCCAATTTTGAAAATATATTCCGTATTAATTCAAGTCCCGTGTTAAAGTACGTTCATTCCAATGCTGTGTTCAAAGAACCGAACATGATTTTATTCAGTAACTTATACATTAAATAGTATATCGTTACAAACATGATGTATAAATACAATAAAGTTTTGATCATGTGACATCGTGAAAATTCAAAGAAAAGAAGAAAGACAGACAATTCATGAAAAATAATGGTTAACAAAATTAAAGAGGTTGAACTACGGGCGATAACACCTACCCCTGCTTTAACCCTATTTAATATTCACAATAATCATAATACGTTTTACACCTTAACCTTCGAATACATGTCCTTGATAAATCTTAAACACCTAATGTGTGTTATTTATACCATAACCCATTTCTATATAAACTAACGAAGGCCTTACTGAAATCAATAAAGGCGCAAGCTAAGCGTCCATTTTCATGTAAAAACATTTCAATAACAGCATGTAGAACAAAAACTGCACCAGTTGTGGAACGACCATTCCTAAGTCCAAACTGAGCATCGCTAATAACATCATTCATTGAGGCATGAATTAATATCAGGATTATCATTTAGGTTGACCATACCTGAGGTTTTATTAAATTCATGCAATTTAGAAATAATCGATGCACGATACATATAAAAAAAATAATCATCTTATTTCACATTCATTTTATAATAAAACTCGCTACGATTGTCTAACTGTGTGTTACATAAAACAGAAAAACTTAATACAACTAAATCACATTGACGTGATTATATAAATAATCAATACTACTAGAGCTTAATGTGTGAGCATAAGTATAATTACCAATGTTACAATCATTGTCACTGTGCAACCTGCCGTTGACAATACGTAAGGAATTAGATTTACATAAATCAAGTAATTTTAGGCCAAAGCTATTATGTTGTATGGCCAATGAGGCTCGCTCCAGTGGTGTATCCGGAATATATAGACCATCATCTAAATTATCAACAGTATTCAAATACTGCGTTCTAAGTGTTATATAGATTCATTCCAATTCAAAGTTCATATGATATATTCAATCAAAGCCAGCGTTCACAATGAGTGCCCATGTAATGCTATAACTGGAAACAAAATAGTATACTGAAGAATCATCAAAGGTACTTTAAACTTAGAAAATGAATGTATCGATGAACTTTTATACATGTGCGTTTGTATGACGTATGAATACATAGTAACGATTATAGGTATACCAGAGGCGGATTCATTATACAGTCTGAATTCCCCAGTAAGATGACTACAGTGCAACCTCTCTAAAGCAACACCCTTTTGGAGTAGCCAAATTATGTTATTGTTGAGAGGTTGTTGTTCTAGAGAGGTTATACTATTATTTAAATCGTACAGTGGGAAAAATCATGCTGTTGTTGAAGGGAGGCTGTTGCTCAAGAGAGGGGCGCTTTGGATAGGTTGTACTGCATATATTTTCTTCTTCTATCTCTAGTATGAGCGCGGAGGGCCAAAGTCGCACTGTGCTGTAATACAGTTATACCACAGTAAATTGAAATTGTATCCATATGTTACCTAACACTACAAATCCCCTCATCACATATCATAGGTTTATAATACGTATTAATAGTCAAAGGCTATATATTAAATTTGCATAAGCGATTCTGTGTCACAATTTCAATCTCTTGTGTACGTATATACATAAGAAAAGAACAAAAATGAATAGCAGGATAAGAACAGGCTAGAAAGCCGCCTTTAGTCAATGGTGGTTTCGTGTCTGTATCTGGTAAAGTCATAGATACCAATAACTGGCTTTAACACGACGGGGAAGAGCGCGAAATTATTTAATTACACAAATTAATAGAGTTCGTGAATGATTGTAAGAAAGTCGAGTTAAGGTAATTCGAAGTCGCTACAAAATGGCCGTCTGACATTTTAACAATGCATCCTAAAGAAGTGGCATTGTTCAATAATTACTGAAAGTACATAACTGAAATGAGTTTTTATCAATAGCTAATGATTAAATGTACATTTCTGCACCGGTAAAATAATATTTGATGATTAACAAGTATCTATTATTCTCACCTGAACTTATGCTAATTCCATTTGCCAAAATAATGTTTCATATACAATATCAAAATTAATTTAAACTACAATGTCCAACAATAACTTCAATATGTCATTGAGGGTTTCCATATTTTAAATTTTCATTATTAAATGTTTTTCCATGTTTATTTTTCAATTCTAAACACAGTCCTCAATACCTACATTTTACAAATATCCTCCACACATGTATTTACACTATATACAACACAGTAGCCTAAACAAACATGGAAGAAAATTCACTGTGTGAGAGTTGAGGGAGTGAAAAGTTTATTCCAGCCGTACACTATTCTCACAAAGACAGAGTTCTTATAGTTCTCAGTTTTAGCAATTCGGGTTTAACGACATTTTCAACATTATTTCAGTCATATCGTGGCGGTCAGTTATCATAACTAGCTTTCCTGGACTTCATTCTGGCCCAAACTAGTACTAACCACATTCTATCCGTAAGCTTCTGCCAAGCTATCCCACATAAGTCAAAGCTGGAGGACAATTTAACATAGGATGTAATACCTTTAGTCAAATTTGTCACGGGCAGTGTGAGCCTCGCCCAGGTTCGAACTAATAGCATCTCGGTTAGTAGACAAACGCTCTAATCATTGAGCTAACCGGTCGGGCTATGACTTTGTAACACTTTTGCAATGGTTGCTGCACACAAAGAGTTTTCTTCAATATTTACACTGCCGTTATCGTTCTTAGTGAACGTAGATATCCCTGAGATGGGAGATAACCCTGTATGTTAATGACAATAATGGTTGACCAGCATAAGTGCGCTTTAGATTCTAAAAGGAAAACATCAAATGGAAGACAGGAACATACCTTTAAATCTTAAAGATACAACTTTGCTGGTTAAATATATTTTTTTCATCATGCATAAAAATGGGTCAACTAGATTCCTTGGCGACACGATTTATTAATACCCATTTTAGCATGCAGACTTGGTCACTATACTATCATCAATCAAATATCACAGCAAACAAATCACGAACGCTCCTATAATCACAGACGAAAACACATTTTGAGTTTTGTCTAAAAAAGTACTTCACCGTGTACAAATCTAATACCAAACCAGTGACACCATATTACATCAGTGTTGTAACCAGAAACAAGTGTCAGTCGAGGCACTCCATTGAGGTCCAGGGTCACTCTTGTGGGATCCAGGAACATTCCCTAACCCCGGATCTTTTGTTACCTAGAACGTATCTGATGCGATTTGAAGGCCTTATTAATCATGTTTAACCCAAAATTATCGGATTCATGGACCTTATATATTGCAGTTTTGTACAATAAAGTTATAATTTTACCATATATTATGACTGTATTATAAACATTCTTTAATGATACGATCGAAGAAACTCATTCATTATAACACAATCGAATGAATGTTTTAAGATGGAATGAATTGATCAAATTATTTTTTATTGCAAATTTTGGCCGAGACAACTACCTTGGTGTGCCTTAGCGTGGCTACGACGCTGTACACGTACATATCTGTAGTGTCCCTGACTTAACTTATAAAAATGATCTTAATGTATGTAAAGTTTACCTTGTTCAATCAGATTTTAAATCCATATCTTTAGATCCTGCCTAGAATCAGAATACACAATTTTATATATAATGTATTTATTTCACGCCCATCTA
This sequence comes from Lutraria lutraria, assembly GCA_964023205.1. Taxonomy (NCBI): domain Eukaryota; kingdom Metazoa; phylum Mollusca; class Bivalvia; order Venerida; family Mactridae; genus Lutraria; species Lutraria lutraria. The sequence goes on from OZ026845.1 coordinate 17,304,654, forward strand.
AAACACACCTGTGTAGGACGTAATGAAAACATCTGTGTGATGGAAGAATTCACTCAAGCCAAAACACGTGCCCCGTCATACAGATCACTACACACATTATCACGTGTACAATAATATATAACAGTAATACAACCATACATTGTCAATACAATTACTACACGATTAAATTCAAGTATATTTTCACAACTTGTCTAATCGGATAGTCAGCCCTTCATACGATCAACCCTAATTATGATTCGTTAAATATCGGCTATTACCGGTTTTCTCCGTACATATTATTTAAGGAGTAGTTGCCATATAAGTTCTAGTAACTGCAACATTGAACTTTGTCCTGTCTGATGTGAATCACAATCAAGCATGCAACAAATATACATAACCTTGATATAATATATAAACACCGGTTCTTACAACAGACATAAATACTCAAACATCATCATCAAACGAGTAGTTGATATGATTTATTTATTTGAATTAAAGACAATTATAAGATAGCAATTAATGTATATACATGTATTTGACCTTGACAACAACGCGATTATGTAGAAACATTTTATATTGATATTGTGATCAGGGGTCATATTTGACCTTATTCACAATTTTATGTATTGTTAAATTATTGATGTTCTGAATAAATCTTGAAGATTTTGTAGTATTTGCATTAATATATTGCCTGTGATATTATCCAGCCCCATTAGCTCAGTTAAAAGAGCATTTGGTTGTTAAGCATGAGGTCTCGGGTTCGAGCCCTGTATCGGGTACTTTGTTTTTCAACATCCTAATACATTTGGTGCCGCGAGTGTGAGATTAGCCTTGAAATTATAGAGCTAGGGTGAAGCAAGGACTGTTATTCTAAAGAGCATTTGTTGTTGTCGCAAATAATTACTTTGAGAAAATTGAAGGAGGAATGTAGCAGTATGTTGATATAGTATTTGTATAAATAAATTGGCTGTGACGATAACCCGCCCGATCAGCTCAATTGGTAGAGCATCTATCTTGCAAGCAGGAGATTCTTGTTCCACTCCCGCATACATCTGGGTACATCGTTTTCCTCCTCCTGTTGCATAACAAAGGTATGTGACACTTTTTTACTTTTTACATAAACATGTACATTAATATTGTATTAATTACTGTACAATCTACAATGCTAATTTACGTTTTGTAAGCATAAGAAACACACGTGTTACAAGTGTTAGATTGAGTTATGTTCAGTTTACAGAATCATAATGGTCCCTTGTGTATTTAAAATGATAAATCAGGTTGATTTGGCGTTGCGGGGCAGCAATCGACCAAACAAATTTACAATTTTTTCATGGCAACGATGGAATTTCTACTTCATGGTTGTAAATTGAACAATACACTTACTTGTCATGCGTATAAAATGTAATGCGTATCTGCAGACCTAAGGTATTAGAAATTAAAGTTTATGTAAAAAAGCTTACGTTGTATTAAATAAACTTGGTTCAGAAACTGTACAAAAAAACCTGGGACAAATATATGCATACATGTGGGTATTAGTGCCAAATATAGCTTCGGAAGAGTACATTCTGAGTACACGTACATTACTTGTATCACATATCCAACCACAAATCGTGATATATGTTGTAAACCTGACAAGTGCTTGTCTCTACTGGGTTTCCTATACATTTTTCTTATTGCGAGACACAATGCAAGGATGCTGACAGTACAACATAGGTACAAACAAGTATACCAAACATGTAATCACAGAACAAAATAAAGCCTTTATCAGATGGCATTTAGTTTTTCAAAAGTACTGTTTTGTGAATGTATATCTAAATCGTTTATTGTATATAATTCAGACAATAAACACATATTGTTGTCTTTCCGGTTACTCGAACGAATTAAGTTATTATTTGGCGACGATCGACTCAAAGGTTTCTATAACCGCAGAATCCGAGGTGCCTCCAAAATACGTTTATAAAACAGGTCTGTGGGAAGCTTTTTAAAGATTTGGATGGGGGAGACTAATTCTAGATTATGTCTGACAACGGGAGTAGGGGTCAGTTGTAGCCCTAGTAATTACCACTATAGCCGAAATTATAAATAAAGTCCCTCACGGTTCCTAAGGTCCTGTGAGAAAAGATGAGTAGCGATTGTTTGCGACTTGCATGTGAAAGCAGGGGGTGGGGGGGTAACGTTAAATCTTAAGGATAAATCATTCCTTAATCAAATTATCTTCTTTTTTATTGTAATTAAATCTTATGTGATATTCACGAAATGTTTTCACTTGAGATTTTCCATAAAACGCGCAACTTTTTCCCTAAATTTTAAGGAAGGTCGTGGCTTCCTAAAATCTGTTAAAGATGTCCTTAGAATACATGTATATCAATGAATATGACAAGATGCTATATGCAGATAGGTTAACCAAATGTATTACATTCCTGTATTTCTGTGTGAGAGAATGGCTAATGTACAGGGTACTTTACTTTACACCAATAAGCAGTGTTTGTTTAGACTTAAGAAGTTTTTGTGCGTCGTGACGGGTGAATGTGTCTCAGCTTAATTATGTTTGGCTGATGACGTTAATGGCTTCTATTATACCACAGTTGATCATTCAAAGATAAGTCTAATGACGACACTGGTCGGCTATTAAATGATATATGATACCTATGAAATGTTGATCATTTTACATTATTAGTCATATACATATATAACCAGGGATTACTACTATTATCATCAGACATTGAGCTCAGTCCTGGACCATCTGCTGATACACCACGCATATTAGATGTAATCCAAGAATCTAAAATCCCCCTATTACGACAACCTTTCGTTCTATAGCAAAGCGGTTGAAATAGCGGGATGGTCTTATTAGTGGAACAAGGTAATACTTGACCCTTACTACGCTGAAATGATTTTCAACCAGAAATTTCAGAAATATTGATCGATAGACATTTGTACATCATTGTTTGAGAGACTATTGTCCTTACTGCGTCCTTAACTGTCCAACTGGGGAGGACGTCGATGGTCGCATTGAAAACGCCAATGATTTTTCTTAAATACAATGTAAATCCAGATTTCGGTTACCCGTCACACCGGCGTCCCTATCGCAACCTTACCGAGTCCTTGGAGTTTCTGCTGAGTTTGCAAGGCGACCCCACTGCTTTTATTGCGTTTCTACCACGACCCTACAACGTCTATTACTTCGCATGACGTCTGTGCGGCATCCTCGCTGCGATTATAAAAATGCGCCCTTTTTTCTGGAAAATGTCATTATTCTACAGTAGACCGTTGTTATTTCGACTTATTTCGCTGTGCCTTCCTTCTTCTCTGTCCTTACGTGAGAAAGTAGCAAGTGCTTACGGAGGATGGATGCCGAGTACTGGTTCTTCCCAGGAACGATGGTTAAATGAACGGTCCGCCTCATATGACTCTGACTGTTAAAAAGGGGCGTAAAACCCAAACAAACAAACAAACAAAATCTCTGTCTGATCAGGTTTAAAGCAATGACATGATCATCTGCCCGCTGCAGATCATCTGCCATGGCTATGAATAGTACAACATGCAATCTAGATAACGTCCAGATATACACCGATGCAGGTAGGTCAAACACAAGTTTTTATAACTGAACGCCAACGAAAACTATAGTCCCACTAAGACCAGTTCGCATCAGCCTAGCGACAGCCGTACACTTATTTGCGACCAACATTCTTGAGAACATTGGTGGGTTTCGTACGACACCCTCAAGAAGTCAATACAAATGCGCAAAGCTGTAGGGCTGTCGCAAATTGGATTTTCGACATGCACATTTTCCTAGCGATTTTTGTAGCTCGCAAGGCTGCTGCACGGCAATCTGGAGACATCCACAGCATTCAGGTGCGATTTTACATGGTGTCCGGCATAAACTATTGTCAATCAATAATCGTGTTTGACTTACAAATACCACAAAGCCACCACACGAACACCTTGCAGCAGCCTTGCATTTCGTCACAAGATCATCGAAGACTGATGAATCACACGAATTAGCAAGGTCATCGTGTGGTTGTCCTTCGCTATTAAAGGCTGATCTTTCAGATATGTTCTGTTGATGGCAGCTAGTAGTGCCTACTACAGAACCTTCTCAACTGCGCTGTTAAAGGTAGATAGGTTCCTCTTTTAATGAGATAACCATTGGACTGGTGTCCATCAAAATGCTGCACGCTTTGACGCCAAGCACCGTGGACAACGCTGCCTAACCCCATCCTTCTGCTCTTCGTCGGAAGGAAGAAAGGCTGTGGCTCATTCTGGTCCCCATCTAGTTGCTACAAAGACAATACTGATGGCAGTGGCAAAACTTTATTCCGGCGTCACCAGTGTGACAATATGGCGTAGACGTCTGGGCCGGGATTGCCAATAGTTGAATACTTGTTCATTTGGCATCGCTTTTATGGCTCGGTCAAATGAAACCCGATTGTATTATCCTCCAGAGCGACCAATAGTGAACACTCAGTAAACATGCCAGCACCCAACGCTTATCCATTGCTACCAGCACTTGACCGCATACGCATCAAACAGGAGTGCAATGGAGTAGACTTCTTTGCAGTTGAAGCCTGCTCACAGACAGAACAGACAGAAAGGTTCATATGTGACCACATGTTTACCGTCTATGGCACCACACGCATGATGTGATGGAATTTCCACTGGTTGCCAAAGGTCTGTACCTTTTTACGCCAATAGTCGGGGATGTAAGGCAGGGTGAAGTGTGTCCCTCTGTTCTTATTGTAAATCGCTCGACCTGCCTCAGGAACAAAGAAGGAGACGTGCGCATCCCTAAAGACCTGAAACTCGTCACGGTGGCAAGAGTTTGTACCGTGGAAGGATTTGACTAGACTCTAGATATCAAATGTTATTCTTACTTGTTTAACTTGGTGACACACAGAAGCATCTCGGCAAATATGTTGCGGTCCATTCTAATTGTCATTAAAACTCTCCAGGGATATAACATGTATCAGTGCTATACACTGGGCACATTAAAGTCCCATTAGGTTTTTGCTATAGACAAATTAATGCAAAAAAACAACAATTGGTGAAGTTATCCCAATATAATAATTACCGACGAAACAAGGCATTTCACTTCTAAAAACTCTCATTTCGCTGTGAATTTTGCTTTTGTGCCATAATTGTGGTTTACTGAGAGATCCTCGTTATTAAAGAATCAGTCAATTTCTTTTACATTTTTCCAACGATTAATCACTATTTAACCACAAGCTAATGCTGAGGGTTCCATTGGCTGGTACATTCCATCGAAAGAAATACTTCGGACAAGAGAGATACGAACGCACACCTATCCATCCGTTAAATCAAAGCATAACAAACAAAGCTGGCTAGTTCGACCCCACGTACGACAACAAATTAAACAACAAACTATAGTTGGGGTTCCATTGACTTGTACATTCCATCGAGAGAAATACTTGGGACACAGGATACATACTTGGGACACGAGAGAAATACTTGGGACATGGGATACATACTTGGGACACGAGAGAAATACTTGGGACACGAGAGAAATACTTGGGACATGGGAAACATTCTTTGGACACGAGAGAAATACTTGGGACATGGGATACATACTTGGGACACGGGATACATACTGGGAACACGAAAGAAATACTTGGGACACGGGATACATACTGGAAAACGAGAGACAAACTGGGAACAGGGTCGATGATCGAACGCACACCTACCCACCCGTTAAATCACGGCATGACAAACAATGCAGACAGGTTCGATCCCCCGTACAACAAAAACTAACAACATATTCAGTCCCCCTCCCCGGCATAGAAACGTCCGATCCCCGGTATGGCAAAAACAAACAACTAGGACAGGTTCGATCCCCGTTTCATCAGCAACCAACGATGAGGACTGGTTCAATCTCCGCCAAAACAACAACCAACAAGAAACGAGTCAATGCCACAAAACCAGGTTCGATCTCTGGCGTAATAACCAACAACGCAGATAGGTTCGATACCCGGCATAGCATCAACAAAAAAAGCAAACAGGTTCGATTCTTGCCGTAGCAACAACAAACAACGCTATAATAAGTGACAATAGCAAATCTTTACTGATGCAAAATCAGAAAATAATAAATAAGTCAGTCAACCTTTTACAGTTTTATTACAAATTTAAAGCATTCAATGTAAAGATGTATGTATGTAAAGAGTACTTTTGAATGTGAAATCTATATAAAAATGAATAATATACAAAATCATTTGAGATCTGTCCTTACCCAACTCCGATCTGGTACATTACCATTCAAACAAGACGTTTTCTAAATATGCCAAGAGAATTTAGGATATGCAAGCAATGTAATACTGGATTGGCTGAAACAGATTCTTTTTATTTTTATCTGTCAAATATTTGCGATCTTGAGATAAACTTTATTTAATAGTTTCGCCCCTAAATATTACCAATAACAATATGATTTCTATGACACTCTAAGAAACTTGTTTGTATTCCAGAAGCTACTAATTAATGTCGAATCTAATTATTATTAACATTTTTCTTTAAATTTCTTTCTGCCTCATATATTTTTATTGTTTAGAAAATTGCTTTCCTCCAAGAGTTAGAAAACAATCATAAATGTAGCTAAATTTATTCATTACGTAATGAAATATAGACAGGAAAAAATTGATTTAATGGCTGCTTCTTAAACATTCTTATTTTACTATCAATAGATTAGCAACATATATATAGATATGTATTGATTTGATTATTGTACGTATTATTTACAATTGTATGTTTATATGTTTTGTGTTATTTGTGTCGTGGTCATATGTCTTATACCTGTGTAAAATTGTAAATGGCCAAAGGCATACTTAGATGTCGATTTGCCAATAAATTGTATTATGTTGTATTGTTATTCTAGTATACCTACATTCATAACACATTTGGTGTATAAATACAAACTGTGTCTATGCAGGGTCACTCAAAAAGAAAAAGAAAAGACCCTGATCTATGTAAATTATGATAAAATGCTTTTATTTTCCTTTTCATTAGACGTGTTCATATACTAAATGTTTTCGTATAAAATGTATATATAGCATAAGTGACTGATAAACCTTATTAGGCTGAGTTTTGGCAAATACATGTATTTACATATTATGTAACTTTGTGTATTTATTATGCCTGTCACTATGATAAATAAATTATGTATATATATATATAAATAAATTATGTATGTTATAAATTTTAAAAACTTGGTAGTGGTCCACCAGGCAATGCTACATTTTTCAGTTGTCCCAAAGGTGTAGCATCCATGGGATTCATCTGCCACTGCCCGACATACAAGTACGGAATGTACCGCCTGTAATACAATTGAAGTATTGTTGAAACGTCCAAAAATGAACTCCAATACACAACATGCCCATGTATTTCAATTAAACAGTCCGAGATGATTAGATCGCTTTGGACACAATTTGGAGTAGACAAGACAGTGAGAGATGTCCCCACTACCTCAAATCTCATGAAAAAATGGTGGATGGACCGTTAGTTTTGAAATAAGAACCGTTGATGTTGGTACATGAAACCTGTCCCTACTTTCAATACCTTGTCCCCAGATTGTGGTCACTAAATGTCCCAACTTATACGGTTCATGCAACCCTCTCCCTCACCCCCCCCCCCCCCCCCCCCTCTCTCTCTCTCTCTCTCTCTCTCTCTCTCTCTCTTGAAATGACTAGTTTTAAATAAAGCATGTGTTTTAGATGATGACATTGTACCTGTACTGTTTGACTATTATTCAGTTTCTACGAAAAACATGACATCGATGTCGATGATAGGTTTAATATTAATCTTATATCAGACAGAATATCTTTTTCAATGATATCTTTTATATCATATTCTGTCTCGCCGGCACTAGATAAACGCACAGAAAGAAAATTAGCGCGTGAAAGTGATATACATTGTTATCATTTTATCAAGTGACTATCGTTTCCATGGCAACGGTTTCATTCTGGAACTATTTGTGAAGATATATTGTTTAATTAACACTGTGATAATGTTGTGTATCAGAAACCAATACAAGGAACGAGACAGACTAAGAAAGTTATGTTACTGATATGACATGATAGAGAAGCTATCGGAAACCAGTAAAAGTGTACAAAAATAACAAATAGTATGTATACATGTATAACCTGTGAACAAGGGCCACGTTGGGAAAGACATAAGCCTTTATTAGCAAGTGACTTTTTTTTTGATGCCGTTTTGTTCTAAATAATCCATAATGGGTTCCAAAGGAATGGCCTTTAATCACTGGGTAAAGTTTAACAAAGGGACTCCCGAATAAAGGCCACCTGCCAATAAAGGCCATATTTTGTCTTAGCAAACGGTATTACCAGGTTATCTACAAGTCTTACATAAAAGTAAACGTTTCTAGCTGTTAGCCTGTTAGTGTCATATTATGTTTAACTAAAATTCATACAAGGAGTTATCGTGAAAAAAAAACAGCTAAGAATTTTTACTTTTTGGATTCTCAATAAAAGAAACTCAAAAACCGGGGAACATGAAAGGTTTGAATATTGCATTTTGACTTCATTTACGTGAAAAGTGAACGTTACAACGAATAAAAGCCATGGAAAAACATACTCATTTTTGTTTACATTAGTCGCATACATGATATGGTAGTTACGGTCCATTTAGGCTTACCAGCCAGGACTACTATTTGTTATAGTGCGACTTTATCAATCTGTAGTTAAATAGCTGAATTCGTTTATTTTAGCTTCGTGACATAGTCCCCGTTTTTACATCACAAGGGGTAAATATTATTAGTTTCAAACGAAAAACCGTTTTGGTAGAATGTATATAGTATGCTTAACATAGAACAGTTGAGTTGGTGCTTACAGTGAACTTAAACAGTTATCATGGTGTTCACAGTTAAAATTTACATCTGTATCCAATTAGGCATTGGTCTTACTTATGATCAATAAAAACAGACTGTCTTTCTTTTTAAGCATGCCGATAGCTACATTTCTATTGAATGTGAAATATAAAGCCAGAAATCATTAAAATAAAGGGTTTCAACATCATTCCAGTTGTCGACAAAACTTTTGAGTGTTATAAGAAACTACAAAACCTTGGGATAGAGAAATGATTGCGCCACAGCATGCGCATATTTCTAAAGTGTGAAACTGTAACTAACATATTACTTGCAAGCTAAAACGTTGTCAAAATATTCAAAAAGATTTTAATATATATCTGCCATTCAAGTGAAATAAACAGCAATGTAACTCACTTACAATACATAGGCTCGACAGTTTCTGTATACGTTGTGCCCCTTAATTATTATCATAGGATAAAGATTGAATCAACATCGAAAATAAAACCTATTATGCACAACCTTTCACAAATCCTAAATAAATACACTTAGTCCTTATATTACAGAAACATGTCTGTCCAATGATATGATATTAACTGGATCGTATGAACATCAACCAACACTTTGTAAAGATAACCTAAGAAATAATTGTATGATTTAACGTAAGCATCCGGAGAACCTATCACCTTTTATTTAATTCTTTTAGCCTATTTAAATGCAAAAGAAATTACCTAATTATATAATTATTTAGCGTATTAATCAAAGAATGTATTTGCTGCCCGAGTATCATGCCAAGCAGATGTTGTAATAAAATTACAATTAAAAACTAGCAGCATATGTAGTATAGTTAATGCCTTTAAATAATGTTACGCAGATTGAGAGGCATAATAACTACCTTTAAACAGTACAGAAATGTGAAGCGCAAATTTCTTCACACGAGATCTCGAGCAATTCGCGCGAATTACTCACAGCGCTTCAACATATTTGACTGACAAAACATCGCAAATGGGAAATATAATACACATGTACATATGTTTAGATACCATGACAGCCTGTGGTGCGCAACTTGTTTTTCAGCTACATGTACATACTATTATAAGTATCATCCAAACATGCTCGCAAATTTCTCCGTGTATTTCAAGGATATCGACTCACGATTTTAGAAGAAGATTATGCCATCCACATTCGTTACAAGTACAATTAATTGACGACATCATATTATTAGCATATTAGTAATTTCTAATCTAGTAAACGGGACGGTCGATGATTTAGTAGTAACACGCCATCAAATACAGTAAAAATTTAACATCAACCGATTTTATTTCAACATGTTAGTTTCTTTGATATCAGCATTCTTCTTGACAATGAATTACAGTTTATAGTAAAAATATATAGGCATACCGAAATGGCTGTTATGCGGATCCAAATTTTGGAATTTTGGTTCTAGTTTGGATATTAGAAAGGCTTCAACTCATTGTTCTCCCATTAAAAGGACTTGATGTACTCGTTTCAAATGACGGGTTTCTGTTTTTGTCAAGACAGCGTTTGTATTTATTGCCATTTTCAGGCACACAGTCTAACGTTCTATGTCGTCTGTTTTCCGACTGGCAGTTCCTTTTCGACTAAAGATCAAAGGTTATTGAACATAATTTACTGATTATGTCACTCGACTAACATCCAAATTACATACTGTCAAATCTGAGCTCCGTCGTGGAGTGGTTAAGGTATCTGACTTCAAATCACTGTAACCTCTCACTGATAGATGGCCGTGGGTTCCAGTCCAGCTACCAACCACGGCTCTTTAATGTGAGAAAATAGGCAGCTGCTCACGGAGGATGGGAGTCTAGTACTGGTTCTTCCTTGGAATGATGGTTAGGTGAACCCATCTTATATGACTCTGACTGTTGAAAAGGGACGTAAAACCCAAACCTGAGTTATCGATTACCGTACGTGCCTATCTTTTTTCGCAATTTAAGTCAAAATCTAATTTTTGCAATCTCAATATTCCAATACGCATTAAGACGTTCATATTTTCATCAACGATAATCGTCAATTTTCCTGGCTATTGTTTGCGATCTTTTACTCTTGATAATATGGGAAATATGATACGCGTAAAAATACGATGTACAGTAACACAACAGTCATCGAGACATAAACAGTTGACTGTCGAGCAGAATCTTTTATTGAGCACAGACCAATACTCAACCACTTTTATACTAATATTGATCTAAGGAACCCTGTGAAGAATAGCAGCAGACATGTCTTTGAGGTTTATTTTATCTCGGAAACTATACATCCATTGAAAATAAAACCGAAGACGAACTTACAATAAACGTGGCGCATTTGTTTAAATACATTTACAGAAAAATTGTAGTTCATTGCAGTACATTGTATTCAGGCAATACATTCAAGAAATTTGAACAAATATTTAAATTTAATACCGCTGTAACTATTCCCAAAGCTGGGTGTTCAACACCAATGGTGACAAAAATCATTTAGAAAGCAAACGAAATACAACAAAATACTTAATTGCATTGTCAAAGTAGAAAATCTAAACGAAATAATATACACAGAAAATACTGCAGTAAGATACGGATTTTGCACGCGAGGACGGCTCTAACATGATTTACAATCCAAATACTGTAAGCACTCATAGAAACCGAATTTGCATATGCTTACACTTAAACACGGAACTGGAATTAGTTCATCAATAGCATGGCGGTATTCCAAAAAGGTAACACCTCGATCCGCATCAAAATTCATGCGCGCCGAGTGAGTGAAGGCTATGGAAAGCTGTGTAATTGTTCAGTTACCAAAACGAATGAACGAGGATAATATTCTAACTGTCAACATTCAGGCTAATCGACATAATTGTATCAAAGTCTTTTTAATTCAATAATTTGCCATTCGACTCAGACGCTTATCCATGAAAGCGATTAACTTTCGTTTCTAAGCTTGAATGAATCTTTCAATATTCGTGTAATATCATCTCTCTTATTTTATCAACCAGAAATAAACAAAATCATGTTGCGCAGGTATATAACAAAAGCAGAAATTGGCTGTCGAGTTACCCAGATTAGAACCACGATAAGAACTCCAGCAGAGTTTCCGCGGTTCTATGACAACAAAAAGCACAGTCTCAAGACTATGTCCCTAGTTCGAAATCTTAAATCTTGAAATCAGTCTCTGAAATCAAATATCATTTTCGTTCACAACTTACACAGGACCTGTTTCTGAATAAGTAAATATACAAAATGTAGTTTATCATTATATTTAAAAAAAAGCTGTTTTAAGCGACTCGGATAGTTTAAAATAATATGAATTATTTTTTTCTCAGTTACAGAAAGAAGCGACCTAACGCCTACAAAGACTACATCCGTCTAATATAGTATTGACGCAATGTCTGTATTCCATCTGACTCGGGAAGAAAACTATTTTTGCAATTCTTACTCAGAGTTGTCGTTCCTTTCCAATCAATACAGTGTAGCAGGAACGACAACTCTGTGTAGACATTGCTACTTTTGATGCAATGAGTTTTATTAAAACATTGCCATACAAGATTCAGTATTACAAAGCATTCAGCTTTCTGATGGGAATTTCCAAATACAGAGAACAGGTGTTTGTTATATAACTCTCTCATCTGTTATTCAAAGGTGTGCATTTATATACAATATATCTGTGTGTGCCGAATTGCGCAAAAATCTTGTTCTGTCTACGTAACTGCGTGGGTTTGAAATAACTACCGTAAATCAGATCTACTATGCATTGAATCAGTTTGAACCTTTTTAAGCTTTTATACATTGATAGTAACAATGCTTCTACATAGACGTACTCTTTTGAAAATATGAGCAAAATAACCATTTACCTTATGACAGATTAAGATCATTGCTTATAACATTATTTTCATGCAGTTGTTTGGGCTTTATGCTTTTTGTGTTTCAATAGTCAATAACTACATTTTTATCTAATCCAAGTAATGTGGATGAATAACCTCTCAAGAAGTCTAATGTAAGTCTCCTTATTTCACAAATACAACGGCTAAGTTGTAATGATATCATTCGTCCTAATTGTTTTATCATTTTGTTATATGGCTGAAGGTGGTGCGCATTCAAAGAAAAGAAGAGTTAAAAAAGTATATGCCATTCTAGAGTATTGCCGCGTATATCAGTAGTTATAATTTAACGTTATGCAAGTTGTGTTCAAAATTTAGTTTTTGGGGCGAAGAATCGGTTCCCCTTAGGCACACTAAGGTTCAGCCCGCGGTCTAACAGGGATGTATGTACTAGTATGTTGCTTCAGACCGTACTAGAACTCAAAGACCCTGTAAAGCGTCACAGACCGGGACGCACCGTAATAGAAATATTACGAAACTGCTATCCTGCACCCTACATCGCCGTGAGAACCGTAACAAAACGGATTTTTACGTAGAGCGTTCATCCCGTTTTACTACGGCCTATTACATTTCTCATCCGTACCGTGGCGGCAATGGCAAATTTTATGACAGTTTAAAATTCTGGCCCGGCATCCACGACAATTACGGTCTATCATGTTTGCCTATCTCGTCCCTTCGCGATGTCTAACAATTACATACGATTCTGCACTGTGTATTGGTGCGTGCACATTAGAAATTTTGGAATAATATTTGGTCTACGGTTTTCAAGTTATTAGTTTTACTGATAGGCTAAGCTGCATCCAGGTTGTAACTTACGTTTGGAACGTTCGGTGTTCTTGGTGTGTTCATCTTGTTTCTGTCGTAAATTCCTAACAACATTATAATTAACAAACAAATGGCTAAAGAAAGAATCGCCCCTAAAAAACGATAACCAATTAATATTTTAGACTGTATATTTTATTTTACTTACTAGGAAAAACAGCGAAGTAAAGAATTATCTTAACAGTGAGAACTAGTTTACTTCGTTGTCTTCAACTTACTAACATACTCGTATATGTCAGAATGAGGAAGATTTAACTTAGAACTGTACCTTGATAAAGGGCAGCCAACTGAAAGTTATCAATTGAAGCCGCCCTCTGGATAGTATACATCGATCCAAGGTTTGTATAATATATGCGAGTTTTCTGAACTCATAAACATAATTTAAAGTGTATTAAATATAATTGTGAACGTGTTTGTTCATAATAAAGACATTACTAGGAAACATACTGATTACAAGTAAACTAATGGCAATACATCATCAAAAAATAAATGCATTTGTATGAATTATCAAAGAACGAATTATTATTTGGATAAACTGAAATGACAAAAGTAAATGTTGTATGAAAATCCCAATACAGAACAAAAAACAATGACAGATGTAAATGATGTATGAGAATCCCAATACAGAACAATAAACAATGACAAAAGTTGAATTTGTATGAAAATCCCAATACAGAACAATAAACAGTGACAAATGTTGATGTTGTATGAGAATCCCAATACAGAACAATAAACAATGACAAAAGTAAATTTTGTATGAGAATCCCAATACAGAACAACAAACGATGACAAAAGTAAATTTTGTATGAGAATCCCAATACAGAACAACAAACGATGACAAATGTAAATGATGTATGAGAATCCCAATACAGAACAACAAACGATGACAAATGTAAATGTTGTATGAGAATCCCAATACAGAACAACAAACAATGACAAATGTAAATGTTGTATGAGAATCCCAATACAGAACAATAAACAATGACAAATGTAAATGATGTATGAGAATCCAAATACAGAACAATAAACAATGACAAATGTTAATGTTGTATGAGAATCCCAATACAGAACAATAAACAATGACAAATGTAAATGATGTATGAGAATCCCAATACAGAACAAATAAACAATGACAAAAGTTGATGTTGTATGAGAATCCCAATACAGAACAATAAACAATGACAAATGTAAATGGTGTATGAGAATCCCAATACAGAACAATAAACAATGACAAAAGTAAATGTTGTATGAGAATCCCAATACAGAACAATAAACAATGACAAAAGTAAATGTTGTATGAGAATCCCAATACAGAACAATAAACAATGACAAAAGTAAATGTTGTATGAGAATCCCAATACAGAACAATAAACAATGACAAAAGTAAATGTTGTATGAGAATCCCAATACAGAACAATAAACAATACACACATATCTCAGTATTAAGACCACCTTACTATACTACTTAAAGGGATCACTTGGGGTATTGCTCGTAGTGATATGTTAGTGCAAAGAATGAAAAAAATATTGTCTATAAAAATATATGGTACAGTCAAATCTGTGTTTGTGGACACCCCTGAATAAAGGTCACCCTGTAAAAAAGGTGAATATTAAAACAAGAGGGCCAAGAGGGCCAAGAAGGCCAAGATGGCCCTTTATCGCTCACCTGAGAACAAAGTCACAATAATTAATGACCAGATAATATAGTTTCCAACTCATATAACCCATTTTTATGTAGATTTTGAGATCATAACCAACAATGAAGGTATAATACAAGCTAAAACGTAGCAACTTTTCTAATCCAAGGGCCTATAACTCTTGTAGTTTACTCAAAATATTATTAGGATCGGTGAATAAATGAAGGCGCTAGAGTGTAAACAACCTAATATATAGCAAATTTTCAAAGTCAAGGGCCAATAACTCTTGAAGTTCTGGTCCGATTCCGCCCATAATCGAACTTGTCAAAGATCTTTTGGTTATACACATTTACTGATAATATTATTAGGATTGGTGAATAAATGAAGCCGCCATAGTGTAAACAAGCTAAATATAGCAAATTTTGTAATTCAAGGGCCCATAACTCTAGAAGTTATTGTCCGATTTTGCCCATAATCGAACTTAGCCGAGACATTGTGGCCATATACATTGTGAGCAAGTTTAATCACGATTCGTTAAGATCTGCGGATGCTAGAGTGTAAATAAACTAATTGTGGACGGACGACGGACATTCAGCAATCCTAAAAGCTCACCTGATGAATCAGGTGAGCTAAATACCGTCATTGGTTATTTACTACAGAATAAAGGTCACCTGCCAATAACGGCCACATTTTGTCTACCCCAAGGGTGGCCTCTGCTCACAAGTTTGCCTGTATATCTGTATGTACAAACTATTAAAGCATATTGAGCAAGTGACCCTAATCCAATTTAGAGTATAACTAGAGTATAAATAGTACTTTGGAAGGCTGTTTTCAATCTCCTACGTATCAATATAAATGTACCCGGAAAACATGATTGTATTGACCTTAGGACGACGTGATCACTTTTTCCACTAGATATTATAAGCTCGTGAGTGTATGGAGACAGCCAGGTAAATATTAGGGTTCCTAGTATTCTACAGTACCGATTTATATGGTCAAGAAGGTGGTCTTAATGTTACAACTTACCGAACATTAAATACTTCAAACTTTACTCATCAAACTTAAGGCAAAGAACTGGATATGTTACGAGTCCTGAGTTTATAAGAGATCTTTACGTCTCCAACTTTCCCAGATAAACTTATACTGGTAAGTTGGTGTATGAGTTCTGGCTAAGAGTTGTTGTATTTTACAATATCTCGGCAATGGTCGATCTAATCCTTTTATTGTACTATGAGTTGCGAATTGGATGTTTTTGAAATGGACAACTAAATTTGTTGACAATAAAGTCTCAAGGGCTTCAAATTCACATCCTTCACAGTTCATTGTCATAAGATCGACATCAAACATGCCAACACCGACTTTCAGTAAAAATTCAGTCGTGTTGGTAACATACAAAGGTGTGTCACCATTTTTCCCTGAAAACTTGCTAGTTGCGCATGCGTTGTTGCCTTCAATTTTGACCATAACGATCTCGTTCTTAGCACCCAATCCTAGATTTATCACGGTCACCCTGAAGTACAGAGAATATTCATAGAAAAATTAGATTTATGTGTGCATTTGCCAATATATACTGAAATGATGAGTATTATATATTAATAAGCAGTATCAGTATATAAGAAAATATGGACCCTCATCCTTGTTGAGTGGTTATGTCGCTGACTTCAAATCACAGTAACCTCTCACTGATATAGGGTCGTGGGTTCGAGTCCAGCTACCGACCACGCTTCTTTATGTGAGAAAGTAGACAGTTGATTACGGAGGATGGGAGTCTACTACTGGTTCTTCCCGGGAACGATGGTAAGGTTATCTGTCCGCCTTATATGACTCTGACTGTTGAAAAGGGGCGTAAAGTCCGAAGAAACAAACATAAGTAAATAAGACATATACTCGTATTGCATGAAGACAATTCGTTATGTACTTCAATACATCTGAGTAGAACTAACTTTTAGCAAGCTTAGACTACAGTTTTCGTGATATTTTCCCCTGATTCAACTTAACTTGTGGTCTGAAATAAACCCTTCGTTTTAAAGGTATTCCTTGAATTTTTAACAGTTATTGCACGTAAAATAGCATACATTGTGTTCATGTTTCCAACATTTTATTCTAAGCTTTGTCGTGTTAAATAATATATTCATTAAGAAAACATTATAATGCAGCCAAAGGTATACTTACAGTACATGTATATAACTTCCTTCCAGGAAGTGTACCAGATTTATACAGCTTCAGTTTTGTCAAAAAATGTGAAAAACTCCATATTAATTTTGTTTGCAAAATACAAAATTTAGAAGAATGTAAAAAATGACTCGTTTAACAGTTGAAGTCATCAACGTCCACTTACTTCGGATTTTCTTTAAATTTCTTGGTCAAAATATTAGCATACTCTTCGAGAGGTTCCAGTATGAGGTATCTTGGATTATACAGACGAACAAATTCTGTGGCATCATTTCCTTTGTTTCCTGAAATGTCAATAAAACATGATTTCGTAAATTTTAATGATGACGGAACAGTATATACATTGTATTTACAATTGGTCCAAGAAATATTCAAGTTATGGCCCGGACTAGTCCAACTAATTGAACTGTTTGTGACGACGAGATACTTTTTCGACTTGGCTGAGAGGATGGCACTTCCGTTCACGAAATCAGCCAACCGAATAGCCGAATTAATAGGGCTAGACCCGGACTGACTGACTATTTGACCTCCCTGTGTTACCCTTGACCCTATGGGTTCGGTTATTGCACATGACACACCGTCTGAGTAATAATGCCAAGTTATTTTGCAATGTCAAAGTAATGTCCAAGTTATGGCCCGGACACGAAATATGGACTAACCCACAAACAGGAGCAAATTCTATATATATTCCCTTACAATGGGAGAGACATAAGTACATATTACAAGTATTTATAGTGATGAAAACAACGTAATTTCTTGATACTTCGATATATAAAATTTCTAAAATCACGAATTTTCCTAAAGTGTAGTTTTATATAGGATCAAAACAAAACAAAACAAGAGGGCCATGATGGCCCTGTAAATGCTCACCAGGAAAAAAGGTCATTTGGAGACGAACATTGTTAAAATGTTTCTACACGAGTCTAAGTAAAATCAAGTGACCCTAAGGTCAGGCCCAATTTTTACCCCAGGGCCATAATATGAACACATTTGGAAGAGGTCTGCTAGACAATGCTATATACCAAATATCTTAGCTCTAGGCCGTGTGGTTTCGGAGAAGAAGATTTTTCAAAATTTCCTATATAAGTCTATATAAATCAAGTGACCCCTGAGGCGGGGCCAATTTTGACCCTAGGGCAATAATTTGAACAAACTTGGTAGAGGTCCACTAGACTATGCTACACACCAAATATCAAAGCTCTAGGCCTTGTGGTTTCGGAGAAGATTTTTTTAATTTTCCTATATAAAATAGAATAAACCCCAGGGCAGGGCCAATTTTGACCCAGGGCAATAATTTGAACAAACTTGGTAGAGGTCCACTAGACTATGCTACACACCAAATATCAAAGCTCTAGGCCTTGTGGTTTCGGAGAAGAAGATTTTTTTAATTTTCCTATATAAAATAGAATAAACCCCAGGGCAGGGCCAATTTTGACCCCAGGGCAATAATTTGAACAAACTTGGTAGAGGTCCACTAGACTATGCTACACACCAAATATCAAAGCTCTAGGCTTTGTAGTTTCGGACAAGAATTTTTTTAAAGTTTTTTCTATTTCTTGCCATAGCAACCAGAGTTTTTAATGAAATTTAATTTTTTGAACAACTTTGAAAGGGGACCACCCAAGGATCATTCCAGCAAAGTTTGGTTGCAATCGGCATAGCGGTATAGGAGGAGATGTTGTTTTAAGTAAATATGGACGCCACTTCACGACGTACTACGCACGACGCACGACGCACGATGGACGCAGGGCGATCACAAAAGCTCACATTGAATGTGCATGTGCTCTGGTGAGCTAAAAACTGGACATTAGCTAGTCTATTTAGGTTGTGTGTACGTAAATACGTACATGAAGGTTACACAGCGTGAGAACCCGAGTATCAATGAGTTATCTGAAATTTCGCATGAATATATGCATTAGATCGAACTCTGCACGACCTGTGTAAGTCGGGGTCGAAGTCAGTCAATTAAATCGTAGTATATTATGAATCTGCGCCTCCAGAACGTATGATAGACTTGCCTTCATATAATAAAAGTAAGTGGATCTAACTTAGTGTACAATGTTAAGGTCATTGAAGAGGAATTCGCAAAATCGATATTAAGTCTTCTTATCGGTGGTAAACGTACTAGTAGTGATATTGATCTGTTCGCGCAACGTATAAACATGGATTCGAAGCTAGATGATTCAAATGCATCGCTCAATGCATACAAAAATAAAAGACAGTGTAACCGCAATCAGTGTTTTTATTTTCTTATCATGTTTACAATGGGGTTAAACGACAAACCAACAAAGCTTCATAAGTGAAATCTGTCTGGTCCCGGATGCGATTCGAACTCACAGCGATAAGTGACTAGTGAATGCGAGTCTGAAACCATAGACACGTGTCACAGATATAGTTTTCATCCTATTGCAAGGGACTCCAAAACTAACCACGAACTAAAACACACAGAATCAAACGAAACTGAACGAGGAACAACCACAATCTCCCACAAATGAAAACCACATTGATAGGGTCCGTGCGCGACTCATAGTTCTCTAATGAAGAAAAATAGGCAAGCGACTCGCGGTCTGGCTTTTTAAACAAACGCTGTATTTTTGTGCTACTTCATTAACTTTATTTTTCGACCAATAACCTCAAATTCTGTTCAGTATCGAATATACACTTAACATTACTCGACCATAGATTATACGAAGTTATATTTTACTCAGAAAACGTCATATTCTTCCGATTTGACCGTAGAAACCATACAGTTTTCGCTAAATGCCCACTAATTGATCGTTCTAAAAGATAACCGTACTAGCATGCGAAGAACATAGTCCGTCGAATTAACTTATCATCATTACATCAAGCTAAGAAAATATCGAGGTCATTTTATCGGAAGACAAATATTTCCCAGGCTTAATACCAGCTTAAATAATCGAACAATAGCTTCAGCACTGATAAGAACTAATGGTAAGGTAGAAATTTATTTATCAATTTATTAGCATCAAAGCCGAGAAAAATGGCTGACTCTCTTGAACTGAGATGTACATTGTCTCTACAAAAAACTAGGATTGTTAAGTCACGTGATATTGATTGGTTACTATCTCAATAGTATCATATGTCTTATTGATGTAGGAGAATGCTGGTTTTATTTCACAATACACACATGTATGTCAAACAGCTTGTCACAGAACCGAGCTAATACCGCTAGCTTGTACTAATGAAACCATTAGTTGGGTATGTGCATCGTGTTAGTATGGAGTTTGAAAAGGGTTTTCTTAGCCGAACAAAAGCCATTTAAGGCTAGAATATAGTCATGTTTTTTACCGAAACTATACAGGGTAAATAGGTCGAAAAAAAACTCTTTTTTGAGAATACGAAGTACGATTCATCGACATTACAAACTTATTATTATCTGTTTTTCTATCGTTCCTAAATAGAAAGCTTTGGGGAATTGAATATTAGATGAAAGAAAAAGTGTTCATTTGAATAAATTTAATAAGAACGTTTATATCGTCGATAAATGATTCATCGCAGGTTTTTACACCTCCGTCTTTTTTTATTGATTTGCTTTTAGAATATATTAAGTGAATACCAGAATAACTAAACATTTTAGAAATGGTAATAGTTAATGTTCTTTGAATGAAACATTAATCAATACGTTAAGCAGTTGACTGATATTCCGTACCTTGATGCTTTGAATTATTTTCTAAAGATTATTTCCATCAATGCTGGTTGATAATTAAAAGTTGAGTTGGTTTATTGCTTAGAACACCAATAGGTCAAGTGACCCATTAGACAACAATTGCAACCTGTGTATATCTTGTACTGCTTACAACCTGTGTATATCTTGTACTGTATACAACCTGTGTATATCTTGTACTGCTTACAACCTGTGTATATCTTGTACTGCTTACAACCTGTGTATATCTTGTACTGTATACAACCTATGTATATCTTGTACTGCTTACAACCTGTGTATATCTTGTACTGCTTACAACCTGTGTTTATCTTGTACTGTATACAACCTATGTATATCTTGTACTGCTTACAACCTGTGTATATCTTGTACTGCTTACAACCTGTGTATATCTTGTACTGTCTATCACCTGTGTATATCTTGTACTGTATACAACTTGTATATATCTTGTACTGTAAACAACTTGTGTATATCTTGTACTGCCTACAACCTGTGTATATCTTGTAATGTATACAACTTGTGTATATCTGTTACTGTCTACACCCTGTGTATATCTTGTACTGTATACACCTGTGTATATCTTGTACTGTCTACAACCAGTGTATATCTTGTACTGTATACAACCTGTGTTATCTTGTACTGTATACAACCTGTGTTTATCTTGTACTGTCTACAACCTGTGTATATCTTGTATTGTATACAACTTGTGTATATCTTGTACTGTATACAACTTGTGTATATCTTGTACTGCCTACAACTTGTGTATATCTTGTACTGTATACAACTTGTGTATATCTGGTACTGTATACAACCTGTGTATATCTTGTACTGCCTACAACCCGTGTATATCTTGTACTGTATACAACTTGTGTATATCTTGTACTGTATACACCTGTGTATATCTTGTACTGTATACAACCTGTGTATATCTTGTACTGTATACAACTTGTGTATATCTTGTACTGTATACAACCCGTGTATATCTTGTACTGCCTACAACCCGTGTATATATTGTACTGTATACAACTTGTGTATATCTTGTACTGTATACACCTGTGTATATCTTGTACTGTATACAACCTGTGTATATCTTGGATTGTATACAACTTGTGTATATCTTGTACTGTATACAACCCGTGTATATCTTGTACTGTCTACAACCCGTGTATATCTTGTACTGTCTACCACATGTGTATATCTTGTACTGTATACAACTTGTGTATATCTTGTACTGTAAACAACTTGTGTATATCTTGTACTGTGTATATCTTGTAATGTATACAACTTGTGTATATCTGTTACTGTCTACAACCTGTGTATATCTTGTACTGTATACACCTGTGTATATCTTGTACTGTCTACAACCTGTGTATATCTTGTACTGTATACAACCTGTGTTAGCTTGTACTGTATTCAACCTGTGTTTATCTTGTACTGTCTACAACCTGTGTATATCTTGTATTGTATACAACTTGTGTATATCTTGTGTATATCTGGTACTGTATACAACCTGTGTATATCTTGTACTGTATACAACCTGTGTATATATTGTACTGTCTACAACCTGTGTATATCTGGTACTGTATACAACATGTGTATATCTTGTACTGTATACAATCTGTGTATATCTTGTACTGTCTACAACCTGTGTATATCTTGTACTGTCTACATTTTGATTGGGTGAGGAGGGCCAATACAAGATTCAAGCATTTTGATTGGCTGAGAAGGAGGTCCAATACAAAAATTGATAACAGACATTAGAAAATTAGAAATGGCAGCCATCTTGGAAAAAGGTCCCGACTCAGGCCCTCAGAAGCTAGTTTCAAATCTGAAAGTAGTTTGCACCCCTCTGACCAGTGTTATTTATTGATGTAGCGCAACATTTGAGAAATTTTCAAGGCTTGTACATTTACTGAAACACATCCGGTCAGCAGACGATCATCAACGAAAAAATTGTGAGGAAAAGTCTTTATAATTTCCCCATCATAATCGTTTAGCAAACAATATTATATATAAATTAATTAATAAAATTCTCATTAATCAAGTGATTTCATATTGGCTGTGGCCAATACAACAGACCATGACCCAATAACAAAGCCAATATGACATTACTTGATTAATAACATTATACTATCAAATCTATTTTGAGGTCATGTCCGTCTTGTCAGTTGCCAATATCAGATCGTTTATACGGGTATTATCATAATTTATAACCATCTGCGATCAATAAATGATCATATGACATTTAGCAAGTTAGTAATAGTATTTGTATGTCACTGGGGGGATTTAATGTCAGAATACAAGATGGTAATCATATCATTCAGATACATAGATCAATGACTGTTTAATGGTTCACTAAGGAACAAAGAGTTTCAAGACATTTAACAATCGTGCCTACGCATTCTATTTACATACTATATATATGGTTACCGCGTGATCCTATTCACCTACTTGTCGTACATGAAATAATATCCGGTCGTCATGAAACGGAAGCTAAAAATATAATTAAGTCGCCTTTCAAGGGGTTTAACACCAATGGTTATCAACGATATTTCAGTATTATACATCAGGCGACAATCGGAATTCCTCGGTCAGGGCCGGTATACCCGCTGCTGTGCACCATCCAAAACGTAAACAAAAAGCCGCCATCTTGGATGAAAAAGGTAATATTTTGCTTATTTCTTCGATTTCGCTTTTATTTCAAATTTCTGCTATAGCAAAGAACATGCTACACAATTTTCTGGACACGTTGATACCCATATTATTTACTAGGTACCTCTGGTATAAAAGTTACCTTGGACAAGAAAATCGAATCGAGAGAAAAATTCCGTGGTGCACAGCAGCGCATTAAGTATTTTTCGATCTTTTTGTCCAGAAAATTGACTTGTTCGCATGTCGACGCACATTTTTATCCTTAAGTTGTAAAACAGAAGCTTAAAATTAGACTTTTGGTACATATAGCAACGTATTTTCTAGTATAATGAATTTCTGAGTTATTTGGTGGACAGCAGCGTGGGAATAAGAAGGGTGGACAGCAGCGCAAACGGGTGCACAGCAGGAGCTTTTTTGTGTACTTGAAAATCATAAATCTGTTTCCCCAAAATCAAGACTGCTCCTGTATAACACTACATGTATCAATAAACACAAAGTATAGCATACACATTTGCAATTATAAGTATCGGATATGTTTCAATAACTATATGTTTTTTATTCAATCAGGAATCACCAGTTCGACACGAGCCAAAGGAAGCGACTTGCTGGGCGATGGAAATACGACCATGTTACGTTTGAGAAGAATGCAGCGCTCAAAGTGTCTTTGGGAGTTTGCTGGGAAAGAGCAAGATGCAACATGTCCAAGATGCTACCTTGCCAACAAATGGGAATATCCGATGATTTTTATGTTTGACTATGTGACATCAATTGGAGAACAGTATCTAGTGTTTAGAATATTGATAAAACATTGTAAAGTACAGTATACGGACTTCATTGCATCAAACTGTCGAATATTGTACATGTAGTTGTTGTATGAAATGTTTTTTTGGATATCTTTGTATATTCACTTTATAAGTATTTTAATAAGAAGTACAAAATGTAGTTTACAATACAACTTACGTGATGAGAAATATAGGCACCAAGTTTTTATAGCATATGCATGGCTCTCGGGTTTTTGAAGTAGTTTCAAATGACAATATTTGACCCCTTGGATAGCTGCATATTCCTACTGAGGATAGTTTGTACAGTTATAACATTAATGTATATGTGCATGATTTGGAAGTGTTTTTACTTTATTATGTGCATGTACATGTATCTGTTTATTATTTTACATCATGTTAACCCTCTGCCGATGGATCGTGTAGAAAAGGAAAAATAAAATCATGTACAAATGTATGTTTATTTGCTTTATGCAATAGAATTTGTAAAACAATATTAGAATGCTGAATCATCAAAAACATACACAACTTGGTCAAATTTCAAAGAATCACATTTATATGAGTATCATTATTACAGTTGACCATCATATTTCAGTAACCATAAAATCATAGACAATTATCATTGAGAATCACATTTCAATAATCAAAATAAAACAACTCAGTCAATAATTATTCAGCACAATGTTTTGAGAACAGCAATAGAACCCAAAGACAGTAATAGATAAACATCATTATTTCAAAATAATGACTAAAATCACAGAAATAATAACTGAGTTATCTAACCGAAACTTTTTCATGCTTTTAACAGTTCCATGTGTTTGCGGAGGTGGCATACATAGACAAATTCTCTGTCGCAAGTATCACACTTGAACTGTTTTTCCTTGTGCAACCGATTTTCACATACTGAGCAAGGTCGTGGTCGTGCCCTGTGCTAAACTAGTTGCATGTTTTACGTCACCATGATGGTTACCTGTCATAAGATTTGTAGTTTTAAAGTTATGTTTTATTATTGATACAATGTTGATAATGTAAATTTGTAAAGCATGATAGTTAAAATTGATTATTTATAACTAATAAATGATGTTATTTAAAGTATACTCGTACCATTATTTGGTATTTTATGAAAAGACTTAGTTATATGTATGTTTCTTACATAATGTATTGGTCTTAGATAACAGATCTATCACAAGAAAAAAATGGAAGATTGAATTTTTTTTTTATTAATACCTGCATCTGCTTGGCTGTGTCCGGTCTCTGAAACCATGGGCGTTCGTGCACCACCGCTATATGTCTAGTCTGCGGCTCCACAGTGGTCGCACGTGTTCATCTTTCTAAAAGTGCACAAAAAAGATCATTTAATTCTTCATCACTAGAAAATGAATTTCATCAACAAATTCCAGAAATTCAGTTCATATAAACGAGTAATTATGAGAGCCTGCATACATCCATTTCACGAAAAGTAAACAAAGTTTTGATGTTGTAAAGAGTTACAAGTATTTAACGAATGGTTATTCATGAACAGTCTCAAGTACGCAAAAAAGCTCCTGCTGTGCACCCGTTTGCGCTGCTGTCCACCCTTCTTATTCCCACGCTGCTGTCCACCAAATAACTCAGAAATTCATTATACTAGAAAATACGTTGCTATATGTACCAAAAGTCTAATTTTAAGCTTCTGTTTTACAACTTAAGGATAAAAATGTGCGTCGACATGCGAACAAGTCAATTTTCTGGACAAAAAGATCGAAAAATACTTAATGCGCTGCTGTGCACCACGGAATTTTTCTCTCGATTCGATTTTCTTGTCCAAGGTAACTTTTATACCAGAGGTACCTAGTGAATAATATGGGTATCAACGTGTCCAGAAAATTGTGTAGCATGTTCTTTGCTATAGCAGAAATTTGAAATAAAAGCGAAATCGAAGAAATAAGCAAAATATTACCTTTTTCATCCAAGATGGCGGCTTTTTGTTTACGTTTTGGATGGTGCACAGCAGCGGGTATACCGGCCCTGTCGGTGTTTGTGGGAAGAAAATGCGTGTTTCTCAGTGACAAGGACACGATTGGGCGGTCGAATCACCTGACCAATTTTCCTAGACTTTACTAGTCTGGAGTTCCTTCCCCTTACACTATGTTATCTATGTAATTATAGAGCACGTCCGGGAACCAGACTAAGACTGTACTAACTTATCTTTCCACAAGGAGACGGTAAAAATCAAATAAGGCAATAATGATACCAAAATATTTTATCTTGACGCTGATAATATGATTATATGCTTAAAAGACAGTTTTATACGGCAATATGAGTAAATCATAGTACTGAAAGTACTATCGGAACTTGATTTTTTTTCATATGAGACAAGTCACTGGTGTTGCTTGCAACACCACAATGACTTTTAGGAGAAATCCTAAAATAGGAACTCCGCAGTTGATGGATATTCATGCTTAGGTATTAACATACACCATCTTAATACTGCCATCTATTTATGATCATATTCTGATATTCATGTGCTAAATTCCATCAACGTAGCATGATGGTGATCTAAGTTATCAGATGTTTCGAGTTTTTTATGTAGCCCATTATCAAGCCTATAATTTTCCGAATCTAAATCCAAAACGTCCGGTTTTGGTGAATTCTGAAAAAAAATGATATAAAAAAAATATTTTGTCTGTTTTCCAGAAAATTTCGTTTTCGTGAAGTCCGATTTTCGTGGATTCCGGTTTTGGGGGAGTGTGGTTTTCAGCGGTTTTACTGTACATATTTTTACCTGTATAAATTTGTAAAAGTTATGCTCTTCAGTATTGGAGGAATAACGCATTTTATACGTGCAACAAATGAACCCCGACGATTTTTGCAGATCATTATACAAAGATACATGTATGTCTAAAAATAAATATGTGTGTAGATTATTAACACCAGTGATTCTAATTAAAAAGACACATGGGGCTTTCTCTTTCAGATGCATTCACGTGTAGCAACAGATTTTCCCAATAACGCGCTAAAGTGGCGAGCAGACGACGGTCTTTGTGTAATGTTGCGGGGTAACAACGAGCGTTTATGCACAACGTTACTAAACTTGCTAATTACATCCACGGTCTCAAAATGACAAAGTAGTCAAAATCAAAATCCCCTCAGGGATTGAACATCGAGTTTATTTTTATCTGTACAGCCGACCTTGGCTATGTAAATTGAACTATCAAAGACGAATAGCTACTGACTAGTATTGCTAATACATCACTTTCTTCACGACAGTCTTAGCCTTTGATAAAGTACATATTACACAGCTTTCAAACTAGCTCAACAATGTTTAATCCAATTAAATGTAGACTGTGACGGCGAGATTCTATAATTGGGCCCCGTTCAACAAAAGGATGACACATCTCAATTCAGTAATTTTTCAGCGGATTAAACGCCATTTTTCAACAGTTGTTCACTTATAATAACATACGGCCATCGGTTGAAGTAGACTGTGTTCTAACCCTTCCATACGAAGGCGGCAACATTTTATGGAGGAAAATCGACATTTTTGTACAATTTTCATTCAGTAGGACATGACCTGTTGCGACCGAGATTCGAACCCTGGTTGCCAGGTTACAAGTCCAGCATATTAACCACTGAACTACGGCTGATCGAATATCCGTATTAATAATGTTTCATATTCACTTGAGAAAGGTTATACTTGTTATGTAATATTTCCTAATGTCACAATACAGTGTATTAAATTGACATTTACGTAATTGTGATAACATTAATTCAGACCATAATGAAGTTAAGCAACGAATGATACAAAATTGGCTAAAGGCAGAAGACCTATACAGTCTAACGTTACACCATCTACATGAATGTGTCTGCCTTTAGTCATGCATTAACGATTCAATCTTTTTCAATGAGAGACTGGTAATCTTATAATGACATGCAAAATCATAGTTAGAGGATAAGTATCGTGTCTATTTATATACTAGGACTTTTGAACCTATTCTCGTGTACCTATGTTTATATCTCTCTATTTTCTTTCCAATTCTTACTAATTTTCTTTTGTCGGTCGACGCGTGCAGGGACTACGTCACCGCAGACATCCCTGCGAGTGGTTTGACCTCAACGGTAGACAGAAGATTAGGATAGATACAAGAAAGTGAACTTACCCCCAACCTCGATCATAACAGCACCTTTCTTGTTGAGGTATGAATGGTGTGTACGTCTAATCTGTTCCTTAGGCCAGAATTTAGATCCATTCACATTCCTGTCTTTCACCGCATTATTCACACAGACTTGATATGAGCGATCCTCATCAGGCGTAAGACCGGTTGAAACTCGAAACACTCCTGCATAGTTCACAGAACCATATTTAGCTGTTAAGGCCTCTGCGAAGTTATTTGATTCGTTTGAATGTGCCAGTAAATTCAGATTTATCTCAGGAATGTTCGCACCGACATCCTTAGTGCTTACTACGTGAAAGGTCTTCTCCTGCAAGCTTGGTCCACGAAAATACACGTGCGTCAGTAAGTACATGACCAATATACCAGCCATTACACAGAACAACAGTTTCAACACACCTCCATTTGAACACGTATTAAGTCTCGACATTATCCGTGATTGAACTGAAATAAATTATTATTCTGTTAACAAATTCTGTAATTTTATTCAACTGTCATTTCACGGTCATGTTTGCACATATTTTAGCTTCGGCGACACTCGAGTTCTTTCGTCAGTTATACGATAACTTTCGTTGTATACCGTTTGTCGAAAGAACATAATATAGTTCAAATTTCTTATAGTCAAGGTCGAATTTCGGACGATACCATTGTACAGGTAATCAGTGTAAATTGACAGCCTAAATCAGTTTACATCCGTAGAAATGTATCATTCACGTGAACCGGGCATGAGTGGATTGCAACTAAAAATAGGTATGAGAGCATTGATAGTGACGTAGGCATACCTGTAATTTGGAAATGTGCTAATAAAGTCCTATCCGTACGTTTTTAGGAGGCCACGACCGTCATGTTTTTCTGAAAACATGGGGAGGGGCTGGCAAGACCAGGGAGAGGGCTAGTACGTCAATACAAGTCTAAAATGCAACAGACACTTATTTTTAGTATAAATAACTCCACCCACAATGGTCGCATTTACCACTATCAATGTATACACAATAGTACAGATAACCAGCTCGAAGACGAAAGTAGAAAATAGTTTCAAGTTTTTCAAATAAATAACGTTTCACGTCATAATTTCTAGCTCCTATGCGCAAATTCTATCGACACCGTTCTCACACAAAAACTTGCCCAAACAAGAGTGAGTTCCGACGATTTCCAATTGATTTAGTATCGGGGCTGTTGCATTCCAGGGTGTGACTAAGACACGAAAGGAACTTTTTTGACGAAAGGAAAGAAAGGTAGCGAAAGGAACTTTAAAATGCATGTTCCTTTCGCCGTTGGATAGCGAAAGAAATATCTTTATAACAACAAGTCCACATATTTATTCGTGTTCTGCTATGAAAATGAATAGACACGTTTGTGTTTAAACTCATTCAGACAACGAACACTAGTAACTTAAACTATCCACTAAATTATAATGATAAGTTTCTTTCGCCCATTGAGCGGTTGACGAAAGGATTCGAACAATTGTACGTATATAATATCGGGAATATAATTCTGTCAGCATTCTTAAGATGTAATATGAAAATATATACAAATGTACGTCAAATGATGCAGTAATTGATTCATACCATAATTATCGTTTAATAATGAACACAATCAGGGTCGTCAAAATAAAAAGAACCTGACACAATAGAATAGGGCCTATCTAAGGGCCTGTGGTTAATCCGATTTTGCACGAGATTCAGACGCCATTGATCAAGTAATTCTAAATAATCTTGCATAAAAAGAACTCATTAATTATCATTTTCAAAAGCACACAACCAGTATTTTACGTTCGTATTTAGCGATTCGAATTATTATTTAAAAACCTCCGCAGGCTACCCGATAATTCGATGTTTACAGGCGAAGTATAAAACATGGCGCCCCTCTAGATTTTAGTGTAAAATTAAAGGAAAACATGGCCCCCCTATCAACTTTTTTGTTTCTTATTGGATATTAATAATTTTGATATCATATTAAAGCTAACGTTCTGTAGTTTTGGAATATGTAATTAGATATAGAAATCCGTATTGTTTTTATGCATTTATTCCTAGTTAAAGATGGGTAAAAAATCTATCACAAAATTTGGTGTTCGGAAAACATGGCCCCCATCTTAACTTTTTCATTTCGCAATATATCTTTTTAATAGATTAATACTGTCGGAAACCTGAAGCTCTCTAGTTTTCATAACTGTAAACAAAATTAACTTTGAATTAGTAAAACGTTTTTTATCACGAGTTGAATTCGACTCATATTTTTTTTTTTTTATCGCACATAAAATTTGGTTCGAAAAACATGGCCTCCCATCTTATCTTTTTTATTAGTTAACATATATTTTTTAAATCTACATGATTAAAAAGGTATTGTAATTTAGTTTTTATAAGTGTAAAGATATTTAAAATTGATGGAGTAAAACGTGATTTACAACGAGTTAAAGTAGACGCATTTTTTCATTTTTTTCACGGGCCCGATAATCGGCTATGTGATATTATAAACAGGTACAGTACATTAATTGTAAGTACAGTATACGTATTACAGTAACTGCTATAGAAAATTAGCGGCCAGACCAGATATAGTTAAATGATGGTTGAAAGCTCATCATATTTTAGATAATTATTTCTTCTATACTGTATATCATATTATAAAAATTTATTATTATTTTTTAATTTATATTTCGAAATTTCATGACATAATAATTGCCATGTACGGGCACACCAGAGTTCAATTTTTATTGTTTTTGTTTTTTTAGTTACATATTCAACTAACATCTTAAATGTAATGAATGCGAAGCTTAATTATCATTACTATTGTTCAACAAAAATGACAATTTGTCAAATGTATTTGCTTTGATCCCGATAATTAACATTATTTTCACATGTTAAAGTGAAAGTTTGCTAGATTCTACTTATAATTCCAATTTAATTGTATTTAATGTCACAATTTCATAATTAAGTTATGATAATCATTGTAATCACAGTTTGTACATGTACAAAATATGAAGACATTATATGAATTGAAATGATGTACTTTGTATTCACAGATTCTTTTGAGAACTTCATGTACCATTTATGATGACATTAATTAATTAAGACATAGACAGTTCATAATATGGATTCAACTACTGTCTTGCAGTATCAATTTTTTATATGAACATGAAATCAAGAGACAACTGTTAATCTTAAATCGTTATTACCTTGTACATACATTTTGTTCTGAATGCGCACGCTGTGATAAAGTTTGTACTAGCTGTCATGCAAGTACTACATATTGACTTTTAGTATGTCACGAATTAAAACTTATTTATTCTTTTGTGCAGATTGTTGAATAGAGAATAATACAGGTATAAGCTATTTTGAAACTACTAGTAAACATGCAAGTGTATCCTTGACAATATGAAGTCAATGAAGTAAATGATATCAGTAATCTTTATAACCTGCTTTTGTATGAACTTACGATAAATATTGCACAACTGAAACGGATGTTTTTTGTTATTAATCATTAATGTTAATTAACCTAAAATAGAATTATTTGATAAAATTGGTGGTAATCATATCTGTAATAGTGTAACTGACTTACTGCTTGAATGTAACAGTATCAGTAGTGACAAAAACATTTCTGATGGTTTCAGGTCATTTTTTTGTTTGATAATCACAGACATGAAAAGTGTTTTAGGGTTTAGAACCACAGCAAACTTTCTATTCTGGCGATTTTGAAAGGTAGAGTCTACTTAGACAAAAGTCAAGTTACATACTTAGTATGTGCCCCCTCGTACATATTGAATACACAACTAAGAACTTAATGTGTACAATATTGAAATTGAATTTGGAGCCATCGTAAAACCGTATTCTTGCTGTACAACATAAAGACTTAAAAATGAAACTTAAATTTACACAATTTGCATTTACAACGTATACATGTACCATATAACAAAATTCGTTTTTCTTTTACGATTTGTTGCCTCAGTTCTGACGTCTATTGTTGCGTATTTGTATTTTTGATACTTCTGTTGCTTAAACTTTACCGAATTACTGCATACTTCATAAAATGTCAAAAAATAATAATTTGACTGTTCACAACACCGCCAACGGATTTTTCATTGATATATCAGTGACCCTGTTTATAAGGAACCTGTTTGTATTCTGCAAATATGACCAACAATTATATTTGTGTCATCTGTACAATTTTGTGGCTGAAAAAGTACCAAACGTATCCGTAAAATTGCAGAAAATGTATGATAGGTTTAACTCATCGCCAATTTATGAATTCCGTGGAAAAAACCCTGACAACGGTAAATTTTCAAAACTATGATTTTTTTCAAACTAAGAATAATTTCGTCTACTGCTAGAATATATCTAAGATGAAAACTAAGAAATTTCTTACGTCTTAATCAAAATCTAAGATAAAGAAAATTCTTAACTCGGATAACTAAGAACATTAAAATTTTGTGAATACGAGCCCTGGTAAGAATTGCAAACGACACGTTTTAGAACAACACAAAACCAATATGCTCAGGTACTATCCACAGACCAGACAAACCTTGGTGCGTGCTACTAGCCGATATGACGCTGTCGTTACATGGCCGTGGCGATGTTCGAGCGCAACAGCCCCCACAATACCAAACGTGAAAAAGTTAGGATTCTACGATATTCAGCTTAGTAGAGAGCGGAAAACGTGTCAGTCAAAAGAGAAAAGTAGTTTTAGATAAACTATACAGGATTCCAATGTAAATTTAGCTTTCGTTTTTTTTATTTAACCGGAAAATAGTTTATACTTTCGTTTTCGTGCTGGTTGTCTTTACTATTCTGTATGCATTGATAGTGGTAAGAGCGACCGTTGTGGGTGGGGTGATTTTGACTAAACAACTGTCTGTGTATGGTAGCTAATAAAACACCCTTGATTATATGATACACGAAATAAAAATCTTATCCTATACTATCGAACCGCGTAAATTTAATATTACCGACCAATTCGACAGCTATGGTCATTTCAAGGCCTCTCCAGAGAGAGAGAGAGAGAGAGAGAGAGAGAGGGGTGGGGGGAGAAGATATATGAGAACTGAGTATTTGCATCCCCTACTCTTATTTCGAATAATTATACTATTTCCTGATCTTTATCGTGACCTGTGATATACTAAACACAGTACTTGACTCGATATTAGGGATGGGGACACTTAAGCGTCACTTAAATATCGGAAGGCGGAGCTAAGTTCGAACCCATGACTTTTCCTTCAATAGTCTTGTGCATTACCACTAACCCTACAAATAAATTAAATGTGCCTTTATGATCCTGATAATTATGGTGGTAATAGCTGGGATTACTTCAGCAACTATACTCGTTAAAACGAATGGATGGTGTATAATAGTTATTATAATACGCTAGTAGAACATTCCTGGCTAAGTTCAGTGCATTTTAGTGATACTTAAGGTCAACATGTGTTGTCATTCCTGTTCCTGGCGTTGAAATTAGGTATCAGAAGTGACAGTTCAAATGTAAAATGTATGACAAAATGGTACTCAATTTCAAATATAAATCAGAAGCAGAAAATGTTTGATACAGATTGGCTTTACATGTACAAACTACTGTGTAAATAGAAGTTCTTTGAAAACTTAAGACATTACATTTTAAATACAGCATTTATTGATTACTGGTTTTACAATGTTTTAAATCTTCAAAGACTTTACAGAGGCGTACGTATCTCTGTCTTATTTGTGTTTTAAAGAAAACTGTCAGAACTTTTTTACTTGACGAAATCCACAGAACACGGTAAATCAACATAAATTTAGACCCATGTCTAGTTACTATATAGATCTGGTTGATTTTCATAACAAAACACCGTATCTGAACGCAAACAGTGCTTACTTCAATAAATAAGCATGTGTTCTTGCTTTTCGACAAGCATTATGTATATGCTGCACATGTGCGATTTACACACTGAAAACAACAAAATATCGTTGGACACACAGTCTGTGACTGATTTCAACGCGTGTTGACAGCAAAATGATGCAAATAAAAAAAACGCGTCAACAAGCTCAGCATATTTGTGTCAAAAAGTTTAAGTTTTTGTGTAAGTTTTCAAAGAATGTGGCGATGCGATGAATTTTAAGAGAAACGAATGTGATAAATTTCAAACTATTGTAAATAAGACTTTGTATCTTGTCAGATTAATTATCAGTTGTCCTCTAGGCGTATGCAATGATAGTTACTGTATGATAAAGAGCGTCTAAACTTCGGCAAGTGCACAAAAGAATAGGCGAATTGTATTTTGTAACTTGACAATATTAAAGCATCAACGTTCTACTAGACAAGCATTCTGTCCTCAGTGTGTGCGAAGATTGTCTTGTACATGATTACAGTTAATAGCGTCAACCGAAAATTCGGACAAAAATATTCGGATGCCAATTTATTTTGACTTTATATAAAACTTTTGAGTCGGCAGCCAAAATATTGGCTCGGTCGGGTAACTGGAAACAAACCTATTTTTTAGGACTAATTGTACTATTGTTGTTGTTTTCGATGATAATTGAACTGTTGTTGTTGTCGTTTACGTTGACGATAATGATTGTGTTGTTGTTATTTATTAATTTAATAATGATGTTGGTTGTTGGCAGTGGTGGTTAAAGATGGAGCTTATGATTGTGTATTTTGTTGATACTGTTCTTAATATTATATATGACACACTAAAGTCTAAATTAGATCGATAAGAAAAAGATAGTTACGGATATAAATTCAAGTCATTCTGAACAAAACAAGTACATTTTTTTCACTTTTTTCACATTACTACAGCCAACTGCGAGTTAAACTCAAAATACGGATTGCTCGTCCAAAATCTTAATGATTAAGTTAATCTCAATTCAAGATCGGAACCTCCGTTCCGCATGTATGATATAATGGCAGAGCTTGCTCTTGATAACCGTTTTATTTCTTATTAATCATTAACCCAGTATTAAGACATAATCTATATAACTCAATTAATTTAGTATCAAACGTTACAGTTCATAACAAATTATCATGTACAAAAAGAAGAGAAACTGTAAAATTGTTACCTCGTATTTCAATAAATATCCGATAACTTAAGACCACATCCAATATATTTGCGGTTAACTAAATGAAACTTATTAAGTAAATCATCGGCGGTACATCAATGCAATCTCACGCATTCTTTATTTAGGTTTAAGTCATCCCGTACCTCTATAAGTATTCTATGTAGTTCACAAAGTGTAAACGGAAACCATTCATATATTTCCGTTAGCATAAAGGTACTTTCTTCAGTTATTGATTGTATCTAAGCAACCGAACGTTCTATTGGAATACTAGTGGTAGTGAATTATTAACACGTGGCTTGCGGCTTACATGTTTGCTACACATACACGCTTTTAGGCAGTATAATAACAAAGGATGTCATGTGGCTACTGACATGAATACCTGGGTCCGTATTCTACGGAAGCATAAATACGCCACCACATAACGATAAATCCTTTCGTGAAAATAATGGAGGATTTTGTGAAAACAGAAAAAATATCATGAAACTAGATAACATTTTCATGAAAGCAAAACAATTATGTTAACACAAAAAGCTGTGGGTTAGTGCTTCATACTGCCACATTATTTTTGCAAGGCCAAACGTTTTCGCGAAAAGTTTTCGGTTTTCGTGAATTATTTTACCATTTCGTGAAACAACAGTCGGCACGCTTCTGAACATCTTATGTCTTAAGAATGTTTTCTATGGAAGCCTGCTGGTGCCATTTTAACTTAGATATTATTACTTAGATCTTATATGTTAAAACTAAGAAGTTAATAATAAAGTTATAGATAAAGTTGTTCAAAGAAATCCATTCCAGACAGAACTCTGGTTGCCATAGCAGCTGAAAGAAAAATCTTTAAAAATCTTTTTCAAATAAACCAGAAGGCTAGAGCTTAATATGTTGATTACTTCCGATTGTGCAGAGCCATAACAAAAATATTAATATTAATTATTGGCAAAGAACAAACGAAACTTAATCATACTTTACACAAAGCTGAAAAATACTGCAGTTTGTTTGAAGACTTGTGAGAAACTGATACTGGTCCGAAACTGGACTCATGTATTGTACCAGTAGGCGTTTCATGTTCTCATTAATACAGACTGTTTAGACTGATATATCATTCTTATAAGATGTTTTTATGTGGGAAGGAGTTGTTGAGGCGAAATACATCTTAAAGATACTTAAGAGATCAGAGGTCAAAATTCTATGTTAATTTAGTGTTCTACATGCAAAAAATAATGTAGTAAGTTCAGAAGTTTAAGTAAAAACGTGAACAAAAAGAAAGTGAAGATATCTTATTTTACTACATTTACCCTTTCATTTGTTTTATACAAACATGAGTAAAATTCATTCCCTAACAAATGATTTGTCCTCATGTGCACTGACTGGGTTTGTCTCATTGTCGCTATATATTGTTGCGTGCTAGGTAGCACGACGTGTGTATATGTCAGTATATCAAAGGGTAGCGTTATATATACTGGCTGTACAACTCTAGCAACTATAGATCTATAGTTATGCAACTTTGCATTCAGGGATATCAATAAAGCTACAAAAACTGTATAAAGGCTTCAAATCAATAATGTTTATTGTGCATAAACAAAATAAGGTTTGCATGTAATGGACAAACACACACAGCCAAATAACAACAGTACTAAACAGGAAAAATATATCAATGTGCTGCTTTGAAAAATCCTAAACGAAGGCTTAAAAATTCGATGAAGACGTAAGTGGCTTTCCATAGAATACGTATAGCGAACCGATGACCCGTGACGGTAGACAATAATACAATGTCGACTTTGAATAAAAATCGATGTAGAATCTATTATAATAATAAACTTGAAGGTTGGACGTGATTATTTTCGCTTAATTTCTGAAGCTCAAGGATATTTTACCGTAAAATATCGTAAAATTGGAAGTATCAGCATTATTATTCTGCTTACTGGTAAAATCTTTTGTTGGAACTGACGTGGATTTTCGATCTTAGATTTCTGGCCAAAACTGAGCTACCGAGGAATTTTCGGAGCCCTTATATTCTAGCAGACTCACCTACAACCAAAATTACGGGTGAAATGGGTTAATTAAATCAACCAATTTGGTTGATTTCTAGGGAAAACAGGCGGAACGCTCACAACCATTCACCCATAAACGGACCCCAGCAAACACTTGACGTTGTAAAAACGTTGTACAGACGTTGTACCCTGACGTTGGATGACCGTTGGATTTAGGTTGTAAATGAAAGTTTTTTAGACGTCATTTCCCGACGTCAATACAACGTCGTGTATACAACCAAAATCCAACGTGTTTTCAACCAAAATCCAATGTGTATACGACCACAATCCAACCTGTATACAACCAAAATCCAACGTGTTTGCAACCAAAATCCAACGTGTATACAACCACAATCCAACCTGTATACAACCAAAATCCAACGTGTATATATTTCCACGCCTGTAAGTAATTAAGGTGATTATATCAACAAAACTCAGGGATGTTCAAACAAAGAACATAATGACGCCAGTTACTAATCCTGTATAATTAGTTCTTCATGAGGATACTGAACACTATTAAAATAATATTGCTCAATAGTTAATATGTCTATAACCTGTATCAGAAAGTTCACTTTTAATCTCACAATACAACCTAGTCTATATTTATCATTTGAAATGTCAAACAAAAAACAAATTTTGTTCACAATTTGGAATATATCTAATTTATTCTTGCAAATTATTACATACACATGTAGACACGAATACCATACATAATTTTGTATAAACACACAGTAGATGATTATTCAGTGATCATGAACACTTAAGAATTCGTTTAAATGACATGTACAAAACAGTTAGAAACTAATAAATTAATCCCTCTGAATTTCCTGTCTGTGATTCTGGAGTCTACTTCAGTGGACAGGCCTGGCTGGCATCATGTTCAGTTTCCTTTGACATAGACTTAGACTAAAAGAGCAAGCATATTCAGTCAGCGGGCATTTTCGGAAGTCATTTCACCTATCCAAGATAGTAATTTTTACTATTTGAAAAATATACAGTCTTCTGTGTTTCTGTTATCAATCTGCCATGATGAATACATATTAAATTTTTCTAAAGACTGGATTATACCAAGCAACAAAATGAAAGAGAAAATTACACAAGCTCACAGAAAACTGAACATGCAGAATTTATTCTAATTAATATAATATATACCTAATAATATTCAATATAGGCAAATGCAATCTCAAACGGTATTATTTAGACATGCATTTTGCTATGAGAAAGTCCAGCTTTTTTTACTTAATCAGTGTTTGTATGATATTATGTTGTAGTCCTCATACATAATTTTACAACCATGATTACGGATTATTCAGAAATAAAAAATGATAAATTTACCCTGAACAACGCCAAACAAGCTTGACCTGTAGAATTCCATCGTTCCCAGTCATGTTAAATTTGGACATCAATCTGTAAACAATTATAATAAACTATAAGTTAGAGCAAATGAACATGTATTACTTATTCAAAAATTCTGTAACTTGACACATGAACATTGAAAATAAAACTATATTTATAAAAATTAATTGTAGTATCAACCAGTGATCATAACTCAAAAACACGTACATATATGTCAGGCATAATAAATCCAAACATCTTTCTTAATTAAGTCTGAAACATACAAGTTCCCCACACGAAATGAATAACATATACATGTAATATTATCTCTCTCAAATTTTCATTAACACATTTCCTACGTGCATGAAGAACATTTGACCTGAGGACTCATCAATCAATTCGGGCACTGGCCAGTTTGGCAGTTGTCAGTAATAAAACTTTCTCTGGAATAGTTTCAAATTAAGATCATGCTGTTTTTCATGCTCAATTTTGTTGGAAATAATGGACATTAAGACATGTACATGTAACTGATACCAGAACAGTGATTGTGAATATTTGTGTAGTCTTGAATTTAGACTTTACACAACAGATAGTTTAAAATGTAATTTCACCAGTTTTGTTTTACTTGATTTTTAAAGTGTAACAAAAGATGATCGCGCTTTTAAATAAAAATACATTTGAATACCTATAAGCGAACTTAAAAGCGACCAACACGACATT
Organism: Lutraria lutraria; assembly: GCA_964023205.1. Classification (NCBI taxonomy): domain Eukaryota; kingdom Metazoa; phylum Mollusca; class Bivalvia; order Venerida; family Mactridae; genus Lutraria; species Lutraria lutraria. The sequence continues at coordinate 17,344,351 of OZ026845.1, forward strand.
GGGTGCAATTAGTTATGAAATTGATTGATTACTTGTTCGATTTAAAATAAAAGTTTGCTGAATTTCCGATTATATATGCATGCATGTACATATATGCATCTTTTTACTGACATTTTTAATACTTAAATCACACATCAAATTAAATCGTAAATTCCACTTACCTTAAAATCCGAATTTGACAGATCTTTTGTATCTTATTCCGAAATCTTTTCTTGGGACCGTTGAACACTATTCAATATAACCGTTGCTGGTAGTTTTGAATTATTAGATCTGTCCATTTTCATGTAAATTAAACGATTTTAATCCATTTATTTTGTAGGTTTTATGAAGAATATTTTTAAATTATTGTCGACAAACGTTTCTTTATTTAATTATTTTCAAATAGTGTAGAAAAGAATTATCGTAAATTTCAAATTAACTGCAATGGACCCTCGAAGCGACGCCTATCGGTAATATGAAACATTTCAAGGGGAGTAAACATGTCAGAGTGTTTTGCTATTTTTAACTCATCCCTAACATAATAATTTATATATATATATGCGAAAGAACAAGGTTTATGTTTTTTTGTTGTTGTTTTTTCTTGACAATATTCAATTTTCGTTATGATTTCAACAAAAGCATTATCTGACCATAATCCAACGTCATGCAGACGTCTTATTCAGACGTTGTATAGTCGTCGTGATTCTTACGTTGAATCAACGTTGGATTTAGGTCGCCGTTAAATACAACGCATATTCAACGTTGATACAACGTCGGGTGTTTGCTGGGACGCGTCAACCAAATATGGGCGTTCCACCCAAGCGTATCAATAGACGTTAACTTAATAAAACTTAAACAACCTTAGTAGGAAAAATACTAAGACCCAAAAATATATCATTATACAATGTGTTTCTGTTTGAAATATACCTTAAATTGGCCATTTAAAATACGTTTCCTCGTTTGGCCTAACATTCCTTTTCGTTTATTTACTATACTCAGTTCGTTACTAAGAACAGTGACCATAGTAACAACCCATAATGCAACAGTTAACATGGCGCTGATGATAAGAATTCTACTCGTGTGTAAACAAACTATGACTGAAAACTTACAATATTCAAGGATTTAAACAACAATGACTTAGCAAAATGAAGTGCAAATAATATCTCTACGTAAAGGTTTAAGATTTAATTCACGGAACAAACTGTCATAGGAATAAATCGACTGAAAAGTCATGGATTCTAGCGACCACTCTTCATGTGCATATGAAGGAAAAGTTAAACAATCAATGCAAAGCTAAACCCGGTTTCATTACATGTTTAAATGGACTAATGTGTTTTAAATCTAACCAAAACACTGTCTATTATGCATTTAATGGCTGGGAAAAATCGTCAGCATTAGACTAAACATGAAAACATATGAAAAAAGATGACGTCTTGAAATGAAAAATAAGTTTTAAAGTTCACTCATAAAATTTAAACACCGTTAAAGTTAACCTTAACGAGAAACATGGGGTGTATCAATATTTTCTAGTGAACGAGAGTAACAAGTTATATGCCTTCTGTTTTTCTTTAATAAAAATGTGTTCTCAAGAGTACAATCAAATGACTACTGAGGTGGGTCAATTTTGACCCAGAAGTCATAATTTGAACACAATTGGTAGAGATGCACTAGGCAATGCTACAAGTCAAATATATACATGTATGTTTTATGCCATTTGGTTTATTTTAAGATTTAAAAAAAAATTCAATGTACAATCAAGTAACCACCGGGGCAAGGTCAGCTTGATCTAGGGGTCATGATTTGAAACACACAAGCTTTATGCTTTCTGGTTTATTTTAAGGAATTTTTTAAAGATCAAGTGACTCCTGATGCGAGGTCAATTTCACCATGAGGGTCATAATTTGAACACACTTGGTAGAGCTCCACTAGGCAATGCTGCATGTCAAATTTCTTAGCTCAGGTCTTTTTTCTTTAGACTTTCTATAGAAATCTATGTTAAATTAAGTGACCCCTTGGACAGGGTCTAATTTGACCTGGATGTCCTGATTTGATCAAATGTGGTAGAGCACCAGATGATCCTTCATAACAAGTATCTAAGATTTAGGCCTTCTGGTTTATTTTTTAAGTTTTTATTTCTTTCGGCTGCTATGGCAACCAGAGTTCTGTCTGGAATATATTTCTTTGAACAACTTTATCAATAACTTCATTATTGTTCGCTGATCCTATCTAACTTCTAATATGTAAGTTCTAACTTCTAAGAATCTAAGTACTAATATGAGTAATAGCTAACTTAAATTGGCCCCAGTAGGCTACCATGCATAGTTTTCCGATATCTATTTTTAGATAACTGGTTTCATAAAAAGACTTATCTTGTTTCATGAATTTGTTTTCATGAAAAACTATAATTTTCGCGAAATATTTCATGAAAACTGATGGTATGTGGTGGCAATTCAAAGCACTAACTAACATTTTTTCGCGTCACGATAATAAACTAGCTTTCATGATATTTCTTATTTTTTCTTGTTTCCTCATAATTTAACTTGAAATCCTCCCATTATTTACACGAAAAACGCCATTATTTTCGCGAAAGTTTTCATGAAAATTTATCGTTATGTGGTGGCGTATTTATGCTTCCGTAGTACGGTATTCACTAACGTTCTTAGTTTTCGTAGAATGTCTCATCTAAAACTGAACATTAATGATTAATTAATGACAAAATACATCCGTGCAACATTTATCTTAAGTTCATACAAAAGCAGGTTAAAAAGTTTACTGATATCATTTATTTCATTGAATGCATGTTGTCATGATACAACTGCATGTTTACTAGTAGTTTGTTTCAAAATAGCTTAATTATACCTGAATTTTAGGATTAACTTTCATTTCTGGTCGTTTATCGATGTGTATAAACTCCCTCAGACCTCATAACACATTGATAAAAGCCCGAACTTTATGTGAAATGTGTGTTAAGAGGTCTGAGGGAGTTTACACATCGATAAATGAAAGTTTAATCCTTTTATTTCCAATTAAATTTAATTGTTTTATTCAATTCTTACAAATGTCGGACATGAACCGCTAAAACTCTTTAGCTGGTAAAAGTAGTCCGTCAACAATGTACAGAAACAAAAGGTTTCAAATTGAAAAGGAGTTTATCGAAGTGTAAACTCCCTCCATTGACCGATTAAAATGCGTAGATTTGTAAGAATTGGAAATAATATACTCTATTCAACAATCTGCACAAAAGAATACATAAGTTGTAATCAGGGATGCTAGTAATATAGTCCCTGTACAAATTCTGGAAAAAATAACATAAAATTAGGTCCATTCGCGTATTCCAAATTTTATCAATATTAAAAAGTACATGTGTTAATGCAGAGCATAATTGTATAAGCGTTCCATCTTGATTTCTTAATTAAGTCAGTAAGATGCATACATGAACTCATCCTACAAACAAAATTGGCACAGGTACACACGAGCGTCTAGATGATGAAGGTGTAGAGTTACAAACGCTTTACACATACAGTATAGTTAAATCCTTATTTCGTTTCACAACCAATTTCAATCAAACTATAGCATAGCAGCCGACTACCTCAAAATAGAGGCGCTCACCAAATTTACAAGAACACACTGGACAATCTTTGATAAAAACGTAAATGCATCAATGCCCATGACAAGCAAGTGTATAAACCTTCGACAGCTCAGCTCAACACTTAACATGACACTAGAACAATGAAAAACATGTACGTAGATCTATATGTACTTCGTTCGACCGTTACGTCTTTGTTGAACTTTCTTGGAAATTGTCTTGTTTGCAGTTGATTGACCAAATATGAGGTAGGGAGGTCGCAAAAATTTCCTTTCCTAGGTTTTTTTCTGAGTATACCTTTCATAATTTGTTTGTTCTGTGACACAGACGGTCAGAAGTTCAGTACAAAGTTTATTCTATCCTGTAAAGTTACTTCACTTTATTTGTAATTAGTCTTTGCACTGCGGACAGTCAACGGAAACCAAGGTTCATGAAACTTCATGAACAAGCTTCATGAACCTACGATTCATGAACTGTTCTTCGAACTTAGGTTCATGAACTATTGATGAATTATTTTGATGAATCTTGATTGATATTTCATTAATTGTTCATGAAATGCTGATGTTCATGAACTGTTCATGAATATTAGGTTCACGAACTGTTGATATATTATTTTGATGCACCTTCGATGAACTTTCATGAACAATTCATGAACTTCATCAATTCATGAAAAAAATGCTCAACCGTCATGACATACAATGAGAAATTACTACATGTATATAACTACTGCACATTTTGAAAACCCATACAAATTTAGTGCCTTCAGTGCTATGATCTGTATACAGTGACCATCTGTTGTACTATATACTGAACCTCTGACCATGTGTCATTATGTGATCTGTCTAAACTGAGAGACAATATACATGTACATAGTATTCCGGCACTACATTTGTGAATGAATAAACTATTTCCAGTGTGTAATGAATGAACGTTTTGTGTTGATGAATAGTTAATTGTTATACTTGTTAGTTTTACAGTATAATTGCCAAAATATTTCCCATGGTTTCAAAATCAACCGAGTCCTACAAAACATGTATATGTCTCCATCTTATATCAAAACTGCCAAGTCCGCAGTGTATACTTATACAACAAGTGGTACTATTTTTCAACGCGGATCAGAGGCGTCACTGTTTTGTTAGTATAAAAAATGTGGTGAATAAAAATGAAAGTATCAAGAGACCTAGCAAATATTGCCAACTACAATTAAGAGACATGAACAACTCCTACGAAAGAAACTAAGACAGTCCTACTTGGCCTACATAGTCAACGTAGTGACTCCAGGAAAATCAGACCCTGTATATCGCTCTACCAGCAAACGACTATCGACATTTATCAAACACACGAGAAAAGACTACTCCTTTCACCAAAGGACTTCGGGAAAAGGGCCAGATCTACTCCCAAGCAAAATCGAAAGCCAACATCATTAACTGATAGTTTCGACCAGTATTCACCAAATGTCACAATACATCCTCTCAAGGCTTCAGAATACATAATCAGCTGTCAAACCCGGTCCTGAAATCACTATCTATTGTATCTTCATTTGGCCTAGAAAAACTGCTCAACTCGATCAGTCCATTCAAAGCTGCCGGTCCAGAGAACATCAACCCACGAGTCCTGAAAGAAATATCTAAAGAAATATCACCCATCCTAGCAAGTATATTCCACTCTCCATAATTATAAACAAGTACCTCCACAGACGACTGACAAGAGGCAGATCTATCTCCAGACTACAAAAAGGCAGCAGGCATGACCCAGTAAACTATCGGTCAATATCATTAACGTACATTTGCTGCAATTTAAACTACTTGAACCACTTCAACTACATCATGATTGTAGTAACCAGTTTTATCATGAAGCACACAGTTCTAAGCAAACAACTTACTATTTCCACTCCAATGCGGCCTCCGGAAGGACTAATTAAGCTCCTGACCATGGAGTTCACCGATGACGTGACTGCAAACATGAAGAACGGCCACCAAACAGATGTCCTCGTAATGGACTTCTCGAAAGCATTCGACAACGTACACCACAATACCTTCTGCACAAGTTGGAACAAGTTACGGCATACCTTGAAAGACCCAAGGGTTCAGAAGGTTGTGCTAGAGAGAGAACACTCAGCCACAGTACAACACGTTTTGCTTATTATAACATTTCATCAACAAAATACTTCGGTTGAACTTTGAATGAAAAACTTATTTGGAGCGACAACCGTTACAAATTGAACGAAGAAACCTCAACGTACATTGCATCAACATCCTATGATTTAAATCACTCGTCCGCCCCTCGCTAGAATATGCCTGCACCATATGGGACTTACAGGAGAAGGGGACACAGAACACTTTTTTGACACTTATGCGCACCCTGGCAATAATCTAGTCTGTTGAAGGCGACCAGTATCTGGAATAAGATAAGAAGAAGTTATGACACTTGACAGTTTTGTTTACAAATCGGCCACCATTTTTCAAGCCGGAAGTAGTAGATAATACATATTCATCCGTTAACTATTGGTCCAGTTAATCCATATCTCGCCGCGAGTCTGATCCAGCTTTCAACGTCTTAACAGATCGGCTTCTAACCGTACCTGATAACACTAGTGGGGGGGGGGGGGAGAAAATATTAAAGAAAAGTCGGACCGGAAAAGATAGAAATGTCAACTTTCGCGCATGCGCAACTTGCATGTTCTTGTTACGTCGCCAGACCAAGGAGATACGTAATCGAATGTCTCTGTCAAGAGTTTTCAAGAACTCTCAATCGAACCCTCTATATTACGCAAAAGTTTCAATGATTTAGACTGTAATTTTATGTACGCAGCACGATGTGAAATGATCCAAGAAGTCGCCTACTTGTTTACACGTGATGAAATCATACTACTGATCGTTGGTATAGTGAATTATTTTGTTCTTTTTTTCACCAGATTAGCCCCGTTTGATTTTGCTATTTTCCCGGCAATCAAAAAATTACTTAAGAGTCAACGAGTTGATCCCCTAACTGATTTGAGAACAGCAACCACACAAATTATAAACGAATATGATTCTGAGAGATATAAGGATGTCTTCCATAAACGGGTATATCGTCAAAATCGTTTCATTCAGCTTAATGAGGAGTATTTTGAGAAATACTAACTTGAAGTACCGACATGAAATACGTGACGTCGTTGACGTCAATGTCATTGTTTTTACCGTGCGTCGGACAGCCAATAGTGTTGTTAAAGAAATATCTGTATAATTTGTTTTAGTTGTATATTTCCGTTGATATTGATACAGAACGTAGCAGAAAGTTTCAGCATTATATTGAACCATTTTCACGACAAAAGTCCTGTTTACTTTGGATCACCCCTCGTATGTAATACTCGGTCCTATAATTCACTTTACTATCTAACTTTACTAAATTTATCAGAAAGTAGATAACATTTGTAAAAGAGTACTTTTAAAACGATTGTCGAGAATATGTTGGCTTAATTTACATGATCGAACAAACTGTATTTATATGATACGCATCACGAATACAGGGTAAGAAATACGATTGTATTCATGAATATTACAAAACATTTACAGATACCGTACGTATGTTAACTAGGGTTTAGCTTTATAACGACCCTTTACTACTTATACCTATTTTTTTTATTTTTACAGTGCACTGATGTGGCATACATTAGTGCTTTTTTAGAACAATACTGAAGTTAATGCCGGAGCACGCGTCGCCACAGCCCAGTTCTTGTGTGTCTTCAATGCTTGTCTTGTTGCCCTCCGCAGCTAGAGTCAAACAAGATTTTTGTCATTTTTTATCGCTATTATTTGCACCTTGCGTTCATCACAACGACCTTGTACATAATACCACGTGCGGATTAGCGATGCCAATTATTAAACACTGGGTGAAATCTTGAGTTTTAAGCAGTGTCTATAAAATGAATGGTATCCGACAATGCGTTAAGTGAAAATTGAGACATATTTCTTCATCATTCAAATAAATCATTTTCCCAATATTTACACCTACACGTATTTTATACCGTGTGTAATACCATGATATTTCATAACATTGGTTTCGCTATTCGTATCAAATCGGAAAAAAACACTCATTACAAAAAAGCGCTTTGTATATACTTAGTACATGTATTGATCTGGAGGACAGTTAAGAAAGACCATATCACTGAACAGTACTTTTTACACGCATAGTATTCTTGTTCAGTGGCTTCGTACATTACCAAAACTTTCATTCTGAAAGACTTCTTAGCGAACCAGCTTAATTAACAACCAAGTTTTACACTGCATCTGCACAACGTTTTTCGCGATGAGAGTCTATGTCGACAACTTTTCTGTAGTCAATACTAGTAATGGCTACCTTTCACATCATTCATCAAACATCACACAGTATAGGTCTTTTAATACTATTTTGATAAAACGAATCCATCCTGACTTACTTGCAATATCAGCTCATTTAATGGTATATTTTTGTACAAGTTTTAAAACAGATTTATTTAAAGTGTGGTTAAATACCCAGGAAGCAAAGTATAACGTTGTGACAACGTTTTGTATTACGTTGTGACAACGTACAGGTTTGAAGTCGTGTCAACGTTATGTCAATGTTGTGGCACAACGTTGTGAAACAACCAGAACACAACCAGACAACAACCTTCATTTAAAAGCTCAGTGGTAAGGTGGTTGCGCTTCGGTGCCAGCAATGCGAGTTTGATTCACAGTAGTGACAGTTTATTACATATGGTGCTGGATTCGTGATTTCCTAACGGGGTACTGTTTACAGCAGTACTAGCTTAGACTGGATTGCTCGGGAGGTAAAGACCACTGTCATGTGCTTGGCTGGAAATCTTCCATCCACGTGAACTCCGGTTGTCCACTTTCTTAGACTACTGTAAATTGCTTAATATCCGCGAGGTCTTATTTTCGAGATTTTTTTATCTGAACTCCTTTCGCCAGATCTTGAATTCGCGATGACGCTTTAGAACCCCAATACTTAAGATTGAATGGTTGTGATTTGGATATCCAAATAAAATACATTTCAGCGAAATATTTTAAATACAATGACCCCCAAGATGCTGGGGAACTAGCTATAATTAGATTTTTTTAATGGCCACACGTCGAAAATATTATTCAATATGCATTTGTAATGTAGAACAATCATACTAAACCTATCAAAATCTTTCATTTATAATAATTATATATATAGGTATACATATATATGCATGATTACGGGGTTTCCATGTCAGACTGAAGCATATGATAGAGCTCTACATCCTTAAATCATGTTGATTAAAGACATTATATTCACACATAATATATATGTATAGTATAGGCTTTTGTTATATTGAATAATTTTTTATAAACTTTCTATATATTGTTTTCCGCTACAGTCCATTTTCTGTTGACATATGTTTTCTATACAAATTGCCTCGATTATGAGTAAATAACTTTGATATATATTTAATCAATACATGACCATAGATAGATGTAACTTTGTAAAAGCAGGAAAATCCTTCAAAATGTTTTTCTTTCAAAGTATTGGTTCGTGTACATGCATTTTTGTTAAAATTGTTTGGTGGCAGAAAGAAGGGAGACCACCACTGCTAGCCAAAGGCAATTTCCACGCAGCGTTACGTTCCTAACAGATTATTAAACGCAAGAAGGGTAACTCTGGGTGGAATGGAATAAACTGGTTAATATTTCGACTTGGAACGAGAACCAGTACTATAAAATTAGTATTCTTTGAACATAAGATGTATATGTGAGCTCTATGTTCGATAAATTATTTATTTTTCTTCTTTCAATATTGGATTTATGCAAGAGTATAAAAACATTATGATGAACAAGATGACAACGATTTCGATAGGTATTCGCTAAATATCAATATGATGGGGAGCATATATTATACTAGTAATTATGGCGTGTATCAATTTTTTAATTTATCGATTTATCAACGCCGGTAATGGTGTCGATATCATTATATGATAGGTATTCATTTATGTTTGTCATCAATAATTGTCTTTCTAGTCATTTCATTAAATACAATTTTGAATGGGTATCCATTTAAAATAAATGCTCCCTATGGATTTACTTGTTTCCGTGTTGTCCACAGCGTTCATTTTTTGTTTGTTTTTATAACCTACCTTCTAGCACTCCCCATTTAATCTCAACGTCGTTATATCCTTTTTGTGGTTGGATAATTCAATAAAGAGAAGTGAGGTGAGACTGTTTTTCAATTAAAAGATGTAGTTCTAAATGAATTGTCGAAAACAATTTGGCCATAGGAGTTCGTTTATAGATAATCATAAATACGATCGGTCCTTCAATATTCTATATATTATTATTATAAATTGATTTTGTGAGAAAGTGGGTGCATTGACCCTGTGGCCTAATAAAAAGGTTTAGGATGGCAATGTAAAATTAAGGTAGGTCAGCCAACTAATTACACAGTACAATCCCCAATACATTAAAACCCGATGGGCTTAAGGAAATGCATCCATTACCAATTTCCCCTGCCCAATTGCCAGAGTTTTTTTAGTATATTCAAGTTCGTAAACACCCGATTACAGCTGTCCGACATTGCCGAGTATATAGCAATGCATTGTGGGATCGTCTAATGATATCGTTTGAGCTATTTTTAGCAGAACTTTGCGAATCCATGTATGTATGTAAGTCCTTGATCATGCTTAAATTCTAGCATTGATATAGTTAATTACAAGTTTTTGAAGTATTAAGCGATGGAAAAAATATATCCATTTTTTTTAGAATAATCTAAGTTTTAACTTAAACCATAAGAGTGTACTTTGTGACGCTTATCTGGGCCGAATTGGACATCATGTCACAAAGTCATTATGTTGATTTAAACTGTAATTAGGCTTATATTTGTCATTGATTCAATTTTTTCTATGTTTTTGAAGTACTTTAAGAGATGATTTTTTCTTTCGACTACAAAAGTATTTCGAAGTTAGCAAGATGGCAATAGTAATTTTCTGGAGCCAATCTGGTTTGGGGCCAATTTAACTTGGGGCCAATCTGGTTTGGGGCCAATTTGACAGTAATCCTATGAAATACGTTATAATAATTATATTAGTGTTTTTCAGAACTCTGCACATTTTTTTGGTGCTAGAAAGTCCTAATTAACTGTTAAAAAGGTGTATAAATAAAATTGTCTCGCACTTAAAGTCATCAATTTGATTCACAAATCCATGTTTATAGCTAGATAAAATTGTTTAAAGAATCAGGTATTAAAATTTAAAATAAATTACGATTATTGAAAAACAATACTAAATTAATAATAATTTTTTGAAACCTTTAACTTTGATGTTATGATTATGAGACATAATTATTTTTATGTGTTCTAAGATACCAGTTGCTTGAATATTCGTACATGTGTTTGAACATTCAATTTTGATGTTATGATTACAAGACATATGTGTTCTAAGGTACCAGCTGCGTGAATATTCGTTCATGTGTTTGAAAATTTAAATGCTGGATCTATGTTTCAGAAAATTAGAAAATTTATTCCTCATTTGTTAAAAGAAAAATTCTAAAATATCGTTTAATAAATTAATATAATTTATAGGTCAATATCTACTTGGCAAAATCTGAATATTAAAATCATATCCGTTGTCTAGCGGTACAGGACCTTACGATACGATACACATATCGTTCAGCACTGTACCGATACGTATCGGCACACGGCCATATCAGGACAGCCCTAACTAAGGCTGGAGAAAGTCTGGAGTCAGCAGGAAAAAAATGGTCCGTTTGGATAGCAGAAATTAATGTCGCCTTTTTAATTCTGATAGAATTTGGTTATTGAGTGACATTCTATACAAAATGTGGCTATACATCATTGTCAAGTGAAGATGCTTTATATCTGATTTGTGATTTACATATTCTCGAAATATCTTACCTTTTTCTACCAGCTTGCATTTCAGTCTTAAATTATATTGTGACCAATGTAATTACAGCTGTCATCAGTGGTTTTTCGACTATTAAAGGTCTCCTCCAATTGAAAATTTCTTTAAAATCATGCAGTTTTCCCAAAAATCAAAATTACGCCTGCTGTATCATTTCCCAAATCAGAAATTTTAGCAAAGGCCTCTTCCCAATGAAGAGAGAAAAAACCCTGGTTATATTTTTCTTTGAGAGCAATATGTGTATTAAACCAATTGTGTCAGATGTGATCGATTGAATACAGTGTTAGTACTTGGAACTGAAGGCTGCACGATCACTTAACAAATCAATATGATAGAATTAAAGCTCCTAACTACAGAGGTAATGGAAATCACTGACTCTTCGTATTGTCTTCTTAATGATAATTGATCGTGACTTAAATGAATATTCATTGAGATCTATGTGATCCAAGTGGATATCACACCTTGACTATAGAAGAGTTTTGCATATACAGTAAAACCCCGATTATTCGAATGTCATTGGGCCCTGAAAAATCATTCGGATAATCCATGGTTTCGAATAATCCATTTCAGTATGATGTATTGGTTGGAAATTCCGTACTGTCCGTATATTGCAAGGGAGTTAACTCTTGTATGCAAACATGACGTTACTTGAGTGATAATAAGAATAAAATCAAATGTATAACAAACACTTAAATTATTATTGGTTTATCCTTGTTTTATGAATGTATATGAGTTAACAAATGAAACAATAATTCTTGTTAGATAAATGCCGGTGCATTTTTGGATTATGCAGAACACAATCCAACACAATAATATGTCATTCTCACTTCACTTACTAACGATCGACTAGGCATCGCTATCGTCACATTCTAAAACAATTAAAGAATCAAAGACGTAATGTTTTTATGTTTGGTACATTTTTTCACTAAATCATCATATTTTAGTTTTGTTTAATTGTGTTCAAATCAGTTTTTAAATTTTGAATGACGCTAAAATGCAAATAATTTCATACAGATCACCAGGTATGTGCACATAGTAACTTATTATACCCAAGATCACAGTGAAATATTCGTCGTGATTAGTATAAAATCGTAACAAACAATACGGTCAACTTCACGATAATTAAACTGTTGACGCGCTTCGTGTATGATGTTACACATTGTTTGTCACATGACATTTAATTCTAAATCGGCCATTGTTATCAATTGACGATTTCGAATAATAGGTGTGAAAATACGGGCACTCATAACTTTAGGGACCAAATAATGTATTGGAATTTCACCAGGTATTCGTAAAATCCGATTTGTAAAACCGGGGTTCGTTATACTTGAAATATATAGAGTCGTAATTGGGACCATAGATTTTATTCGGATAATCGGTGTTCGGATAATCGAGGTTTTACTGTATGACAATACCAACCATTCAAAGAGAGGTTTTCACTGGCATACTATCAGGCCTAAATAAATTTCCGATTCAAAGCATAAGATTAATAATCTTAATTCCCAAAGTATCAAAGGGACTATGTTTGGCTGTGCAATGGCTTCAAGAATAACCATGAACTACATGCAATCATTAATTTAGTTACTTTTATTAGTATTCAGCATAAAACTCAAATCTAGATCAATGACTCAAATATATATTATATGTAAAGATAATAAACATTTCGAGGGTTCAACGCAACCGTGTCGTAACTCATATTGAAATAAGAACAAGTTATGACTGTGTTGCGCTGAGCCCTCGATTTGCATGTAAGTCAAGTGTTTATGGATTATGCTCTATTTCCTTTCCATCAGTATTATTGTTTACTCAGATAGATCGTAATTGTTAAATGTACACCGTAACATGTACATGTAGTGAGTGAGTCAAACCTGTGTTAGGGGCCTTCTTTGATTTAGGCCACCCTGTGAATAAAGGCCATTCTTTTTCAAACCTTCATTGATTATTCAAAACAAAATGACCTCCAAATAAGGCTACCTGTCAATAAAGGCCATAATATGTCATTGGCTCATTCCGAACAGTGGTCTTTGTTCACAGGTTAACTGTATATTTGGACTTTTTTCTTCATTCAGTTTTCTCAAATTTATACAGCTAGGGAAATAAATGGTCATAAATGTACTTTAAGGGCTGCTGGGATATGTTGACGATCATTGATTCTTATTTTTGTATGTTAATGATATTGATCATATTCATGAAAATGATGATGATGTTTAATATGTATCAGGAAATCAGTATCATTGATAGGATAGTGACAGTTTGACTTCTAAAATAAACAGGCCATTAAATATTAAAGTATGGTTCAATTGATCCTAAATATTTTTGGATTTAATGCTGTTAGAATCTTCAAGATCAGCATTACCATAAACATGACTGTATTTTTTCTTGCCTTATCTAATGGTCTAACAATAACAGGATGGAACAGTCATGTAGTTACCTTTTTATGAACTTTGAAACATTATTTATAGTATCAGATAGCTGCATTATATATCCTATGTTGGATCTAAAATTGACCACAAGTTCACTGTAAATTATGACACTTGTCAGTTGATCTGTTCAACTTGGTACTTTGTAATTTGAACAATACGCACACACGTTTGCATGGTCTCTCTGTTCTTATTAAACCTATAAAATATACCAAATATTTGTTTGTTAGATTGATTTAATAATTATCATCCTGAATTTTTACTTAGAGCCAATTTGGTAACTTTCTGTGAACAAAAGTTAATGCTGATCATCTTATTTTTTTAAAAATCTATTTCCAGTAGTAATAATAGAATTTAATTATTAATAGATATGAATTGATTAAGTATACAAAATCATTGACTCATATAAATATATATATATAATAATAATTGATTGTTCTAAAATATATGTATAATAATAATTATTGTTTCAATAAACATAACTTAGGAAACAATCAGTGCTTGTAAATCTTAAATGTATTAATTAACACTTAACGTACATTTAAATTGATTATAGAAAAAGTGATTGTTAAGCAATAATTTTATTGTAAAATGTTATTTTAATTTTGTGAAGAATGTTCAAAGCTAGTTCACTAATGCTGGAATTGTTATTAAAGTATATAATTATAAATTCAAAATCATTTTTTCTAAAAAATTTGTTGAGGTTCAATTTTTTCTATGAATAGAACATTATGTTATGTGTCAATATCTAGGCTATAATTTTCTTAATGGAAGTTAGCACTGACTTTATCGGCTTTCATATCAATTAAAGCATGGTATTTCGTAATACTATGTTTATACATGTGTGACAGATTTTTGTTCTGTATTCTCATAATTTATTCATGTGAAGTTTATGTCCTATAATTAGTAAGTTATAAGACAAGAAGATTCTGATATACATGTAAATGTCATACTTTGTTCAGATCTAAATTAAGATATATATATCCGTAAAGTTATACAATTTGTATGATTTATTTATTTTTAGTACCATATGTAACATTAATAACACTATGAAATTGATTTTATGGCACAGTAGTACTGTGTACTTAGTATTGACTGTCATATATGTTCATTGTAAATATTATGGTCTGTTCTCTGGTTACTCAACTAACTGTGTTTTTAAGGTTAAAATCTATGACTTAAAATCCGTTTCAAATATTATTTGGATTGGCATTTTATTAAACCTTGTTTTGTATTAATTGTTAAATGCCTGGCATATGAGTTTTCTTATTGGTTGCATACATGACATTGTAGAAGGCTGTTAAATCTTTAAAGGTACCCAAACATTTGACCAAGTGCATATAAGATCTTACAAATAATGTCTGTACTATTAATTAAGTTTATTGTATAAATTTGTATGATACAGAGTTATGGATGATGGCTATGTAAGGTGTAGACTTGACTTTTATTTATTTTATTAGAATGGGGATAGACCTATAAACATCACCTGTGTTTTGTGTATTTCGCAATCTCTCATCTTGTTAAGTGTTGTATCAAGACAATACTTATGTCACTAGGCTTGGCCTTGTCAGTGTGTAGTATACAAATGTAGTTTAATATTTTTGCATTAACTTGCATGAAAATCTTATTCAACGACTGAATTTAGAATTGCTCTATTTTAATGCTATATATATGTTAAGAATTTTGTGGTTTGCATCCTTGAAGTTGATGGATATCCTTTGAAGGATTATTAATGTACTGTTACAAAACGGGATGTGAGTGGTGACTGGAAGAGTGGGGTAGGGGAAAATTATGAAATATTCTGTAGAATTAGCTTCTTCTTACATTTTCTGTGCATGTACTTGTTTGTATGACTTCCTTCAGTTTCTGGGTTTATTGTATTTGATGTTATTATAAATTAACGCAACATTAAAAAGTATGGCCTCAAATGATAAAATGTACAATGATATAATAGTTCTATGATTACTCTTGTTCTTTCTAGTCCCCTCATGAAACAGAATGTCTGAAGTTTGTCTGAATTGAGCTGAATGAATGCTGAATGAATGCTGAATACAGTCTTACAGAAATATTGATGACTGAATTATTGCTGAACAACAATATCAAGCATCTGAATACTGTCTGAATGAAAGCTGAACAGTGCTGACAAAGTTCAGACCGGTTTCAGTCCAGGAATATGTCTGAAGAAATACTGAAACACGTCTGACAGATTCAGCCTCAAGGTTCAGTCTTTTTTCAGCTTCAACAAATGTCTGAAGAATTACTGAAAAAAGTCTGACTGGTTCAGACTCAAGGTTCAGTCTTTTTTCAGCTTCAACAAATGTCTGAAGAATTACTGAAAAATGTCTGACTGGTTCAGACTCGAGGTTCAGTCTTTTTTCAGCTTCAACAAATGTCTGAAGAATTACTGAAAAAAGTCTGACTGATTCAGACTCAAGGTTCAGTCTTTTTTCAGCTTCAGCAAATGTCTGAAGAAATACTGAAAAAAGTCTGTATGCATCACTGTATACTATATACATGTATGGATACATGCTCAGACCCAAAGATGGTTACATCAATTTAAGATTGCACATGTATAATAAAATTATATTGATGTAATTTTAAAATTTCAAGAGTTACAGATTCTGATTTTTTAAAAAGGCTGAAATATTCAGACTTTTGATGACATCACAGGTCACATGGTGTAATTCAAAATGGCTGACAGTTAAGAAATAACCAAATGATGTGTGGCTTTAATGAAAATAGAAACACTGCTGAATACATGATGCTTATGAACTAGTAAGTGTACTGGTAATTAGGTTCATGTATAAATTCATTATTTACAACTGAAAACCAAACAAATTAATAAGAGATGCATATTAAAGAGATGATTATGACAGAATTAAGTGGGTGGGGTATGATGGAACACCACAATGTATCTTCTGGAAGTATCATGCACATGCATTTGAATTTTTATAAATCATATTTTTTCATGCTTTTTATTGAAATATTTGAATTTATCTGTATATATTCACCAGGATAAAAGTCATATCTCATTATTTTAAAACAGTGAAACATTGAAATTTGAAAAACCTTGACCATTTATTATGACCCTCTGTTTTTTTCCATTACAGAGGCTGCACTTGCCTTTGTTGCAGTTAAATCTATATGATTATATTAATAATACCCATCATATAATGTGAGCAAAGCTTCTAATATAGGTTTCCAAGTATTATAGAATGATTCATGGAGGGGCTGGCTTGACATGTCTGAAAATCTTCTGAATATTTCTCTGAATAAAGTCTGAGTGATCTAGCTCTCTGAACAGTATCTGAATACTGTTTCTGAATATTGTCTGAAAACATTGTCTGAGCAGTATCTGAATACTTTTTCTGAATTCTGTCTGAAAAAAATTGTCTGAATCATACTTCTGAATTAAGTCTGATCTGTCTGAATTATGTCTGAATTGTTCCATAATAAGCCAATTTTCAGCATCTCAGCTATTATTCAGACAAAAAAGTCTGAATCTTAAAGTCTGAATTTTAACTGAACAGTGTTGTCAGACAAGATTCAGAAATACATACAGGGCTGAATTTTTCTGAATTTGTGTCTAAGACATGATTCAGCATTTGTATTTTCAGAGTATCAGTACACATTCAGCAATTGTGCAGACCGTATTCAGACAATTTTCAGTAAAAATTCAGACTGATTCAGATCAAATTCAGACCACACTTTTCATGAGGGACATTACCATACTATATGTATTGGCAATCTAGCTGCTAAGTTTGATGACCTGAAAAAGAATTAAATAATAAATAATGTATGGATAATTATCAAAAGGATTTATTAGTACATCTTGTTACTCGTGTCTTTTTAATACTTGAACATAGTATGCTACATGTAGTATTATATTTTTAGTAATTTTAACTACCTGTATATATACAATCAGTTGGATTAGAAAGTGAACACGTTAAATTCCCTCCTTCTCATTTTGCTGTAAATTATTAGTTTTGTTTTCAAGCAATTGACATGTTTTTGCCTAATGGTGATTTACATTTTTGTAATACTTATTGTTCAGAGTAAAATGTTATTTTCTTCACAACTAATATCACATTGTACTGTAATATACTGTACATAATAATATATTATCATAGCAACATTGCTTACATTCTTCATAAGATCATTTCACTAAGGTCTGATTTCTATGATAATAAAATGTTTATTTGATTCAGTAATTTTAGCCTGCATGGTTTTCAAGCAACATTGTATTTATCTCCTGCATTGACCCAGTCAGCCATTTAATTAAAGGAGCAGGTGAATCTTGTCTATACTGTATTAAATGTACATTGATTTTCTTCTACCTGTGGGTGGATTTCTCAGCAGCCAACTGTTCTAAAAGCAAATACTCTGCTGTATTTATATATACGCCCAATTGATCATAGTGGTGTTTGAATTCTAGAGTTACAGGCAGTTTACCCTGGTATGTTAATCTTGTTTGTTGAGACAAACTGACTTGAGGAATGATAACAATAAATTTATCTGGACAGGTGATTTAAATAGGGATGATGAATACTGAACACATATTATAATAGGGTATGATCCGGGTAAATATAATGAATCATGTTGTATACACATACAGTACAACCTCTCTGAAGTTCAACAACAACCTCTCTATAACAACACCTTCAACATTTCCCTCAGCTGCTATTTACTCTAAATTTAATCTCTGTAGAGGAACAACCTCTAAACAATGGTCAATATTTGCAGATCCCAGAGGGTGTTGCTCTACAGAGGTTGTACTGTACATTGAAAGTGTTCAATAGATAGTAACCATCATTAAGGGAAAATAAAGCATCGGGGGGGGGGGGGTATTTTAATATGTCTGGGTACCTTAGTAATGTAAAGTATGTGTTGTGAACAAGGTTGCTAGCTGATAAACATGATGAAATTAGAGAAATCATTGATTTTGATGAAATCTAAACCTTAAGATATTTTCTCCCAATTTGAACATTTTTGAAGCCTTTGAGTATTTACATAAAGTTGGATGTCATCAATAGGGGATTTCATGTTTGGATGATTTCATAGGCTAGAAAAAAATATTGGTGTTTGGGGTTACCTGATAAAGAAAGGGTTTGTTGCATCGACAAAAGAAAATCTTTTTATGTCTAAAGTTAACTTGTCTTAGTTTGGTGATTTGATTTTACTACAATATTTTCATACTTTGAATTAGCTTTTAGAAACTTCAGGATGCATGCCAAAAATGGGAGTTATTTGGGTAACTGTACATGCATACCCAGAACTATTTTTCTGGCCTGTAACCTAATTCTGTAATTATTTCAGTTAAATTCAGTGTTCAGTTTGTGAATGTAACTTTCAGCTGAAATATTTTAATGATTTTTTCTGAACCATTAGTTATGAAATCTTTTTATGGCACATTAACTTTATTTTATTAACAGAACTCAAGTTAAAAGATAGTAATAAGATGTAGTGATATCTTAAGTTAACTACACACTATCAAACTTACTTGCTCCTGCGTTTTTGAATAAATTATGCAAATGAGGCCGCTAACCTAATCAAGTGTGCCTGACCAGTATGTTCGGCGAAAACGAAAGTAGCTTGTACATGTATGTTTTATGTGCAAAGCAATCGTTACAGTCTTGTCCCACGTATTACAGATTAACACAGTTTGTTTCTGCAATGAATGAATTTTATGTTGAACAAATATGATCAAAATCGAGCGTCAAATAACTGATTTATGAGCGTTATAAATCCAGACACGCTGCAGAATGGCCACAGTTCTGTCACTGTGTCGTTGTAGAAAATACCGTTTTTCATAAACTTAGAAATTTATTTGAACATGAAGACAATTTTTTTCAAACACATCAATGAATATACTTTACGTTTCTGTCATGATTGAGTAGTGTCTGTTCCTTGTTTTTAGTGTCTGTGAGGTTAAAGTGGTTTGTTTACATTAAAAATTCCGCGTAATTTCTGCGTAACAGCATATAGTACTGATTCAACCTTGATATATATGTGTATACATGCATGTGTACAGTATTGCGTATGTTGGGCATTATTGGATAAGAAATTGATAAATGTATGGATGTATTACTTTTGTGGGAGTTTCATTTCGTTTATTGTCTGTAGTTAAAGGTTATTATTTGTGCCGTGGCCTGACATACATGTATTTGTGCAGGCGGCTCAATGAATTCAAAGAATGGACAGACTAAAAAGGACCAAATTATGCATGAGGGTAATTTCCTCGACTTTTAAGGAAACCACTTGTATATTTCAAGGACATCATAGGACATCACATGAACACACCCTCGCCTCGCTGGATATGTGCATAGGCCTATATAGATATATATACATACAAGAAATTTGATTCAGTAGAGTTGTGTAGAATTAAGATCCTTTTTTATAACGACGGCAAATTATTTAATATTGCTGTCACTTATATAATTAACTTTTTACTTAATTGTATTTTGCCTCCGTGGTCGTTGTATATAAGGTATATAAAGTCTCGTGGATTCGAACCCTGTCGGTTTGTGTTAGAATTTTGGCAGTATTAGATAACTCAGTGACCGCAAAATACAGCAGAAATCTGACCATTGACAGAGCTTAGAACCTGCTGTACACATAATAAGTTCTTATTACACGTTTCGATTGCTAGTAGCTGTCATGAATAAGTATCTGTATGATATGATAAGTCTCGCTAGCATGCTGACCTTTGCATATAGAGCAGTTTGGTAGTGTGTAAGTTTCAGTTCCGTAGACAACCAAAGAAACATAAATGATACATTTGGAACCAGACATAGCATTATAACATTGAACAGGGATGCTATATTATAGCATTCCTGCATTGAATAACAATAAAACAGAACAAATTTAGTTTATACAAATAACTTGAAATCGAAAGTAGCTGTTGCGCAAAAAGTTAATCGAGTAAAACAAGGCGTGGTTTTAAGCTGCGCATGCTCAGTGCGGACGCATTGTTTACGTCCGGCTGTCGCATACGGCTAGAGCAGAAGTTTGTTAGTGCTACATATGTAGTTGGCAACGAAAATAATTATTGTGCTGTCCATTATGTTCAACAGTATTTGAGTAATTAAGTCAGCTAGTGATTGAGAAAGACAAAAAAAATGGACTTTAAATCATTGGATGGAGAGTGACAACCTTGAATACATTACTGGACCATACAACATTTTACTAGCCCAAGTATTTAAATATTCACTAAAATCTTTATAAAAACTATGAGGATTCGTTACAATTCTCTTACTTAACTTAAAGTCCTCACGAAACAGTTGGTCTTGAAGACTTCAGGTGTGTGATAGTCTGTTGCATTGACGGTACCTGAAGCTAGTTGCACAGATAGGATGGATGGATTTATAATATTTTGCTCTTAATTTTCAAAATTCAATTCACATACATATTTGACAATGAGGAATTTCCGTTAAAGAAAGTAGTTGAACTACGTGTATTGGATTTTCAAACAAGTGTTGATGCTATTTTAAGTGTCGTTTAAACTAGACATTGATTTATAACTTGTAACTTTAAATTGGTTGCGCTTGAAAGCTTACGAGATTAATAGTGATTATATGGATATAATGCATTTTGTGGATTGTGAATACTTGCATTTTATTCACATAATATATTTGGATTATTTATAATAATTGATTATATAACGGGATATAAATTGTTTTGGTTGCTAAAAAGGTGAGTCTGGAGAGATCCCTTTGTCAAGTATTTGTTTGAATGTTTTTGAGTGTATTATATGTCCTTAGGATATATTTAGTATTGTGCAACTATTTGTTATATCGAAATCACCAAATGGTTTGTTTATAGTCCCCAATGAAATATTATTCAACTGAAGGCATACTTTTTAATAATCATTAATATGAAATTACTCAATAATTGATAATCATTCTAATGAGGAAGTTTGCCTATTTGTCCTATCTGTTATATATCTTCAGTGCTATAATGGAGTATGAATTTTTAACAGAGTGACATGGATTCTATTTATAAATTGAATACAACAATGAATGCCAATAATTACATTGTAAATATCTTTCATTGCTATATTTAATAGCTACAAGTACATAAATTTACTAATCTATAAGATTTTATAATGTAGATTAAATAAGAATATTATGTTCACACATGATCGAGTGGTAACCCACTTGACTTCGAAACAAAAGGTCATGGGTTCAGTCCTCCACCCGCCTTTCGAATTTCTCAGGGACGCTTCTTCAGTGTCCCCATCCCAACTACCTACTAAGTACTGGAGAATCAAGGAGATTAGCCAGGCGTGTATCTGTGCGTTACACCGCACAGTAAAGAACCAAGAAAGGAGTTGGGATATGAATGTGCAGTCATTCTCTAGTATCTTCTCTCCCCTCTCTATGATGGCTCTGAAGTGAACAAAGCTGTCTATTAATTGGACCATTAATTAACAACAGATTTATATAAATAGATAAAGAAACTGTTCTCACATAGAACATTTAAGATCCTACACATTATCTTGATGCTGTAGATGTAGTTGATCTCAGATTTAATGTAAATATGAAGAAAATTCACTAAATTGTTACATGTATTATTTGTAGACCATCAGCTGCTGTTATGTAATCACAAAATTAATAGAAGACTTAAATTATACACACCAGGAGTTTTGAGTGTGTCGTCATGGCAACAGCTTGATTATGCTATGGTTATTATCATTTGTTCTACTCACTGACTTTTCTGTCAACCACTTTATTATGCTGTTTTCATGCAGGTAACAGTTTATGAATTTGATCGATCAGAATTAATATTCATTCACTAGAGGCATAGATTGATGAGTTTAATGAATTTATTTCTATAAATGTCCACAAGATACTCATGTAGCTAATATAGCTTGGCTTTCTGGTTTCCTTAAATTAACATCCTCAGTATTAATTTTTTCTAGACGAATTATACTTATGAGTATTTGTTTATTATAGCTGTTTGCGAGTACTTACTGTAGTGTCTATTACTATTTTGGCTAATCCTGGCCATTTGGTTGGCTAATGGTGATTTCGGTCATTTTTGATTGGTCAATCATTGGACTAGCTATTCGTCGCGTTACCTACAGGTCATGTTTGACTGAATCTGTTGTTAACGTGGCATAATATCGGAAACAACATTAGATGTAAGTTTAATGTGGTTGTATCATGTCAGACTATGGTGGATTTGGTAGTATTTAGGATGTACTTTATTCCATTGATGTATGGTATGGTAATACCATGTACATGTTAACTATATACATGAATGTATTCATTTGTCAAATACTCATGATTGTCAAAATATGTGTATTATCTATAACTTGAACTTAAACCAATGCTTCTTGTAATTCGTCTACCTATAACATTTCATTATAGTTTTTCTTGTTCCATTTCCATTGACTTAAGTTACATAAGATATGTTGCAGTGCATTTTTATTTGACTGTCAAAGCTGA
The DNA here is from genome assembly GCA_964023205.1 of Lutraria lutraria. Lineage (NCBI taxonomy): Eukaryota > Metazoa > Mollusca > Bivalvia > Venerida > Mactridae > Lutraria > Lutraria lutraria. Next base: position 17,367,682 of record OZ026845.1, read on the forward strand.
ATTATCACATGGTCTCTGAATGTGTTTATTTCAACTTTGTACCATATCATAGTTCCGTTTATTTTATGGCTAGTTTGAATGTTAGTATGATTATTACAAAATGCTCCATTGATAGCAAAACAGGGAAATTTTTAATCTCACCGAAGCTCAGAATAAATGCATGCATCAACTGAAATTATGCAGCAATGGCAGTTTAACAAAGTGGTACTATATATACATTGATTACTCTGTGATCAGAGAAGGTACTATAATCTTAGTCAATGTGTGATAGAATGTTTAGTGCTGCTGGATACCAACTGATTCAATGTGTAATAACATGTTTAGTGCTGCTGCAGATACCAACTGATTCAATGTGTATTAACATGTTTAGTACTGCTGGGAGCAAGCTGATTCAATGTGTAATAACATGTTTAGTGCTGCTGGGTACCAGCTGATTCAATGTGTTATAACATGTTTAGTGCTACTGGGTACCAGCTGATTTAATGTGTAATAATATGTTTAGTGCTGCTGGGAGCAAGCTGATTCATGTGTAATAATATGTTTAGTACTGCCGAGTACCAGCTGATTCAACGTGTAAATATATGTATAGTGCTGCTGGGAGCAAGCTGATTCATTTGTAAAGATATGTTTAGTACTGCTGGGTACCATCTAAGTTAATGTGTAATAACATGTTTAGTGCTGCTGGATACCATATGAGTCTATTTGTAAAACATGTTTAGTGCTGATGGATACCAGCTAAGTCAATGTGTAATAACATGTTTAGTGCTGCTGGATACCATATGAGTCTATTTGTAAAACATGTTTAGTACTGCTGGGTACCATCTTAGTTAATGTGTAATAACATGTTTAGTAATGCTGGATACCATCTGAGTCCATGTGTAAAACATATGTTTAGTGCTGATGGGTATCAGCTAAGTCAATGTGTAATAACATGTTTAGTAATACTGTATACCATCTGAGTCCATGTGTAAAACATATGTTTAGTGCTGATGGGTACCAGCTAAGTCAATGTTTAATAATATGTTTAATGATGCTGGCTCACATCTGAGTCCATGTGGGATAACAACTGACTTATAAAACACAAACTTTTTACTCTTCACATTAATTATATATATATATTATGGTATTCGTAAGGTAACACTGAAGTTAACAATTTTGGACTACCAGTATTATTTCAAATTTATTGGTCAGATATTACTTGTAATACTTACAAAACAATGCAATTTCATCGTATTTAAATCTAGGAGTTTAGAACAAACAATTTACCCCCAAATGACTTAAATAAAATGTTAAAGTCTTTGGTTTTAATTAAGAATTTTATATTACATTTTATAATTATGATATTTGACCCGCCAGTATATACAATTGCGTGAGTGTTTATGAACCAATTGATTTCCATTACCCAGTATTCTACCATCGTTCAAATGTGTAAGAATTTAATGAAATAAGAGACCTATAACCTTGATTCATCTTACAACTTGTTTTATTATGTAGGTCATCATTGATTTTGTAACATCTTTTATTGATGTTGGATAGGATGACAAAGATGTCGCAAAGAAGCTGTATACTTTATTGTGTGTCCTTGTATGGATAAAATGTTTGTTTATGAATTGTAACCAGGGCATTTATTTTTGTTTATACCTCCTAATTGATACAGCTGAATATGGTAATAGTGAAATCCTGGTTACCTGAATAATTTCTTAATTATATATCAGCTGTATTTCACTATTCTGAGCTATAACATTGACTTTGAGAAGGGCATGTTAAGGGCAAATAAATAGTTCACTGTATCGTATATTTTCACTATAGCCACGTGTTATATTATTATATTTATTTGGATATTGTGTACACTGAATCAATATTGGATTACAAATGAGGAGTGGTCAGATTTGTGTTCTATGGTTATTAAGTGGTAATTAACATGCTGGACTACTGGGGGCCGGGTACTTAAAATAAGGTCTTGGGTTCAAATCTCGGCTCTGCCTTTCAATATTTCAGGGACACTTTTTCCGTGTCTCCATTCCAGCCAAGCACTGGGTTAAGAAAATCACACGAAATGGGTGAGATGTGTATCAGTGCTTAATCTCCCCTCTCTTGATCGGCTCTGAAATGAGCATACATGTAGCTGTCTAATAAGAGATGTTTAATAACAGTTTATACAAACAATAAACAAATGAGGAGATACTGAAATCATCAGTGTGGATAAAACTGTTTGTTTATATCAAGTTTTACGCCCCTTTTCAACAGGCAGAGTCATACAACATGTATGAGGCGGACAGTTCATCTAACCATCATTCCTGGGAATAACCAGTATTAGACTCTAATCGTCCGTAAGCAACTGCCTACTTTCTCACATGAATAGACATGGTCGGTAGCATGGCTCGAACTCACGACCCTCTATCTTTTACATCAGTCACAGAAATAAAAGTTGCAAGGTTGCTGAAATGGATGCATTATATTTATTAGTACTACTTAGAATAAGATAATTATAGGACAACTGGTAAGATGCACCAGCCGTCTTATATATCATGACTGATATTTCATGGTTAAAAGTATATGTTAAACCCACTGAAATGTAATGAACTGGAAGGCAGTCTGAATCATGTCCTACAAAGGTTTTTAAATAATATATTAAATACATGTAGTTTTAAAACGTATGATATTATGCAAATTAGACAATGAACCTTTTATAATCAATGAGTTATAACCTCTTATTTGTACAGTAGATCTTTTACAACAATGTCGTTATTCTTCTTATTATTGTTTCAGGTTGTTGACTTAATGTGAGGATGATACATAGAACATCTGGAAACAATTTCATAAATTACTGCAGGAAGTGACAAATGGTAAGTCTATTGTGCATGTTTTAATAAAAAAATGTATTTCAATGAAATAAAAAACAAATCTACATGAAAAGTCCAAATCATAATTAAATGCAGTTTTCATGAAAATTGATAAAAACAATATCAATAATCAACAAGCTGCCTAAAACATGTAAATAAATTACTATTATTTGCAGTGATAAATAATAAACCAATGGACCACGGTCGTGGCTGTGTGTGTGTGGCACTCTGTTGCTGATAATACAACTGTCTAACCTCAGGATCAAACCCTGTTCTTCCAGCGCTACCAGCGCTTTGATTTTTCTATTTAGAGATATATAGTTCATATGAAAATGGCGAGAAAAATATGTTAGAAACTAGAAATTGTACGTCTGAAGTTGGTAGGAAATGTTGGGGTCAATCATACATTTGTATATTTAAGTGAGAATCACAAAATGCTTCTCAGAAAATCGTGTAAAAGGTATACACTTCAGGCATTTGTTTTCTGTAGCGTCGAGGAAAAGTTGTCAAGATTCATCAGTACAATATATCAATTTTCCTTACAAACAAGGTGTTGCTAGGTTTTTTTGCAATAAATAAGTGCCATTATAGCTAAGATATCAAGGCATAAAATGACACTGTAGTACTATTTCTGTAGATTTTCATAAATTTCACCTGAATTGTATGGTCTGAACAAGCATTTGATTGTATTTGTTAATGTTAGGAGTGTTATTGATCAATAGCTATTGAAGGGAATGTAAAATGTGCTAGGAAATATTGGCCAGCCTTTCAATGTTGACCCTGTAGCTTGCCTGCTAATATAGCTCAATATATAGGTAGAACATTGATTATGTCTGTGGGCCTTGGTATCATGAATATAGTTAAGATTCTATTTAAAAAAAGGTTTCCTCAAAGAAAAAAAAACACACAAAAAAAACACCCGACCTTCCCCAAAAGACTTGCCTCGCCATTTAAATTCTTCCAACCCAAAACACACAGGACCATACAAAATTTGAGGGACTTCTCCCTTGGTATGGTCCATAGCTAAGCTAATAGCATGTGAATTAGTGGCGCAGCACATGTTCTTTATGATGATTTGTCAGGAGACAGTCTCTTTAAGGATATTCATGTGGAAAAGCTGTCAGTTACTTGTGACGAACAAGGTCAGTTCTGGTAAAAAATATTAGGTTAGATTAATATTAACTGCCAGCCGCTATTTAAATGAAAAAATGTAAAACCCTAAAATAGTGTTTTTGCCTTGCACTGATGTTGAAAAGATCATAATTATGATGTATTTACCTTTAGTTTGTCGTTGATTAAACCTCTGTTAGTTCATGCATTAAATTTGAATAAGCCTAAAGGCTGGTTTTAGATTTTCTTTAAGTTGAACTGCACAAAAGTTTTCAAGTTAAGCATAAACTGCTGGAAACTACAGACAAACTTTTGAAATTCTGAATGTTTACATTGTAATGTTTATAAAATATTATTTTTTCTATCCAGCAGTATGAGTAAGCCTGTGTGGGTAGGCAAGGTAGTTGAGACATCCTGTTTATGTTTCAAATTAAAATTCTTACTTTGTTTTCATTGGATAATGGTGCTGAATTCAAGAATAGATCTAGTATAGTACACATACAGAAATACAACATTGAATGTGACTCATGTTGCCAGGGTGAACAGATTGGTGGTCTTAAATTGTATTTATAGGCGCTTGACAGCTAATCTAAAGGTCGTGGGTTCGAATCTTATTAGAGCCAGTAACTATACTGTATCTAGATAATCACAGGGGAATGGGTGAAGCCTATATTGCTTAATACTCTGGACACGATAAAGAAATCTTTTTGAAATAAGAATAGGGATATAAATGCCGGGTCCTCCTGTATCTGCTCTCCCCTCTCTGGGGCGGCCCTGAAGTAACAATAGCTGTCAAATGGGCCATTAAACAACTGATAAACATAAATTCATGATTAAATGCAATGTTTTGATTTATCCAAGTCTAAGTACCATCAGTACAATGATACCACTAACCAGTAATTATTCATTGTTGCTACAGAAGATAAATATTACATGAAACCAATATGATGAACATAGATTTCTAGCCACGAGATACTCATCTAGGGTCATACCATTGATGAATTAATTAATTGAAATTGTTTCTTGTTTATTCACTTGGGAATTAAATGAGAAATTTTTATTTGAAATACATGTACAGTATTGTGTGTCTCAATTACTATACAATCATGGCACAGTTTGATGGATGTTGGGTTTGGGTATTGATTCAACTTGTTGGGTAATTATGATGTAATATTGACCTTAAGGATACTGTGTACAAGTAGTGTTAGGTTTAGTTTATGTTTTGTGGAAGGCACCCTAGCTCTAATTAATATGGGGATGAAATAGCGTGTTGAAGCCTCAATCTTTGGGGAAATAATTATTGTCTGAAACCAATTTAGGTAATGAAATTTCAAGGAGTTACAATATATATATAATAAATTGGAAATTTTGGAAAATTGCATGATTTCAAAATCTACAACATTTATATCAAGCTCATACAGGTAATAAAGAAAAGTGTGTTTGAATTTAAATGCTGAAGAGGTTGGTGAGAACATTTTTTTTTTTTGGGGGGGGAGCCTATTTTCAGCATTACTATGTATATATTGGCAATCAATTAACCTTACCAGTGTTTCTGGATTCTGCACTTGTACTAACCTTGTTCTCCACAAGTAACTGTAATTAGAAAGTAATTGGTGAAGGAAATGAGGTCTTGAACCCAAACTGTCACATGTGCCATGCCCAAGGTAATCAGTCTTAAATGAACTCCGAGGCTCAAATACCAGATCTTCTACCTATTGTGATATGTGGATGTGTTAGAAATTTCTGAAGTATATATCTAACCCAAGCATGTACACTCATTCTTTTAATTTTTTACTTGCTTAGTGTAAAAATCAGCTTGTTAAGTCTTACTATATTTGCTTAAGCTGATATTGCGACCTTCATGGCTTAACATAGAGCCATAGAGGTTTGTATTACCAAAAAAACTCCACAAAATTTAATACTGTACATTGAATAAAGAAATATTATTCTTTAATTTACATTTCTGAAGACATTTACAAGTGATGTCTTGAGTACCTGTTAATCTCATAAGTTAGCATTTTAAGGCTGAGAAAAAAGTGTTTAGGGTTGATGAAAAAAGTTGTCATGTTTAAGGTTACTTGACTAAACGATATTGGGTAATAGCTAGGTTAAGACTTTTTTATTCTTTTACTTTTAATTTTTGTAATAAGGAGGTATGATTCATACCTAAGGATATCTGTAGAGACTTTGTAACTGTTAGAAAATTTAAAAACCTGGCAGTACCAAAAGATTAGGCCAGTCAAGAAAACGTAAACACAATTTTTTGTTCAGCTGACTTTTTCTTCTGTTTTTTTTTTTGTTCTTTATTTTTGAGAATATTACAGATGTGTTTATTCATTCAAGTCTTGTTCGATGGTCTTACATAAATAAATTAGTTCTGCAGTTTCAGAGGTAATAATTGGGTCTATATTCTTTTTATGGTACCTGCTTCTATATTCACGATTCCATTAGAGATAATAATGTACTGCTTGAAATCTGCTTTTATTGTAGTTCTGTGAACTTCCATCATAAATTACATGTTTTTGTCTTGTTATTTTCCAGATTTCAAGATGGGGGGAAGCTGTAGAAAACAGAAGCCTCCAGGTATGCTAATCTCACTGTTCATTATTTATTTATCTTGGTGTTAAGTTTTATTTTCATGGGTTTATGTAATATAGACTAGACTAAACTTGTGTTAACTTAATGTAATTTGGTGTTGATGTAAGATATACAGTTCATATTGATAAAAATGTCATTATACCCTCAATATAGTATAGTGGAAGCTATGATTAGGTGTCCTTTTGTCCTGTCGGTTGGGCAGTCTATCTGTCCCATAACTTATCTGGGCTGTAACTTTGTCATTCATCGTAGGATTTGAAATAAGTTACCACAAAATTAATGTTAACCATCGTTAGACGATGTGCCTGGTACAATTCCCTGATTTCTGTGTCTCCATGATCAAGGTCACACTTATTAAAAGTTAAAAGGTCATAATTTTGGTCGTTTTGGCGTGCCACTCTGTAACTTTATTATTCATTGGTTGATTTTGTAATAACTTGCCATAAAAGTTAACCACCATCAGACGATGTGTCACATGTAACACCCATGGCTTTAGCTCCAAGGCCAAGGTCATGACCTCAGAGGATAAAGGTAAAAAATAGTATTTTGTTTTATTTTGTCTGCTCAATAACTTGTCATTTATGGGTGGATTTTGGAAATACTGGGCAGAAAAGTTCAGCGATATGTGGGGATGTATCTTGCGAAAGACCGTCCGTACCTCCAAGTTCAAGGTAACATTTATAGGTAAAAGGGTAAAAAATTGGGTCCTTTACGTATCTGCTCAGCAACTTTGTCTTATATGGATTGATTTCAGAAATGTTCACCAACATGTAATGGTGTGTCATTCATAAGACCAAGGTAAAAGTGCCTCTCCAAAAAAAATTACGTCCACAGCATTAAGTAGTAGCCTATAACATTTTTGAAAAACCTTGATACCCTAGATTTTAAGGTATTTGTCACTCCTGTGATGTCACTCCTGTGACAAAGCTCGATCGATCTAGCTGTATTAGTTGCTCACAACAAGTCATTGTAGTGGTGCTGTATCCGTCTTCTATTGTAACATCAATGTCAAAATATCACTCATATAGGTTACTTCATTGCATAAAATTGATGTTACAAAACTGAGCTAGATTGTTTGTTTCTGTGAAAACATGACTTGGGATAAACTTACTTGATCACATGATGTTGCAAGATAATAATATAGTTAACACTTTCAAGACACCCTGTTTTCTTTCTGCTTGGCATGAAACGTTTTAATATTTCTTATTAAACTGAATGTTAGGTTAAAATTAGCTCTTGGTTGAAAAACTTGGTCACTAGGTAAATCCTCATAAAAATCTTGTAAACACTATACAATATGTACTTCATGATGATTTAATTGCCATCTTGTTAAAGTAATTGGTCAAATATTTCTGGAAGCCTTGAACATAATTCAATTAGAAGATATAGAAGAAGTATCTATATCCGTATTTCAGGGTTTTATCTTGCTGTTACCATGTATGTTTGTATGTTTACAGTACACTTTGTTATACTGAACTCATGATAATAGTATTTTGTTGATTATGTTTTAAATTGATTGTTTTCTCTTGTTACCTGGCAACACTTTTAATGTCCAGTAAAAAATTCACTAGATTGGATGATTATGAGAGTGAAGGTAATAATATTGTCATTTTATCAATTTGATAGCCAGGTATCATTCAAAAATGTATTTGAATACTTTGGGTAATATTCATGTTTTATAATAATTTAATGTTTTTTGGTTAACTTTGTAATATTCACAGTACATCACAATATCTAAGATGTAAAAAATTTGGCCATTATCCAATCATGATATAATGTAGAGATAATTTAGTTTCGCAAAAATATTAAACAAAATGATTAAGATAATGGACCGGATGTGAAAACGCTGTTTTGCTAAGATTTGTAATACTTGTAATAATTTGTAAATTTCATCATAAAACAACTCATTAATAATTTCTATGAAATGTCAAAAAGTGAACCATTTTCTACTTGACACATATAATGGATGCTAGCGTATATACAGACATAGCTAACCTAGTTATATAAGTTCGGTATGTAGTCTACTGTCAAAAATCTGATCTAATGTTATATCCTAAATGTTAAATATAATGTAAGTGTGAAATCAACCATAATAATTCTTACTTAATTCCTCTCAACACTTGATTGTTTTATGAGAATGATAAGGCCAACATTAAGGTAAAATTGGTTTCTATATGTGGGGGTGCTTCAAGTCACAAACTTAAATTTCATGATATATGAGGTAAGTATTTAATGAACTATTGGTACAAGCTATCAAAGTATCTGTCATAATAATGCTATTCCATTCAACACTTATTTGTTTTATAGCATTATGTGTTTGACTAGGCTAACACTATGATATAGATGGTTTCTATTCTGATGCTTTTATAATAGTTTCAAACATAAATTTAATGTTTAGTGAAACTTGGATAAAGCCCTCCCCCCCCCCCCCCTCTCTTTATTCAATGCCATCATGTTAATTATAGCCACAGCACTATTATGATGATATAACAACATCCATCAAGTTGTGAAAATGCCTTTACAAGCTCATGAAAAATCATTCCTTGATCCCACCAGTCACTCACCTTTTTTGTGCAATGGATGTCATACAGTGCAGTATTATGATAAGTATACACATTTATTAGTCAATGTGTGTACAGTTATTGGTATAAAAAAGGACAATGATAAAACTTTTGTTTTGACATCCATTATGATCTCATTGATAATGGCTATCACTTCTATTTAACTACGAATGTAGCTGATTTTATTATTATTATTAGTGGTTAATTTGTATGAAGATATAATTTAGGGGCCATTTAGAGGAATATAACAATCATAATAGTACAATACACACTCATTCTGGTATATTTGAAATGTGATCATATCAACTTGTTGTTAAATTTATGGTTCATCTTAATGAGTGCGAGTATACATATAAATTGTGATGATGTTGATATGTTGAATTCATTGTGTTACCATTATCAAAATAACATAATTGTTGGATATGAAAAGATTTACAGGAAGGGTTGCTTGTTCTGGTAGGTATGTGTTCTGTTTACAGGGAGTGTTAATGTAATATACATTGATTGTGTTTTGATGTTTGATTATGTCATGAAAATATGTGACATTATATGAAATAAATACATGTGTTTATTTGTAAGCATGTTAAATAACCCAGTCTACCAGAAAAGCTGATACAAATTATGTTGATTTTTTTAGCAAAATTTGGATGGTCTGAATCTGTTTTGTCATTATTAAATAATAATATAAAGTTTTCATGTAAATGAATGCAGCTTGAATTTATATGAAAATCAAGTGAGCTTAATATTTGTATCAGTTAGCTTATATACTGATATAGTGACATTTCAGCCATTTTGTTTGAGCATAATTTGTTGTATATTTTCAGAGCTGGAACGACAAATTAAAGGGAATGACCTAACATACAATGCACAGTTTGAATATGCGGTAATTCTAAATTTCTTTGTTGTTGATTTTCTATGAATATTACTAACAGTATGCAAACATTTGGACATTATGCTACATGAGTGAGGTCAATTTTTTAACTTGTCCACTGTGTTTGGTATGGTATTACAAAAGTCCATTGGCATGATAATTATAATAAAATTTGCAGTTCCAAATTTGATACTTCATCAGCCATTGATTGTTCATTTGACATTTACAAGAATACAAACATTTTCTGTGTATTAATGTTTAAATTGACAATTTAATATATTGTGCTTATATTGACAGCTAGTATTCTTTCCTACAATTTTACAATCATTTATATCCATGGTCTCTATGAATTAGCTCGCTAAATTCAAAATGTTATCTGAAATGTAACAGGGGTGTGGTTTTTCATCCTTTCTGACTCTTTATAGTTAAATCCTGTGTTCTAAGATCCTGTTAGAGCTGCTCAAAAATGATTATCTTAATAGCTGGGTGGGGTATTTTCCTCCCAATAAGTGGTTGTAAAGTCTGATCCCTACTTTAATTGTTCTGAAAAATCTCAAATATGTCTGTGATACATGTCTGTTGGCTGATATGTAGAAAGTACATAATATTATATTAATACTGATGAATTGATATTGTATGTTTACTCTAAACTTTTAAATTTAATATTTGTCTTTATTATTAAGTAAAATTGAGTGTCACTCCGAGTTTTAATTGGTCTGTAATGATTTTTACTACAGTATTATCTGTACTGCTGAAAATACCAGAATTATAACCACTGAATATGATAGAATTCAGAAATTTAATTGGTGGCTTTACTTATTATAATGCAGGAAATAGACAGCTTGTGCGTGTCTGTTTGTCCATGTGTGTAACACGCATACATATAAGAATAACAGCTGTTTATCATGTTGAAAAAATTAAAATTTCTAGTACAAAATATTTAATACATGTTTTAACTTTTTATTATTTCAGGACAATTACATCTGTACATCGAAGTACAATGTCATCACATTCTTTCCGAAGAATATGTTTGAGCAGTTTCAGAGGATTGCCAATGCTTATTTCTTAGTCCTACTTATATTACAGGTAAAACAATATGTTCTTGTAACTGTATAATTATATACGAAAATGTTTTTCTTTGAAATTCCAAAATGGCTTAATGAGTTTAAACGTTAACAATGTATAATGTCAGGCATTGATAGTGTGTAAAACGGGCGTAGGTCCGTGCTGCGTTAATTTAATGGGATGTTTTGATCTACATTATACGTCATTACATGGGTGGAAGTTGAAAATTTCTTAAAACCAGAAATCTTAACATCTGGGTTGTGGGAATGGGAACAAATAAACCTCCCCAAAAAACGGTACGGACCGAACCTGAAAAAAAAAACAGAAAAAACTTTCACCTGTGTTATTATAAACATGTGAGTAATGTATGTGTTGTTTGCATTAATTATGGTGTTCAGTTGTCAGAAATTTCCTGGAGAACACCTTGGTACTGGTTGAAGATACCAGGGACCCCTTTCATAGACATATCTTAACTATTTAGACTTTTACACTTAAAGAGTTGTGTTGTTGTGCCCCGGCATGTTTGTAAATAAATTGTTATTCTAATAATTGTGTATGATGTAATTGTCAGCTATATGTCTGAAATATAGACAATTTATCACAGTGTGATTCTTAAGTTTAAAATGATATTTAAATGAAAATATTCTGTGAAAAGGACCCAGTGTTATTTGAAAAACATTCTAATAAAATAATCGTTGAACATGGATATACCTTCATTAAATTCATTCATTTTGTATATCAATGTATTTGTGTATTTTCTAAGCAGTATTTTCAGGGATTTTTGGGGGCAATTTTATAGCCGAAATTCGGTCATATATTCCCAATGGAAAATAGTATCTTTTGAAAAAAATTCCCAATCCCCCAAAAAATTTTATAAGTTCATTAACATCACTATTGGTAGTAAATACCTTATTCTGCTACTATTTTATGTGTAAATAAGTAGAATAAGTTGAACATTGCAAAATTTGTAGTTATGCATTTTTTCCCAATTTTGATTAAAACACCGCGAAAATTCCTAATCCCAAGGGTATGGGTCATATTCCCAAAATACCGAGAAAAAAACCTGAATTTTCACTGTGTCTATATCAATATTGTGTATATTTTTGGTACATACATTGCACAGGTATATATTGAACAGAACACATGTACATTATAAAATTAAAAGTTCAGACATGTAACAGATATAATTATTATTGTCAGTATGATTCCCATATGCCAGCATCTTATCATAAGTCTTTACTTGTTTCATTTCTGTCATGAAACTCTGTCTGAGGTTGACCTTACCATATATTTATCTCCTGAAAGTCAACTATGATGAAGGTCATCTATATTTAATCTGGCTACAATTTGTCTAAGGCCATTTTTAGCTCACCTGATTCATCAGGTGAGCTTTTAGGATCGTTGGAATGTCCGGCGTCCAGCATTGGTCCACAATTAGTTTGTTTACACTCTATCATCCGCAGCTCTTAACTAATTGTGATTAAACTTGCTCACAATGTATATGGCCACAATGTCTTGGCTAAGATGATTATGGGCAAAATCGGACTATAACTTTTAGAGTTACGGGCCCTTGAATTACAAAATTTGCTACATACATTTAGTTTGTTTACACTCTAGCGCCTTCATTTATTCACCAATCCTAATAATATTTACAATGAGTGTGTATGACCTTATGGTTTTGGACAAGTTCGATTATGGGTGGAATCGGACCACAACTTCAAGAGTTATAGGCCCTTGGATTAGAAAATTTGCTACGTTTTAGCTTGTTTAACAGTGTTATACCTTCATTGTTGGTTTTGATCTCAAAATCTACGTAAAAATGAGTTTTACGAGATGGAAACTATATTACCTGGTCAATAATTATTGGCCTTTGTTTTCAGGTGAGCGATAAAGGGCCATCGTGGCCCTCTTGTTGTATTTGGTTTCTCCAAATGTTGTAACAAATAAGGAAGGGGTAAAAACAAAACACATGCAACTTTTAAGCGTTCGGTTTTGGGTCTATATAAACTAATCAAAATTTTCATACTCAAAATTATTTTTTTAAAAAGCTTAAAATTTGTTTCAATTTTATTTTTATGCCCTTATATCGATAGATCGGGGACATATTGGTTTTGGTCTTAATGTTATTTTTTTTGAAATGCAGTTAAATGGCTGGTCTGAGAAAAAAAGAACTGTTGCCTAGTTCCAATATTACTCCGTTGTATTTTCTTAATGTTTCTATGGAAACCACTGGAAGATGTTTAAAATTAGTTAAAATAAAACCTGTATTTTCATCATGATACTTCGACCATAATATAATTATGTACTGTATTAATATTTACTTTACTCACTGTTCATTTTACTGGCTGATTGCCTGTGGTATTGATAGACACATTTAATTCTCTTTGGTTGGTTTATTTAGGTTAATATGCTTAGGTTAATCCTCGAATACTTTCACAGATTATATAAAGAGGCAAATTGTGTTTGATCTTTAGATTTGACATTGGTTTTGTTTATTTACACGCATTTCAGAGCATGTTTTTTCTCGGTTTTGGCTGTATTGGGATGCAAAGCAATATTTTTACTCCACATTTTCAAAGCATAATGGCAAAGTGCTGCCCCATAAATGGTTTCGGGTAAGGGTACCTGGCTCCTTAGGAGTTGGTAGTTTTCATTGCCTTCTCGGGGTAATAACATAATTCTGTTTTGATACTCAAATATTTTTTCTTTTTTTTCACTAGGGAATTTTTTTTTAAAAATTGTGGGAAAATGTATACAGCAATTTTAAATAAGCAGAGGGGCTGAATATAAGACCCTTAAATGGCATGAAAATGGCCTGTAGATTTAAATTTATGCAATAATTTGGCTTGCAATGCTGTTTTACTTTTTGAAATCATACCATACAAATATGCATGTTATGTAGGATATGTAATATGCTGATAATGTCATATTTGATTGATTTTATCATTAAATAGTTATTATATATAAGTGTTGTTAAATAACTTGGATCTACTTGATTCTCCTCATGGATATTATAATCAATTGCCAGGCTTATTATTTGTAGGTATATATTCATTAATAAGTTCACCCCCCCCCCCCCCCTGGTGACACCAACATTTCATATGATGTGTTGGTTAACCATGGTCTCTAAAGTGTTGCTTAAAATATAATGGTCTTGTTCCTACTGTACAAATTATAATCAACAAACTAATACAACATATTATTTTTCATTGTTTTGGGTGTACCTTCATTTATGGCATTGTGGTCAGTATTGACAATTTTTTAAGCTTTTAATGCATGTTGTTGTGAATAATGTGTATATGTAGATAGTTTCAGGAATGAATGCGATAAACTGCTATGCATTTTTGATGAATTTATTACACTATTTATTTCCCCCAACAGATTATACCTGCGATAACATCTCTACCATTCTACACTACACTTGTACCTCTGGTCTTTGTACTGGGTATAACGTGTATCAAAGATGGAATTGATGATTATGTAAGTTACCCCACCTACCACCGGGATGCTGGACACTGTGTGCTGAAATCTGCTAGTGTTTACTGTCTATAATCTTTGTTCAATAATATACTCAGCCCTATAACACTCGGAGCAAAAGTTAATTTATTTAATAATACTTAAATATTTAGATATTTTCCCCGTCTTTAGTAAAGAAGTTTTTTGTGTTTTTTTATTAATCCGAATAAATTTGCTATTAAAGCTGTACTAGCTAGCTGCCAAGAATGTATTTATCAAAATGTAATTTTTATGGAATTTTCTGAAACTACAGTATGTAAAATTATACTGTGATTTACTCTGAGTGTTTGTGGTAAGATTCGCCATGTAGAGTAGAAAGAGTGTCAATGCAAGAATAGACTAGCTTGCTATTTGATGTGTATCATTTGTCTCATTCTTGCATTGATAACTTGATATGTATTTGACTGACTTTTCTACAAATTAATGCTAAGAAAAATTATTGAGGTACATAAATCCATTACTGAACAATCTAAGTATGTACTTAATATTTATGTGTGATAATGAATTCATAATAAAGGAATATCAGCATTTTAGTATTTGTGACCCAATCTTGATTTCAATGCTGTCATTGATTCAGTTTTGGTCTTTAGTTGAATCTTCTAATAAAAAAGTGAATTTCTTATGGTATAATTTGTACCAAAGGTTAGTCAGTTTGTTATACTACTTCTCTGACTGTTACTATAATTTATCTGATTATAACATTATCAAGAGGAAATTGTCCAATTTATATCAGTTTTGATGTGCGAAATTATGTGATGATTTTACAATGTACAGCTATTATCGTACATGTATTATGGTTGAAGTCTTGTTATTTAAATTAAGGTACCAAATCTTATATCATTCTTATAATGATGTCTGTCAAGCTCAATGGCAGTCAATGCAAAAGATTGTGAAACCTATGTCTTCCATGGAATGATTTTAGATGATGTCTTGTAAAATTTAAAGATATACTGGCAATCATGTACAGTAAATTTCTTTATAGACTTATAATAAAGAAATCGGTCTGTCTCAACCAAATTATTTTTTTCTGCCGACTTGACCTTTTTTCAGTTTTGGAAAAGAATTTTCTTGCCATTATTTTAATTTACATATGAACTATATCACCATATTTGAAAAAATGCTGCCGTAATATAACAAGCATATATATATATTTTGGGATGTTAGTGGCAACCAGGGTTTTTTGGCCTTAAAAGTTTATCATGTGGAGACTTATACTAGTCAACATTGATTGGACTATTTTCTGCTTGTAAATGTTATTATTGCACTGTCAGCTCTTCTTGTCAAATACCGGTAATGCTGCAAATTTGGCTCAGATGTCAGAATACTTATTATGAAGAAGCTTAGTGAATTCCATTTTAAAACTGAAGTCCTATATTATATCCCCCTTCTTACATCTTAAAAATCTCATTAAATGATAGGTTTGGAAATTGTTGCTGACATGAGCTTTTTTATACAATGGAGGTTAATTTTTAACTTCAATTATTTTTGTTTACTGTACTTATATATAGTGATATCTGGTTAGATTGCGCCCATTATCAAAATGTAGAACAAGTTGTATAAATACTTCCATGAATCAACCATCATTTTGTACATGTATTGTACTGATGCCAAATTTCAGCATTGTTTTATCACTGCGGAGTTTTCTTACTTCTGAACTCATTATTTAACTTATGTAGACCTTCTGTTCTTGTCTAATCTGTGTCAGCTTCTATGTTATTTTCAGCTGTTTGCTTTTACTTATACATGTAATTTCTTCACATTGATTTATCACTCACTGTAGTAAATCTGACACACATATATCTGCTTCTTATGTGATTATATGCATATATTATATATATATATATGTGTGTGTGTATATTTCCACCCATGCCTACAGTGTCAATATTACATTCACAATAATTACCATGTAATACAACTTACATAACTAACACATGCCACATCAACAACATTATTATCAGTTTTCATTTTATCAAGATTTATTGAATGCACAATATCAACACACTGCATACATAAAAACCACCAGATAAAAAACAACAAAGTTCCGGAACTCAGACCATATTCCAGTAAGTTGGTATGTAAACTGGGAGAGACGTACAGCTTTAGGCTCATGTTGTACATTGTCAAGTACAATTCTACTCCGTAGAATTTGATCTTTTGTCAACTTAAATTTTGAGTCTGACACACAATTCGCTCTCTATTCTGACAGCTTATTCCCGCAATCTCCTCACTGACACCTCTCACTACCCTCATACCTCTGGTTGCGGTGATCAGCTTCTCAGCAGTTAAAGATGCCCTTGATGATTATGTAAGTTTAAACATATGTTTTGTATTTCATGAAAACTAAGCAACATATTTATACTGTTCATTGTTCTTATTTATAAAGTATACATTGCCTATTTGATTTGTTGAATATTTCTGTTATAATGATATGAATACTTATTACGAAGTTGACAGTAAATACAGGTTGTTTTTAATGTATTATAAGTCAAACCATTTGTAAACTGACTTGTATATTTATTTTGTTTCAATTAATCTGTTACGAAAGAAGAAGTAGGTGTCTTAGTCAATGAAGTTGTTAAATACATTTTGTAGATTCTGGGGACACCCCTAGAGTGTTTTTATTTAAAGTTCAACCTGGCTATGGCAAGTGTCAAATAACAATCAATTTCATAAAAATAAACAATGATTACGTGTGTTGCCTTTTCATTTATATTATTCAAATTACTGTAAACACATATCTAATTAAAACTTATTTTGACGGACCTCCATGGTAGAGTGGTTACAGTCACTGACCAGTATTTACTAGCCCCTCATCTCATCAGTTTGAATCCCACCCTGGACCAGATAAAATGTATATATGTGAAGAAGTTGTCCAGGTGGTATATGGAAAATTGGTCAGATTCTCCTGAGATGTATATACACCTGGCGTCTTCCTCCACTGTTTAGCATTAAAGCTGGAAAAAGCACCAAATGACACTGACTGTTGGTTTAATGTTAAACCCCAGAGAAAAAAGACATTTGTTTCCTAGTTAGGATTTTTGTTTGTAGCCTAATTTATGCAATGTTTGTTCTAGTCAAAATGCTGTCTGTTTACCTAGCAGCTGTTCCTTACATATTTGTGTTTCATCAAAAGTTCATTTTTTCTGAAAATTCTATGCTTGACTTCACTACCTCACTGTTTCACAAAATATCACTTGCATTGTTTTATTAACTAGTAAACATGTAGCCGATTATATGTATACAATCTTAGCTCTGTTTAAAGTATTTCCTTCTTATATTTCATGAAGGATGCTAGATTAACATATAAATATATGAAATCAGCCTGTATATAGCTACATTGTATAGACATATATTTGTATGACAAAAATATTTAGACATTTCATATGATCAAGATTGTCCAGATTTTAGTAAATATTGTTTATCAATTTTTTAACCCTATGCCTCAACTAGTATATGGGTTATCTAATAGAATTGGTGTAATCTGTAGTTTGCATTTTTTTTTCAAAAAAGTTAAATTCAATAATTTTGTATTATCTTGATTTCTGAAATTTCCAATTTTGAAAATGGAAATACTGTTTCATTTCGATATAATGTAATAGGATGATCTCGATATTGTTTGAAATAAGTAATTTAGTTTTTTCGGTGAATTTATCGGGAGAATTTTTTTTAAAATATTAACAGAGCAGAATGGATTTCTTGTAAATAGTTTATGTTGCTTAACAGTATTATACTGTACACCTGTTCAATTCTTCTTTTACACAGCTAGCTGTTTCAAGTAAATTTATTTGTTACAATATTTTACTCTTTTGTAGAAAAATATGTTTCATGTTTTTCTTCATATTTTTGTGACACTTGTTTCGGAACTAATCTTTTAGTTTTGTAGTGAGGAGGATGATGTTGTAAGCTTTTCCTACTTTTTTATCACAATTTGATGATTTTAATTTCTTTGATTGCTAAATATTTTAAAATACGATATTGTGAAATATTTTTTGTAAACACTGTTGTAAGGGCATAATGTATAGAAAGAATAAAAAACAACCGATAAATTTTTATCCTATGTATAAGTGACTATGAGTTAGATTTATCATTCTAGGAAAACAATACAAAGAAAGTCCCAACTCTTGGGGCCAACTTATAAATCCATAAATATTTGAAAAATTAAGAATGGTATCATTTTATCAGAATTTTAATTAAATGAATTATTGTCTGTTCTGACCTAAAAACTTTCCTGAGGTTAAAGAGCACCTTGCTGTGCACATTGCCAATATTCCAAAACAAGCATTTTAAGGATGTCTTTAACTCTGAAAAAGACTACCTCCAATAAAAATCACTTTTATCGGCATATCAGTGCGATCTTTAAAGACAGGTTTGACTGCTGTTACTATTGGTTCTGTTATATGCTTGCTATTTATAATGGGGAAAAAATCTGTATTATTATTACATATTTCATACTTATAGAAACGACATAAAAGTGACGATCAGGTAAACAACAGGAAATCAATGGTGTTACGAGATGGAAAAATGGTCGAGGAACAATGGCAGAAAGTGGTTGTTGGGGACATAATAAGAATGGAGAATAACCAGTTTGTTGCAGTATGTTCTTGCTACTATATTATGTTGCTTACTTTTGTAGCATTCCACTGATCTAGTACTATGATCAATGATATTATAAATCTAATTATTCATTTGTAAATTCTGCCTTTATTTGATTGACAATTTAAGCTGCTTCATCAATCACAGTCTTCCTAACTAGAGCAGTTAGTTTATAATATGAGGCATTCAATGTTCGATGTTCATAGAGAAAATTGTCTTCCATCTATTAGACAATATGTGGTAATGTTAATATAAAATTGATCCAACTTAAAATCCAGCCTTGCCATTTGTTGATTAACAGTGTGCTCTGGAACCAGCAGAGCCAATAAACCCTGTCAGCTAGTCTGAAGGATAAGGCTGATCCAACAGTGGCAAGTTGAGACTCAGAAAGAACAAATGTTTCCATTGGTGGACTTGACTATGGCAGTGGGGGCAATTTTATTAAAGAACAACAACCAATTTTCTACCATCTCTTAATTGTTCTTAAAACAACAGAAAAGGCCTGAAAAATAGTTTATTTATGGTCACTCGTAAATCTTATTTTGTTCACCAAAGTATAGGGTCATTCGGGTAACATTTTTCTTCTGGCCTAGTTATGGCATTAAAGGCATTATTCTACAGATCAATCAACTCAATAAAATTTATACAGAGTAGGTAACATTGTTGTGTTACATGTAGAATCAGTCCAACCTTTGAGTAATAAAATGCTCAGGTTTATACGGGATTAATAACAATAATGAGTTTTCTTATCAGTCAATGAAGTCTTCAAAATTGTCCTTTGAGTCAGTTCTATATACACTATTAGACAATGGTATCATTGAATCCACTCTTCCACTGTATTTAATGTAATAAAAAACTTAATTTATATGTTAAATACGTAAAAAGAAACTTTCAAGCAAATGAAAAGGATAACTGTGTTTTGCTTATGTATAAGTTGATGAATTTTCTGTGTGAAATTAAATTTGTGGTGTAAAATATTACAATTTGAGCTGTGAAAATTGATCTGTTTTATACAAGCATGTGGTGATTGATTCTAGCAATATGTCAAGTAACAGTCCTGAGTTTGACAACAGATAATCTGCATTTGTTCAGATACTGATTTGATTTCCAATTAAAGATAACAAGAGAATTCTCAGGATCTCAATGAGTTTTAGAGATTTATTGTTATTTAATCATTATCAGACCAATGCCTGACTGGCCTGGTGTGATGTACAGCTGTTATTTATTTCTCCCTTCAAAGATGCAGGGGGGGGGGGGTATATTGCTATCGCACATGTAAGTTCATCTGAAACCAAACCTTGTCTGATGGAGAACTGTTTTTTTTTTACCCACCTCTGTGGTCAAGTGGTTAAGGTCACTGACTTCAAATCACTTTAACCTCTCACTGATGGAGGGTCGTGGGGTCAAGCCGAGCTGCCGACCATGTCTCTTTATGTGTCCTCATAATGTAGGCAGGTGCTTATACAGAGGATAGGATCTTATCATCTAGTACTGGTTCTTCACAGGAACAATGCTTAGGTGAACTGTCCGCCTCATATGACTTTGACTGTTGGAAAGGGGTGTAAAAATCGATATAAACAAACAAATAAACAAATTATATGAGAAAGTAGGCAGTTGCTTATGGAAGATGGGAGTCTGGTACTAGTTCTTCCCTGGAAAGATGGTTTGGTGAGCTGTCAGCCTCATATGACCCACTCCTCAACAATTCACAAACAACATGGTCCTCAAAGCAATGGGCACAGTTCACATCAACCACCTCACAACAATGTTAAAAATCAGAAAATTAAAAAATACACAAAAAATATACAATTATAACCACTGTGCCCAATTGTATAAACTTTAGTTAAACTTAATCACTGGGTTAAACTTGAAGTAACCAAATTTTAACAGATACAAAATGACTGCCTCTCTTTTACCAAATTCTGGTGGATCTCGGCAATTCAGATGAGCAAGCAGACCAACTGAGGATCCAGATGATTTAATTACCAATATCAGAAACAAGGGCTTTATTTAACCAGAAGTTATTTTTACTAAACGTTATACAATTACATTACCTAACGCTAACCTAAATTTTAACCTAACCTAACCTTAAAAACCATTAAATTTAACCAATGTTTATACAATTGGCATTATTGGGTGCAATTATACTTCTTTGAATGGTTTTATTGAGAAGGAGATTTTTATACATGTATAAATATTATAATTATTTCAGGCTGATTTACTACTGTTATCAACCAGTGAACCAAACAGTTTGTGTTATATTGAGACTGCAGAATTAGATGGGTAAGTGGTCCATTTTTTGAAGATTTAAGGTTTACCGATATATTATTAACTAATAAACATAATATTATATGACTTGTGTTATATACTTCTGTAAACATTCTACTAATTATGGTCAAATGAATTTTATATTCTTGTATTTTATTTTGATTTATTTTATGAAGCATAATCTGAAATGAAATTATGTCGTAAATGAATTTGTTTTTAACAGTATTTCACTTAAACACTGGCTGGCAGTTTACCTAATCATACAGTGTGTCAGGATTCTGTTCCAGTACTTACTTTGTTCTCTTCAAGTGACCCCATACTTCTCCACATTAATGGAGGGGACCAAATGGAAACCTTAGACACAATGTTTTTAACCTATTTGTCTCAGAGTACAAAAAGTCATGTGCCAGACACGAGATTGGAACTTAATTAACTGAAATCTTCTGACTTAATACTCAAACTACTGCAGTAACTATTCCGCTACCATGCAGGCTCATTATTTCGACCTAGTTTTGTCAATAGCCTCAAAATTTAGAGGACATTTGATTTAAGAAGAAAGTAAGATGTATTGATTAATTTATTTTGTTTAAATTCTTTGTAAAATACCATATTGTCATGTGTATATACTTCAGTGAGACAAACTTGAAAGTGCGCCAAGCCATACCAGAGACTGCAGAGATGGATAATGATATTGTACAATTTGGAAACTTCGATGGTATGTCAACAAGTTTATTTTTATTGATTTCGATCTATTGACATGTTGCTTTAGTGTTTTTGAGGTGTGGAACAATATACTGACTTGATGTCAGGATCAGCCAAACTTTTTCCTATGCAATGAAAGTTGTACAAGCCTCAGGCTTCTTTTATGTGTTTATGGCATAAGCATGTTGGTTAGACGTATGTCTGCCAATGGTTAGGATTTTAATTTGAATCAAGTCCAGAGAGGAGTTTTGTGTGAATGTTGTGATATGAGATTAGATACTGTTTTACTGTTCTGTATATCTCGACCTCTACAAGTACAACTGGTTCACTGCTTGAACTTTAATTGATACATTCCAGTATTTTATCAGTTGAGGAAGCATGGTTTTGTATGTTTAAGAATTAGATAAAAAGTACATAGCCAGTTGAGAACTTGAGATGTTTATTCATTTGATTCTAACAAGCACAAACAAAACTTTATGCACAATTTTTTACTTGAAACCAAAATGAACTACATTTTGTGTTTACTTTTATATTTTACCCCTTTATACATAACATCATTAGTCATTTTATGATTGCTTGTTACATCAGGTGGGTAAAATGGAACAGCCAGTCATGTACCAGTACTATTGTAGAATATTGTATGGGTTGAATTCCTGTATTTTTTGTTGGCAATTATTGGAGACATTTAGCTAAGTGTCTATACATTGAATAGATGTTAATTTCTTAAATATTCAATGTTTGGCATTATTTATCAGGTGAGATCGTGTGTGAACCACCAAACAATCGACTTCCTAAGTTTGAAGGCAAACTAACATGGAAAGGAGAAACATACTCATTAGACAATGATAAAATTCTGTTACGTGGTTGTGTTCTAAGAAACACACAATGGTGCTATGGTATGGTGGTATTTTCTGGTCATGAATCCAAACTTATGATGAATTGTGGGAAAACTGTCTTCAAGCGAACTAACATTGACAGGCTCATGAATGACTTAATTATTGGTGTAAGTATGCTTTATTAATCCTTAACATTTACAAAGAACATTTACAATTTGTATAGACTAACATTCAGGTTTGAGTGACGACATTCATGCCAATGATGTTTATTGTCTATCATGATGCAGAGTTGATATTTTTCCTGCATGGATTTCCAAATTTACACTAATTAGATCATGTTGGTAATTATTGTGAAATTTATAAATCTGTTTAGAAAACCTGTTGGGAGGGATAGAGAGAGCAATGAATACATTTAGAGTGATATTGTTAAGCCTATGCTATGCACAACAGTTGAAAGGAATTTTTCATTGATGCATTAAAAGCACCTTATACATTTTACACTAGTTTTTCTAAAAAATCGTAACTTTTGATTTCAGATATTTATATTTCTGCTCAGCATGTGCCTGATCTGTACAATAGCTTGCGGTATATGGGAGAGTCTGTTTACAGGATATGACTACCAGGTTTATCTCCCTTGGGAAAAATATATACCTGGAACCAGTCTGGGAACAAAGGCTGGATCAGTCGGAGAAGGGGCCACAACGATATCCCTGCTTGTATTCTTCTCCTATATAATCGTCCTAAACACAGTTGTGCCTATATCTCTTTACGTCAGGTATAAAGTTACTTATTTAAATTCATAAAAATGTAATGATGTTCATAGGCTTATATAATTAGATTTAGAATTAACAAGACAAATAATGGGAATACCTGTGACAGGTTGGCCGCATCCACAATAGTCTGTTTATTGAGTTCCCATTCATACTTTAATAAGCTTTGACAAAATGTTGATTACAATTGTTTTTCATGTAAATTTATGCATCCGATTCATTATAGCTTGCTCTAAATAAACCAAAGCACTGATTTTTGTTCACCTAACAAGTTGCTCTCTGAATTGAATGAAATAAAACATACTCTTTGCTGAAGTATATTTCCAAAGTCTACTCGGTCTTAGCCTTGTTTGTATGCTTAGTGAATTTCAAAACAATATTATTTGATTTTCAGTGTAGAGATTATACGTATGGGTAATAGTTTACTGATTAACTGGGATAGAAAAATGTATT
This sequence comes from Lutraria lutraria, assembly GCA_964023205.1. Taxonomy (NCBI): domain Eukaryota; kingdom Metazoa; phylum Mollusca; class Bivalvia; order Venerida; family Mactridae; genus Lutraria; species Lutraria lutraria. The sequence goes on from OZ026845.1 coordinate 17,391,868, forward strand.
ATGAACCTAAAGATGATCCAGCCAAAGCCAGAACTTCAGCACTCAATGAAGAACTTGGACAAATTGAATATATTTTCTCTGATAAAACTGGGACTCTAACACAGGTGAATACATGTAACTTTGTAGTATTGAAATATTTATATTTCTGGTTTACAATTACTGGTATTGTAAGACTATTAATAAGTGTAGACATTTATTTTTGTCTTATTTGTTAATGGTGAACTAGATGAAGTCTTCACACTGTCAGATCAAAGTGGGCCCATTTTTACATCAGTTTTTATGTGTACCCTATTTCTAGAATATACTAGTATTAGGGACTTTGAAATTTCATGACAAAAATCTCTGCCTTGTAGAGACAGAATGTTTTGTATAAAAACATCCCAGAAGATCAATAGTTCATGCAATGGATAAAAAATTTCTTTGAATTTGATTTGTATTGAAATTATCCTTGTTTGGCTTTTTTGAAGATTTTTCTTAACTTTGTTTTATTATGAGCAAAAAAAATATTTTGTTGACTATTTACACCTAAAAAGCTGCATCAAACTAATCATTTTACCAATACTACAAATGATTCTTGAGACTTGAAATTTACCTATGATAAACACCAAAAATCTAGTGTGAGACGAACTTTCTTATGTATAACTTATTACACATTTCTTACATATTGAACTAGAATTAATGTAAAGAAAAACCCAAAAGTACAAGATAAGAATTATTCTTTATATAGGCTTTGTATTCTAAGTACTGTTTCACATCCTAATGACTCGAGTATTGTTACATTCACAGAATATAATGGAATTCAAGAAAGCTTCAGTTGATGGTAAATCTTATGGTGATTGTTATGATGCTTCAGGAAATGTGATTGAAAATCCAGAGGTATCTTTTTTATGTCACTTATTTGAAGTTTGATAGAAATTTAAAAATCATTGTTATATCAATACCCGGTAGTTATTCAAAATAAAAAAACAACTTTTATTGATTTTCTTGTACTTTCAAGGAATCTGCCTTTGTTCTTTTAAGATTGCAAGGTTTTATTTCATCTTGTAGCTATCTATTTAGATCATTATCAACATCTACCTTCTCTCTCGGTTCTCTTACAAGTTTATTCAAATCTTCTGACTTTAAACTTCTAATTAAAAGATACTGGGAATGAACATGGTTAAAAAGATAACAGGTCCTAGAAGTGAGCCCCCTGTCTGGCTATCCTGACTTAGGTTCATATTAATAGTGTTATAATGTATGGATGAATTGCCTCATATGTCTGCTTGGTTCATTGACTGGTATTTTGTAAAACTGTGTCCTTTTTTGTTGTCAAAAATACAATTTGTTTGATGTTGCTGATAGCGTAGCATCATTTGGTACCATGTTTAAAAGCTTCAGACTACTGTTTGAATTCTTGAAATAGGCTCCTGTACCAGGCCTCATTTCACATGTGCATATTTTGTCACATTTATTAATCTGTTTCGCTTATGCTACTGAAACATTTTTGCATCAAGCTTGACAATGTAATGATAGAATTTGATGAAATGTATGGGATACAATTTCCTTGGACAGCTCTTGTCAATTTTCAATAGCTGAAAGAAATTTTGTAATGTAAACTGTATACGTTATATATACGTTATACTGAATTAGTTGCCTCTTTGCTTCTAGGTGACTAGAAAACTGGATTTTTCCTGGAACAAGTATGCTGAAGGAAACTTTGAATTTTATGATCAGAGAGTGGTAGATTTAATAAAGAGCAACGATAAACATCAACATGACTTCTATAAATTGTTGGCTTTGTGTCATACAGTTATGCCTGAAGAGAAAGACGGTACTGAGTAGTCATTTTATAACTTTTGTGTTTTCATCATGTCAAACTGCTACAGTTTATCCTGTCCATACTTACATACACATAACAAAATTGCTAAGTTACCACCTATATTTTTCTGTGTTTTTACTCATTTATGGGTAAGTGCCGTTGTGCAATACTAGTAGTTTGAAGATTTTTTATTAAATTTTTGTTTTCATTCAAACTCATTACTTGTTTCTTTCTTTACTTGGATATCTGTGAAAGAAAGGAACCAAAACGAGTCCCACCTGTATATAAGCATACAGTGTACATATTTTATACAATCAGAAACGTTTTGTTATAAAATCTTCAAATCAAGGAAAACTGAAACTGAGAATTTTGTTTGCAGGTAAGCTAGAATACCAGGCTCAGTCACCTGACGAAGGTGCTTTAGTATCAGCTGCTAGAAACTTTGGATTTGTATTCAAGGTAAATATAAACCTTACAAAATGTGTATGAGACCAAGTTGTTCAGATATACAATCAAACATATATAAATGAATGTCACACATGAGAAAGACAAAATGTGGCTGTTACTGCTAGGTAGCCTGTATTCAGAGGTTAATTTGTTGACTGCTACAACAGGTCTGACTGTATATCATATGACTATCAAGTAAAAATTTGCTGGTGTATGCTTGAAAATCATGATCATATTCACTATGTCGGTTAATATTTCTTGCTCATCTCAATTGAACTTAAAATTGAATTAAAATGTGCAAAAATGTATTGGCTACATGATGTTGGGTTAATTGGTGCAGTGTGGGATTGGTTATTTTTTTCACTCATGATAATTAATCAGTAATTCTTAACTTTAAATCAAATAGGTTGTGCCAAATATAGAATTGCACACTTTGATTTAAGTGAGTACCATTCTTGGAACTTATAACTAACACTATTTGCATTATCTCCTTACAGTCTAGGACACCAAACACTATCACCATAGAGATACTGGGACAAGAAGAAGTTTATGATTTATTGGCTATATTGGACTTTGATAATGTTAGAAAACGCATGTCGGTAAGTTTTATGTGATGAAATTCTGAATTCCATAGTTACTATAATGGTGACTAATTGGACCAGAATTACTTTAATGGTATGATATTATGTTTGTATGACAGGAAGCATTAACTTGTATTAATGTGTAATTGAATGAAATAGGTAAGACATGCTAAGTGAAAAATGAACTCTAAAGAAGCCTATAAATTGAGGAGGGAAAACAATCCCTAATATGTGAGAATTTATAGTTTTAGGTATATTTGAGGATGTAAATTAAGCTATCAATCTATTCAGTTTTTCTTTTCAAATGTGATATGCTAGCTATAGCATTATTTAAGGTGTCTAAATCTATAAATATGTCAGTAACATTACAGTAAAATGTCACATAGTGACTACCTCCATATTTAGACCCAAAGGTGATTTTATTATCAAGTTTTACTGATGTACCAATTTATAGATGGTAAATTCAAACATTCATGACAAACATGGCTGTTAATTTTCCTGTTTTGCTTAGCTTTACTACGGCGACAACATTCTTCTACATTATTTTTGATGATAATATCATATTTATGTACATCATGTATATTTTGTAGGTTATTGTAAGAAGGAATGGAAAGATTCAGTTATGGTGTAAAGGTGCAGATTCTGTGATTTATGAAAGACTAGACAAATCTTGTAGTCAACTTCAGGAGCTCACGTCTCACCATCTTAATGTAAGTAATATTATAAGTATTATACTGTGATAATGTGATTATTTTATTCCAAGGATTGTGGTGTTCTGGGATCGTTCATATTTCAGTCATATCAAAGGTTTGCCTGGCTGGTTCAGTTAACAAAACACATTGATTGTTAGATCTTCAGAAATTAGATCTTTGTTAGATTTTGGTGCAAGGATGAACAACTCTCCATGGCAACTTGTCTGAAAATTCAATTTTTAACAGCTCACCAAAGTAACACAATTGGTGGTTTGCTAGGTCTTTGAACCTTAGGTTCTTTAGTTTAAACTAAAGGCGTTGCACATTAAGTCATTGCCATGATTTATTTGAAGGTATTGTGTCTAAAGCCTTTTGTCCTACGCTGCTGGTAATTCATATGAAGACAGCATTTACGTGTGGAGAGCAAATAAGTACTGGTACTGAATCCAGGAAAAACATTGGGGAAAATGGTCACTATTGAAATGGGAATAAATTTGTTTACCTGTTATTTAAAGCAGAAAATCCTTGTGTAGGATTGATGGAATGGATTGGGAACTAGTTAATACTGGTAGGTTATGCAGCAGTGCTGATTAGGTCAATTATCTGTAATTCTAGAGCCCATTTCTATGAATCAACCTAATCTAAGGGTGGTAGTTAGAAATTCAGTAATTGGAATTTGACTTTCTAGAATGGTATTAGTATGGATGGTTGAATCTTTCAATCCTTATCATTGTCTCTGGAAATTCAAACTTGTTGTTTCTCGTCTCATTTATTTGTATGGTGTGAATGTAGATAATTATGAAACATTGTATAACATTATTGAATGTCTGTTTTGTAGGAGTTTGCCCAAGTAGGTTTACGGACACTTTGTTTAGCTGTGAAAGACATACCTGACAGCTTCTATGCAACTTGGGCAGCAAAATACAAGGAAGCGAGGTAGGGTTTTATACTAATTCATTTACAACCATCTACTTCTGAGATTAATTAGAGACTTCTACTAAATGACACATAATCCAACCTTTAAAGTTTCGGTATAGTTTCAGATAATCATATGACCTTTATTGTTGTTTTCAGCATAGCCATGGAAAACCGAGATGAAAAAATGGATGCATGTTATGAGAAAATTGAACAAAATATGAAACTAATTGGTGCAACAGCTATAGAAGATAAACTGCAAGATGGTGTCCCTGAGGCTATCGCTAACCTGGCTATGGCTGGAATTAAGATTTGGGTTCTAACTGGTGATAAACAAGGTATGTGTGAGTGTATGGGTTTCTGTATGTGTACTTGTATATAAATTATCTACCTTTGGCTGGACTCAAGATTGGGTTCTACTTAACAATAGGCATGCCATATGTGAAATTTAAACAGTTTGAGAGGGTTTGGCACTAGTTAGTTTTTTATTTGCGTCTCCTAAAAATTAGTCAAACTTATTAAAATTTCATTAGAGAACTGCATCTTTTACCAGGTATGGACTTTTCTATTAGGTATCTGACACCTCCTTTAAATCTTTCACATAGACTATAGTATGGAACAACGTTTATGTTGCAGAAACTGCCATCAATATTGGGTACTCATGTCGTCTTCTTACTGATGAAATGGAAGAAGTTTTTGTTATTGATGCTGAAGAATTTGATGAAGTCAAGAAACAAATGGATGATGCGATGAAAATGGTGAATGATTATAAAGATGGCAAGAAAACTGGAGATGATGTGGATGCTACAGTCAGGTAAACATGTTGTCCCAGACCTAAACACCTTGAGTCTATTAAGTTTGTATATAATAAAACCTCTTCATTAAGACCAGTTTTTGGTATCCTGAGAAATTGGTTATAGCATTGAGGTGGTCTTATTATCAAGTTGAAGTATAGAAAAAATCCTGAAAACAAATCTTCCTCTATTGTAAATGCTAGAAAGGTTGCCAAATGACTTGGCTTTTGGTTTGATATTTGTTTGTTTCAGTTTTACGCCCCTTTTCAATATTCAGAGTCATATGACAGTTCACCTAACTATCGTTCCTGGGAAGAACCAGTACTAGACTCACATCCTCGGTAAGCATCTGCCTACTTTCTCACATAAAGAGTCATGGTCGGTAGCGGGGCTCGAACCCACGACCCTCTTTCAGTGGGAGGTTACAGTGATTTGAAGTTGGGGACCTTAACCACTCGACCACGAAGGTGGGAATGGTTTGATGTTAAACTTCAGTGAAAAAAAACAAAAATGGATGGATTTTCATTTGTATTGTTATCATTATTAGGTTTGAGAATGGTAATTCGGTAATAGGAGCTTCATTCAGTAAAGCTGAAGACACTGTTAGTATTGAAGGAGAATTGGACTTTGCTTTGGTAATTAATGGACACAGTCTGGTAAGTATAATTTGTTTATTCCATTACCTCCCATATACACATTTTTTGTAGTCTATCCATGGCGCCATTGATACAACTTTTGTAGAGTTCGATTTGTAATGCATGTTTTAATATTTAAAACTAAAACCGTTCTTCATATTGCTGACTATATTTAAATTCTAGCACATTTAAGTCTCAATACATCTTAGGGACCAGATAAATTAGTCTTATTATTTAGGTAGTCAAAATTACCAAGTTGAAATATGGAGGAAATATTGAGAACCAGTCTGAATGTAATTGACTTTTATTATGAGGTGGTCACTTTATTGAAGTGGTTTCCCAGTGAAAACTGAATACTAGAGATTGTTATATTGAGATGGACATGATATTAAGGTAAAGTGTGTTCTCCACCCTCATGGAAAGTCATGAGTATAAAGCTTTATATTTTTAGACTGATACTGAGTCAGGGTAAAAATAGTTATAATGGTATTTGCTTGACATGGTTTGTAAAGACTTACTCTGATGATTTACTGTACATGTATTTGTTTTGATTGCAGGCTCATTGCTTGAAGCCAGAGTTAGAAGCTTTGTTATTGGAGTTAGGGTGTTCATGTAAAGCCGTGATATGTTGTCGTGTGACACCATTACAGAAAGCTTTAGTGGTTGACTTAGTGAAACGAAACAAGAAATCCATCACACTAGCTATAGGGGATGGAGCTAATGATGTCAGCATGATAAAAAGTCAGTATTTTATTATTTTATTGATTGGAAAGAAACTTTAGAATGATGCGATAAAGATATTGATTTTTGAAAAGCTCTGATAATCTTCTGTAACCTATACTAGATATTAATTGTTTTGCACAATTATTATTTGATGTATTTATGCCAATACCAAACATTTTGATGTAAATTCAAAATTAATTTCCATATAAAAACTCTATCAATGTGTTTAAAAGATTTTGCTGTTATAGAATAACTCTTGTATATTTTAGCTAGATATTTTTTTTTTTAGTTAAATGAAATCTTGTAAAAAAACTAAAATCCGAAAGTATTTAATCTGAATGTCAGAGGGCAAATGTTCGATTTTTTTTTTTTTGCTGTCTAAGTGTAAACCTTCATTGTTTTACTCTGTGAATATGTTTAGGGTTTTTTTTGTACACATTGTCATAAATCTCTTTTGTATTATTACAGCTGCACATATTGGTGTAGGAATCTCAGGACAGGAAGGAATGCAAGCTGTGCTATCTAGTGATTTCTCATTCTCACAGTTTAGATATCTAGAGAGATTGTTACTTGTACATGGACGATGGTCGTATTTACGGATGTGTAAATTCTTGAAGTTTTTCTTCTATAAAAACTTTGCTTTTACATTGTGTCATTTTTGGTATGCATTCTTCTGTGGATTTTCTGCTCAGGTTTGTTCATTTTGATTTTAACCTTTGGATTGCTTACAACTATCTTAATAGGGATCTCTTATGTTGTTAATAGATATGAGTAAACAGAACCATGTGCAACTGTATTTGTGTAAAAGTCACAGTTTCATTGTGAAACATTGCATTAATTACCAGTTCAGTCAGTTCTGGTACCTTACCACATTGTGGTGAAAAATACCTGTATTCATATTTAGAAATCTTATATGTTTTATATTAAATCACTATATTACGAAAAGGATTATTTTATGATATGTTCGACATCTTGAAGAATATAAATGTTTTTTGTAGTTGAATTGTAATTTCAGACTATAGTCTAAAATAATAACAAAATGATGACTTCATCATTCAAAATTACTGTCAAAGAGTATTTAATCCAATTTTTTCCATTATTAATTTGATTAATGACTGTTATTTATATATATATGATTAATGTTGATTGTATATACTTCTTGTTTCAGACCCTGTTTGATCCCTATTTTATTTCCTTCTACAATGTCATGTATAGTTCACTTCCTGTGTTAGCCCTTGGTCTCTTTGATCAGGTAAGTGCTGCTCCAATTATTTGTAAACTGATCATTAATTTTACACACTTCACCATCATAGAGAAAGTTTCATGTATAGAATTAATTGTTATACATACATGTAAAATAACTGGTACATTGTATTCCAGCAATCTTTCTATAATTTTAAAAATAATTACATGTTTATGGTTTGAAATTCTTTCATCAATGTTTGAGGACAACAGACAAACATGATGATTGTTTGGGAGAATAGTTCTCTGAAAGATTAATAAATTGTTGTTGTTTATTCCACAGGATGTAAATGACTATTATTCTGTAAGATACCCAAAGCTGTATCATCCTGGACTTGTTAATCTTTTGTTTAACAAAAAGGTGTTTGGACTTAGTGTAGCTGAGGTATGTAAACATATGTCTTCCAGTGTCTATTTTTACATACAGTTGAATCTCGTTATGTCAAACTCGCTTATATCAAAATTTCGGTTATGTCAAACTGTTTCGTTGGGTCCCGATTTTTTTGCTCTTTCTCTATATGAAATTAATCCACTTACCTCCAATTCACTTATCTCAAAATTTCGTTTATGTCAAACTAAATTTTTGTCCCCGTGACTCTAATTAGCATGTAGTTTGAGTTGTTTATCTCAAAGTTGGAGCTGATCAGCGAACAATGGACGCTTTCACACCTATCATGACATTTTGCTAATTGAACAATCTAAAGGCTCCGGGAGATTTATGACCGTGTGACAAACAGAGAGCACACGTGTAGTGTAGCATGATAATCATACCTGGTATTTGACTTAACTAAATTATGGTAGGTAAGGTAAACAAATACGCACCACGTATAACTTCGGCTGCTATGAGTATCCGAATACTAGGATACTCGTAGGTTTAACTTGAAAAATTGAGAACTGTTACTTGCCACCTATGACAGTGTTGGATTCCAATCTTAGTAAAATGATCTTAGCTTGATAAAAATAATTAATTCTGAAAGCGTGATCAACGTTGCAACAAACGCATTCATCTTATATTATGTACGCAATGCGTACAAATCCGAAAATATGTAAAGCTAGACGCTCCGTTTTTTTTCGAATTCTTACAACAAATTTCGTTAATAAGTATTTTATGTTGGGACACTAATTGTTTATATTAATCATTATGAATAGATACATAATTATTTTGTTTCTTATCTATGTATGCACATATTTTATTCAATTGAAACTTGATCATGTATGCATTGTAATTTTAAATAGAGGCTCCTATACGTGCGTGTACACAAATACTTAAAAACATATATAATTATACAGTATTTGTTTATCTCAAATTTCGGTTATCTCAAACTAATTTTCACGGTCCCTAGAAATTTGAGATAACGAGATTCAACTGTATATACATGTATGTTATTATTTCATAATATTTTATTGGAATAAGTTAACCTCAACTTTTAATCATTTTAAGACATTATGTTTACTAGATTTATTCATACTCACTGCGAGTAAATTAAGTTTTCTACATTTCTCTGTCTTAATTATAATACTTAAATTACCACATGTTAATCAGTGGCTACTCCACAAGATCTGTTAGTACAAAAATCATTTCTAATGTGTATGATGTTCTCAATTTTAGGTGAATCAAAATTGTCTCAGCCAGTCCTCTTAATTGAATACCGGTAGCCACTATCCAAATATCACCTATTAATTTTGGTAGCCATATTTTTTTTATTGTTTGATACTTTCGTAAAAGCTATTGTTTCTTTTTAAACTTGTAACTTGTTTTTAGTTATGTTTATACATCTTCATATTATTGTTGTTTTCAGGGTGTACTCTCGTCCATTGTGTTGTTTTTTATACCTTATGGTGCCTTTTATGAAGAAGTAACAAGCAGTGGCACTGACCAGGCAGATATTCAATCATTTGGTGTTGTTGTTGCTAGTACACTCGTTGTTGCTGTTAATTTAAGGGTGAGTCATCAGTATGTTTCTTTTAAACCAATTCATTAGTTCGAAAGCAATTTTCTGATAATTCTAGAATAAGCATTCAATCCTCTGTAATAAGAAATGTATTTGTTATTGTCTGGGGATACTTACAAAATTTGCGAAAGATTTGATTTGGCTGTTTCATTTGTTCATTTCTTAGTTTTGTTTAAGGATACTAATGCTATCATGAAAAGATTTTTTTAACTGCCTTTGTAGATTTGTATATGTTGAATGTTCTTGTGATTCTAAATGAATTGATAATTCTGAATTATGACACTTGGATTTCTTATTGATATTTTGTTATAATACCATGATATATTCTTTTTGTATATTCCAGTGTGCCTTAGATACGTCGTATTGGACTGGTTTTAACCATTTTGTGATATGGGGAAGCATCATATACTATTTCTGTTTTATGTTGGCTATGTATGCACCTGTATTCAACTATACATATCAAGGTGTGGCATATTCAGTGTTTTCATCTGCTAACTTCTGGTTGACTCTATTACTTACAAATGTGATACTTTTAGTGCCGATTGTGGCGTATCGATTCTACTGGACGAGCATCAAGGCCTCTTTGTCCGATAGGGTTCGAATGAAACAAAGACTTACCAAGTCCAAATCACGTTCTCGAGATTTCCATGTCCGAAGAGCATCTACATTCCGTCGCAGTCACCGATCGATGCGATCTGGTTACGCCTTTGCTCATCAGCAAGGTTTTGCTGAACTTATAACGAGTGGTACAAATATGCGGGATCGAGCTTCTTCTGCTCGGCTCAGAGATCCGGTTACCCTGACCAATGTTAAGAAATTTAATGACCCAAGTGCTATTGTTGTAAAACCGCATAATGGACAGTCTGTGGAACCGGCAACTCATCCAAATGCATTGAATTCTTCAGATAACGGGAGTCATGTTTTGTACTCTGAAAAATTGTGATTTTCTTACTTGTTAAATTTTATTTTTTATGTATGTTAAATGTTAATCAGATTTTATCTCATGTGTCCATCTCTGTCTGCTGAATTCTTTGTGTTCTTTCTTAACTGGTCTAGTCTAGCTAAATGTTGTCTGGTCTCCAAAATCTACTGATGTCAATTGTTAAGTACATATATGTTGCACCCTGATTAGTGTAGGTTAGGCAAATAAAATAGTCTTTTTATGAGTTCTTGATTGACTCTATTTCTGGCCCCTACCTTACAGTTTTTTTACAGCAAAATCCATAGCATAGAAATATTTTGATTGAGTACATGTCTAGATTTGTTTCTTTAAGCTACCTACCCTATTGTTTCGGTCAAGTTACTGTGCACATGACTGGTTTGTTTCCAAGCCTTACCCTGGATCATATGAACGGTTTCTTCTTTTAGTGTCATAATTAAAACATACATAATGTTGCCATCTGGAGGTAGTTGTCTGTATTAGATAAGATAGATGGTATTTAAGTTTAGATGTACCAGTAATGTAGGTACAAATGTATATTATTTAAGTCAATCAGCTATTTAATTTTTTCTCTTAGTTTTATGATTTATCCTTTTAAGTATCATTTTTTTGTGTCATGTCACAATAATCCTTAAAGCATCGAGTTTTTTACTTATTTTTTATACTGTTTTTTTTATATGTTTTTATTTTTTCCTTTCCTGTCCTTGCTTTTAATATTAAATGAAAATATTTTTTCTGTGTTTATCAAATGATTTATTTTTTTCGTCATAGGGAAAACACAATTAGCAATTGAATATAACTTCTACCAGGAATACCATGTCATTATTTTTTCAGTGTCTGCAATATGACTTTATGATTTAATTTCATTAGCTGATTAAAATGATATAGTTAGAACTAATATGGAAAGAAAATATTTTTTTCAATTAAATGACATATTTTTGTTGTAATTTTTGCATATTTTAATGTTGCAGTTATCTATGGATAATTTTATTATTAGGCATGTATTTTTGTTGTATTTAAGTTAGGTGTTCAGACCTCAGTCTAACTAAGGTTATAGTTTGATGAAGGTTACATATTTCATTGGTTTGTATATACCATTCAAAATTATTTAACTACATATTTTTGCACATTGTTTGTAATGATTTTGTTTACTGGTCTATATTTTTTTCATGGTGAGTACAATAAAACTGTTAGAAGTGACTAACTGGTACATGCATTTATTGTCAGGAAATTTTATTTACTTCACTTTGTACATGCATGTACTGTAACTGCTTTACTGTGCGGTTGATAGACTGATGAATATTTCTCAATTTTATCATTACAGTTATATTAGTGGCATAATGAGGAGTGGGGTGGGGGGGAGTGGGTACAATCACTCATTTTATTGATCAAGTGCAAATTTTTACCTCAATATTAACTGTGATAACTACTAATTGAATTGAATCTATCTTATGACTGTAAATTAGTTCATCTTCTTCCTAACCTAGAATATCATTTCATACCATACTAAAGACCTTGAGGTTCCCTTCCTAAACTAGAGCTGTAGCTTTGTCCATTTTATCACTCTCTGAACAGTTATTGCTTGGATTTATCTGTTGATGTATTCTTAAAATGATTTATTGTAAAGATGTCTAAAATTGAGCTGTGAACAGATTTAAACTTAATGGATTAATATGGCATTCATGTACATGTGAAGTAGCAGTGTTTTTATGCCCCTGGCATCCATTACAATGATTGGTTTGTCCATCTTTAATGAGGTTAAGTTAAGCTGACACCTGGGGCATATGTATTTATTGAACACCTTGTTCTTGTTTTAATTCTTGAAAAAAGAATGTTTGTACTTAACTGAATGTTGTGGTATATTTTAGTAATATTTACTTAGTAGCGTTGGTCTGTCAGAACGTGTTAGATATTGTTATTCTTTACTTCTACTTACACACTGGTTAGGTAGGCATCTTTTTTATAACATTTTTGGTTTTATGATAACGAAACACTGGAATCAAGAACATTCAAAAACATTTTTTTCAACATCGCTTAACATATTTTAGGTTGGTATGTTTTAGTGTGTTGCATAACTGCAAACCACCAGTTTTATAAGGATAGCCTTATTTACATTTATTTCAAGTACTTTCTAACACCATCTATATCTATCTGTTTATGATGAAATATTTTATAAGAGAAATGTGTTGCAGTTTTAGAACATATAAAGACCTAATTACACAATGTTTCTTAATTAAATACCATGTCATTATAGGTACCCTTATAGTTTATAACTTTACTATGATAATTGTGTTCGATACATTTGCCCTGAAATTTTGTCATTAATTAAACAATGAAATTATTTTCTATATTTGTATTCTCAAGTATTTATAACTTCATTAAGCATGAGTCACTATTGATGTGTATATTATAGTTTTATTCAGTTCAAATTACTTTTCTACCTCTATTGCCTATAGGTAGAAGTATTTTTTAAAATTAGTCATCTTTTTTTGTGATAGATCAATGAGTTTTTTTTTAAAAATTGCATAACATTGAAATTAACTTTAATATAATTCTCCTGTAATATCTTTACTCAGTATGAAATATCTGAATTTTTTTCGAGTATTCTATTACTTAAAGTAAATGTTCCATTGTTAATATCCACATTGAGTATGTATCTTTCTGCTATTACTCTGCTCATCTATTCTCAATGTTATTTAATTACAATGTATAGTAAAGTTGTATGTATGTACTAGAGTTTTAAGTGGTCTGCTGACAAATATCATCAAATTTACATTCAATATTCATCCTTATAAAATTGAACTATTGACAAGATTTTTGTCATAAGGCCTAAGTTTTGTAATATATTTATAAAGGAGTTATAGTCTGTATATAATGTCATATGACTGTATGTATTATGTTTATGTATATCAATGTCTGTTACTGTTACTATGGAAGTAATTGGCCTAATTTATATACCGTGTGTAAATTATTGGATCAGTTTTATCTGTATAATGGTCTACTTATGTTATTTGTTTGTAAGGATAGGTTTGTTGTATGAATATATGACTGGGTGAAGTGGATGAGTGCCTGACTTCCTGTATACAAGTCTCTATATAGATACACCCTGTTTCATAGACAAGCATATCATGACTTTATATTGATTGACATTTGGTTTATAAAATATTCATTATTTACTTAGTAAACATGACATCATGTGTATAGGAAAGGTTTTGCTATTAGATATACCAGGTACTGGATATAACGCTATAAAGTCAATTGTTCATTGTTTAGCATATCTGATGTGACTCATTGTGTTTAGATGCTGTTTAAAAGTTAATTATCCCCGATTCTGAATCTGCAATTACCGGTACATTTTAATAACCCCTTAAACTGGGACACGTTGATGAAGTTAAATTAAGTACTGGCTCTTTTCATTAATTTTAAGGTTCTGTTTCATGAACTTATTGTTTTCTATAAATATTCACCTTATACTTATAGCTATGACATTTTGTAACATTCAGTTCTACCTCTAGTGTAACATCTAAAATGGTAACTTTGAGAACTTCATTTTTTATGCTTCATTGCTGTACAATATACCAACCATCATAGACAGAAAGACAGGGTAAATATATAGACTGTTGTACCTGTTCTAGAAATCATATGTATTGATGTAGACTGAATGTTTGTTTATTTTAGTTCAATGTTGATAATAAGCTGTGTTTTCTTCTTCAGATAATTTCTGTTAGTATGGTCTGCATGGTGACTGATCTCTTACAGTATCTGTGCTTTTTGTGTTCATAATTTACTGCTAACTGTTAACAAACAGAAGGCCTAAATACTTACACCTTAATCAACTGTTGTCTTTATATGTTTTGTATATATGTAAAAAATGGCTTATCAACTCTTTATTACAAACCTCTTCCCTTCATATAATTATCATTTTGCCTAATACAGTCAAAGTTTCAAACCTGTGCTAAAGATGGTGAATACAGACCACTTGGCTGTGAAGACCAAATGTTTATTAACATAACAAATAGTTTTGCTTTAATCTCTGAATAAAGACCCATTTCATGACCATTCTCCTGAAAGTGGTTCACAGGTTTGACTGTTTAATGTTATTTGTCATGTATTTGCGAAAAATCTATAAAATCTACTTGCATTTAGTTGTTTAATCACATATCATTAAGAGTTAGATTGTGAGGAAATTTGTGATGTTTAAAATTTTATTTTATAAATGTTCTGTTCTCCAATGAAATACAGCCTCTCTAAGCCCTTATTTGAATGAACTATTGCTATATGACATAAACTTAATGTTTAGGATTCACTGGTTGGTGCATAGGTTATGTTAGTAGCCTGCCTAATATATTATTATGAGTTATATTCAATTGTCAATATATATGTATATAGTTTATATACATGTATTAATTTTGTTATTCTCTCTATATTATTTCATGTTTAATTTCTGTATTTCAATATTCTAGTCCTCCTTATTCATTGTCTTACTTAAATGATTAAATTATATACTGGGTATTGGTTGAAAACTTTTAAAAATGAAGATATAATGATGGATAGGCCCTATAATTTTCGATAGTTTTTTTTACTTGACAAGTGGTCAATCATTTATTGGGGTTCTGTTTACATTGATACCAAGTCATCAATATGGGTCGCAGACTGCAACTTGCAGTCTTTGAATTGAGCCAAAGGTCCAAAGACTGAGTCCGCCTAAATCACAGCTGGTCAGGTAAAAATGATGGATCATCAGACCAATGGTCTGGTGAAATCTTCAACTGATGTAATTGCCTAAAATGCATAATGGAATAGCCAAAACTATTTTTTTTACCAGTAGATAATAAAAGGTTTCTATTAAATATTATATCACCATCATACAAAACATTATATACACACATATATATATATATATGTAAAAAGACACCTTTGATAAATGTTGTAGAAACAAAAAATTAATGTATCACACAATGACAGTTAACATTCAGTGCAGTAAAAGTTCATTTGGTCAGGTAAATTTTAAGCCAAGCTTGAAAGTTATTTGTGCAGACTGAGGTTGTATTAAAACGTGTCTTTGTTCTTGTGAGGACAAATGTTAATCAGTGCAATTATTTGAATGATATATCTTTAGTTATCAGTTTCACAGTGAATTTAAAGTCTTCAAGCTGTAAATTATATATATGTTTGCATTTGTGTTTAATACATTTAAGAAAAAGGTCACATGAACTGCTTTATAGATATACATTAAAACATGGTTAAAGTGGAGTAGGAAATTTTGAAGAATTATTCACATTGAAGTATTCAATTTTCTTGGGCTTGGTGTTTTTTACTTCATTATTATGGGTATAGTGAAATATGGATAAAAAATAAGTAATTATTTGGGTTCCCAGGGATTTATTATAACTGTGTCTCAGTGTATGTACTGTGCAAAATGATGTAATAATGCCTTCATGTTGATCTGATTTTGAAATCAAAGCATTTTCAAAGATCCTGAAGAACAACAATTTCTAGTTTGAATTTGTCCAACAAGTTCACTTCATTCTAACTTGTGTCCAGTTATTTGTATCTAGCCCCCTTTAAGTCATAACAAGTTAATGATTACGTTTTATTTGTCAAGATGCATTTTATAAATACATACAGCCCATGTCTAACCTGCTTGTCTAAACGTACATTCATGATGAAAGATATGATTTTATAAATATAGATCTACCATTAGTTATATTATCATTGTGTTTTACTCTCTGATATTATATTCTGTTACTGTGGTAACTAAGTATTTGTTGGGAACAGTAAATGGGACATGTGATGTTAATTCAATATAAAGGTATTTTTGTACAAGAATTTCATTATCCATATGATATATTGTCACAATAAGAGCTTTCTTATTAATTACGTAAATATATTATATACATACATATTTATCTATTATCATTCATCTGGAATAAAAAAAAATCACTGAATCTTTATTTCTTCTTTTTTATTTTTTTCCAACCATACAAGCTAGAGGATATCAGAGCATTTTTGTATAAGGAAGTCCACTTCAACTATTCAACCATTTTAACGATTTTTGGCTCAATAAGGAGTCCTGCATACAGTACCGGTAGGTTGGTGTTAACATATGATGATACCATAAGACATGTACTTGGGTGAAAGTGGAAGATTTTGAAAAACTAAAGTTTAATGCCATGGAAACCAAAAAAAAAACATACGCTCCAGACTGGTAGAAACTGGAAAGTCTGGCACTTACTTGAATCTGTTTAGTGATTAAAATTGTTCTGATAACTGTATTTCTATCACAGGTCTGTTACAACTGAAAGAATATTGAGGGATTATGGTCCCTGACAAGTAAGCACTAGCTGCTCACTTCTGTGAGTTTGAATCCCAACCAGGCCCTGAGATTATAAAGCCTGAGATCGGTCTCCAAGCTTAAATCTCACATCTTGTCTTTTAATATTACTGAGTTAATTATGATTGGACAATACTGATATTATTGCTACTTAACTGTCATACTTAATCTGAACATGTATTTAAACATTAATCAGCTCTATATCTTTTCAACCATATTACTTTGAGAATGGAATTGAGATTTGAGCTTGGAGACTGTTCTCAAGTTTTATAACCTTGGAGCCAGGTACAGAAAAATTTACCTGAGAGGAAGCCGTCCAGCTTGTTTACTGAATGAAGGTGGTTCAACCCTGCCTTACTCCAGAATGAAATCTGAAATCATCAAATGAACCCGAATGTTGATGTTAAACCCTAGAAAAGTTACTAGAGAAAAAATCTATAACATGATACATGTAGTAAAACAATTTATTCAAAGAAAGTAAATTAAACAAACTAAGAGGTTAAACACAAAACTAATGTAAAGTATCACAAAATATGTTTATAAAAACATTTACAATTTAGACAAGCAAATGTAATGAATTCAACATAAAATATGATATAGATAATAATCTTGTGGTTTATTAAATAAATAAAAAAATATCACCATTTGCTATCAGTTTCTATAGCTGTTGTACAAATACAGACGTTCAATACAAGCCTGGTTCAAAATATTAGTTCAGATTTATGCATTTATTGTTTCTGAATTTAGATTGTAAAAATTTCACTTTTGATGACTGTTTCCTGGTTTACAAACCGGTACTCCAAATATGAAGACCATGAGTCCAAGATTCAACTCGGAAACCATCAACCATGGTATCCTGTTTTCTACTTTCAAGCCACAATGCTTCAAGAAAGGTAGCCATTACAATATTCATACATATAATGTTTTTTTTTAATTTATCAATAATAACATATAAGTCATTAATATTGCACAATTCAACAATTGCTGAATTAGTATAAACAAATGAAATACATTTGTACATGTATTCAAAAACTGGATACTTTTACATGTAGATTGGTAAAAAATGAACTTCTTTATGTCCTGTTTGAATAGCTTGACCATGTGTTCTGAGCAGTGACGGAAGAATACACTAAATGAACTATATACATGTAGTAGTTGAGCATGATATATCTATCTTATCAATATAATTCAGTCAGATTTGTTCCAAATATCTATATATCCTATTTGACTAAGTGAATTATTCTGAATAATTTCGTCACAACTCAAAAAAACATGGTTGAGCTATACCATAACTATCAGGCATAAGCTTAAATCATTCTTATCACAGGAATGAAATACAGGGAAAAATAGCCTTGAAAACATTCTTTAACAAACAATCGGATAAGGTCTGACAATAAAAAAAACATGCTCTTTGTAAATAAAAAAAGTACTAAAATATGTCATGCAAAAAAACATGTCTACACATTACCAATAAACATTTAGCTCAGTCAAAAAGTTAAATAATACAATAATATTATTTAGTACATTCTAAATCATATGAGCCATTAAATTTAAAACATCATGTATGTTAACCATCACATCAGGTAATAAGATGTTGCATCTGTATATCTTTACAAAGAATGAAATTTTGTAAGTCTTTTGGTATATCGAGTTGATCTACTAGTGTCAAGCCATCAGGACTTAAACTGGATCTGACAGTTTGTCTACAAAGTCGCATCAAGGATCTCGGAGTATACAACTCATTGGTTAACCAATCTTTGAAACTTGGTACTTGATCACATAAAAACACAACCTGTGGACTGTCCATAATTTTCACAGAATCCCGCTCACAGTCAGATAAGAGTAAACATTTCATTGTACCGATTGACATATTCTTCATAGGAAAATCCAGTAATGTTCGACCTGGAAAAAATGAGAGATTATCAAGAGCATATTTTTAATGTGTCCAAAACAACTCATGCTATGATCAGGGATAGCATTTAACTGTTTAAATGGAATTTTGGCATGTGAAATTAGCAAAAAAATCCAAGTCCTGATGGAAAGCTCACTTCCGAAACGTTCATAACTTTGGATCATGATCATTAAATTGCTTATAGACCTTAGAATTACATTACAAGAATTTGTACATGATGCTTTTCATGAGACGAGAATTATTATGCAGGCAAATGGAGATATCAGTATACATATACACTTAACAAAACTTATAACGTCCCCTTCATAAAACATGCATATTCAGGAATATTATATAGGGATGTGAACTTGTTGCTTAAAGAATGAAGTATGCATTGGGCATGAGAGATTAACATTAATCCATTCACTTTGATTAAATTAATACAGATATAATTATGTACCATATGCTCTAATATTTAACTTTGATTTTTTCTAATTTACTAAGACATATGACAATCTTTTTAAATCAATCTTTTCACATATGGTACCTTATTAGTAGGAACGATTTATTTTATTTTAATGACTGATGAGGGTATTTCTTACCAAGCTTAATTAAAAAATGTCTATAGAGTATCATCCAGCAATATACCTATTCAGCCAGACAAAATGCATTAATTACAGGTGATAGTACACACAGTACAGATACGTGCTACTTTACAGTACCTTTTTTGTCACATATGTTCGTTGAAGCGCCATGTTGTATCAGAAACAGTAATATAACACCAATTTTTTCAAACACAGACTTGTACTCAACCGCAAAATGTATAGCTGAATGTCCATCTTTGTCAGTCTGAAATACAGTAGTCAGCTTTTATTATATGCAATCCAGATTTTATATTAACCTAACCTTCAGAACATTTCATCTATAGAAAAAAGTAATCTGAACAAGATGTGTTTCAAAACACAATGCCCTCCCTCCGGGTGCCCTTTAACTTGAAAATGCACAAAATAAACAAAGGGCCATAATTCCGTCAAAAATGACCTTTGACCTATTGATCTTTGCACAAAATTGTTTAAATTGGTCTTGCGCAAATAATTATAATACTAGAATTGCTTTTAGTTAGTGCATCGCATCTATGTGGCTAATTTTAACAAGAAAATATCATACCTGATTTATTTTAGCACCATTCTCCAAGAACATTCTGACGATCTTAGACGAGAAATGCGCCTTCAGCGAACATGCAAACATTAAAGGAGTAGAACCTTTAGTGTTAGTGATGTTGACATCACATTTCTCTGAAAATATTAACACACAAATATTAAAGTCCCATGAGCTTATAAATTTATCGATCATAATAGTTTCTGTTTGTCCTATAACAGAGTAATCTGGTGTGTTTTCCTCCCGTGCATACTTTAGAGCAAGAAAAAATGTTTCCGAAACCACTATCATACTTTTTTTCAATATCATCCAAAAAATACAATTCATAGAATAGTTGTGTTTTCCCGCAGTCACACTATGCACACGGCATAAAGTGACATCACGCGCTCTATATATTTCAAGTTTACAAAAGCAAAATTCACAGTGAAATTAGTGTTTTTAGAGGAAAAGGGGCTCATTTCGTCTGTGATTATCTTGGGATAATATCAGCAATTGCTTGTTTTTTGCATATATTTTCTATAGCAAAAAGCTAATGGTACTTAAAAAATTCAGTGATCATTGAGTTGCATAGAACATTATGTAAGACTATGTCTAAGTGAGAACTGAAGTACATGGCACAGTGTTTTTCTTCTGATTTAAGTGGGGGAAAAGTACCAAATATGATCTAACATGATACTTTGATGCACCTAACACACATTAGCTATGGCAGCCAAATTGCAGTATGAAATCGTCCACAACAACAACCAATATATATATCATATTAGTGTACATACATTGAGGGATCATTAAATAAAACACCAAAAACTACAGAAATGTTACTGCCTGAAACATTAAGATGTTAACTTCCCTTAATTTCTTGTTCATCTTCAGGTGCTCAAAATAGCTTTAATGAAAAATTTAGAAATGATCGTTTTAATACACAGTCTGACCTGTGAACAAAGGCCACCCCTAGGAAAGACAAAGTATGACCTTTATTGAGAGGTACCCTTTATTCAGAGGCGATTTGTTCTAAATAATCAATGTATTTTTAAATAATGGTTGCCTCTATTTGGAGGTGGTTACTTATTCAGCTAGGTTTCACTATATGAAGACCTTCAGCATCAACAGAAACCAATTCAAGCCAACTAAAATTTTGGCACTAAAAATATCTGGGAAAAAATACATTAGCATTATTAACCTATGTAATATTAGGGTTGTTGATTGTAATTTTGGGGTGGTATTAATACTAAGTTGGTTGCTAAGAGTAGTTTTACAATATTAATATATTAAGAATTTTGGTAGACAAATAAAAGAGATAATACTTACTAGACAGAACATATTCAAGAAAAAAAAGATTTGTTGTCCTACTCAAACACATATGATGAAGTACTGAAGTCCCCTTTGTGTCCTTTAAATCAATATTGGCCCCACCATCAATCAGGGCACGAGCTATAACAAAATCATTGTTAAAGATGGCTTCAAGAAGTGGGGTCCGCCCACTAGAGGACTGCACATCAAGTATGGCCCCTGTAAAACAGAAACTTTATTAGAGTCTTATTTCAACAAGATTTTGTAACATTGTAAGCATAAATGTAGACTAAACCAACCCATACATTATCCTATGATAAATCATGGTTGGCTGTTCTATTTTACCCGCCCTATTGTAACCTAGCATTTATGATAGCCAATGAGGGAATGATGTAAGTTACTTCTTGTTCATATTACACAGAGATGTTTAATCTTAAAGTGGGAAAACAATGTGTGAAATATGAAAGATATTTGTGTCAGAATCAAAATCCACAGTTCCCATATGCACTAATGAATTTATTCTTGTGCAGCTTAACTAATCAAATAATGTAATATTGGTATATCTTTATCATTTCTTAATTCAATACCAGTACCTCACACAAATAGGAAAGTCACATTAATTTGCACATTATAAGATAACACCTTAAGAAAGACACATTATAACTTTTAAAATTCTATCTGATCAGATGTAGCCATGATTTCTACATGATTATCAGAAATATCGTACTAATCATGTTAACAGATACCCATCTGATATTTTATTTTAATGCCAACTTTAGTTTCTGACAGCAAGTCCAAAGTATGGAAACAATATAAGAATACAATGTTAAAAAGATTTTAAATGTATTTCGAGATACCAACCCAAATTCTGAAGGTCAAGTATCCCTACACAGGAAAATTTCTTCTACACTTATCAGTATTGTACAATTTTATTAACCTGTCAAAGCAGAATATACTCACATGATCACTGAATAGTATTATTCTTACTTTTGTTTATTGTACCATTATGAAATGTTCCATTCCCCATCTTTATAATTCATTATATTATTTGTGCATTCAACAACTGGTGTAATGAAGATTATTATATACCGGTAACTTGCGAAAGTATCGAACCAAAGCTAAAATTAAATGCAAGCATTGACCATGAAATTATGCAGCTTTGACAGTTCAATAAAATTGCACAATACCAGCAGTAAACTGGCAGATGATCAGTTCTACATGCACATGAATTAAAACACAAACCATTTTCTATGAGTAGCTTGACAACAGCAATACGACCAGCAATAGCAGCAAGATGCATGGGAGTTCTTAGTTGTTTATCTAGAGCATCTTTATTAGCCCCAGACTTTATCAATGTCTCAATTACCTGCAATGTATAAATACATGGGTACCTATAGAATACTTTGTACATATCTTCAAGTTAAAGTGTATCTGAAAAGAAATGCTACATAAATTTCAAAAAGTGTAAAATCACATCGTTTTCATAACCTTAGAGAGTCTTCTAAGATAACTTGATCAACTAGAAGCCCAAGGGCAACATGTCGAGCCCCTGTTTAGCCAGCTTGTGATCTTGACCTTTGAACTACAAGTATTGGTGATATTCATGACACATCATTTCATTGAAGTAAACTTTTATACCAATTTATTTAAAAATCCTTGAATGCAAACAGAAGTTATAGTACAGCCCAGACAAGGAAAATATATTTGACCGAATGTGTAATCTTGACCTTTGACCTATAAAAATCTGGGTGTTGCCCAAGACACATGGTCGCATTGTATTATGGCAAGTCATTTTTAAATAATTCAATGCATAAGGGAGACACAGCCCTGACAAGGTGTATAATGATTATTTTTTATGTTTGACCTCTAAGTGTGACCTTGACCTTTGAGCTAGAGACCTTGATCTTACGCACTGCACACCGCCTCATGGTGTTTTACAATTATGCCAAGTTATCTTAAAAAGTTTCAATGCATAAGGGAGATACAGCCCGGACAAGGTGTATAATGCTCATTTTTGACGTTTGACCTCTAAGTGTGACCTTGACCTTTGAGCTAGAGACCTGGATTGTGCGCACTGCACACCGCCCCATGGTGTTTAACAATTATGCCAAGTTATTTTAAAAAGTTTCTATGCATAAGGGAGATACAGCCCGGACAAGGTCTATAATGCTCATTTTTCATGTTTGACCTCTAAGTGTGACCTTGACCTTTGAGCTAGAGACCTGGATTTTGCGCTTTGCACAACGTCTCATGGTGTTTAACAATAATGCCAAGTTATCTTAAAAAGTTTCTATGAATAAGGGAGATACAGCCCGGACAAGGTCTATAATGCTCATTTTTGACGTTTGACCTCTAATTGTGACCTTGACCTTTGAGCTAGAGATACAGCCCGGACAAGGATCCGGACGGACACACTAACTCACTAACTCACTCACTCACTCACTCACTCACTCACTCACTCACTCACTCACTCACTCACTCACTCACTCACTCACTCACTCACTCACTCACTCACTAACTAACTAACTAACTAACTAACGTACAGACATGCAACCGCCATTGTGGCGACTAAGTCGAGCTCACCGCAGGCGGGCTCGACAAAAACTGTCTTTGTAATGTAACAAACATGATCAGGAACAAGTGTTCCCTAACATTTTATTCCACTGATTAATGATTCAAATAATGTTTGCTGAATTTAAACATGCCCGCTTACCATACTTTCACAAGAAATATAATCAACAATGCATTGTACATTGAACATGAGGAAAATTATGCCTGATTAAACGTTGAAAATGAGGACAATTATGCCTGATTAAACATTAAAAATGAGGAAAATTATGCCTGATTAAACATTGAAAATGAGGAAAATTATGCCTGATTAAACGTTGAAAATGGTTGATTTTGATGATTTTTGTTACCTCAGTAGTTGAATGTAAGGCAGCCAAATGGATGACATAGTAGTCCAACAGCTTTACTTGATGTGCCATTGTGTTAGTTTGTACAGTGTATGATCCACCTAAAATAAGAGCCTTCAAGAATTATATACCAAACATTTATCAATATTTTTATTCATCTTTGTTTATCACCATGAATCTAGCACAAAGTATCAAGTTCTAACTACAGTTATCAGACACAGAGACCTGCCTTGTGGTTAAGGTCACTGACTTCCAATCACTGTAACCTCTCACTGATAGAGGGTGTGGGTTCAAGCCCAGCTACTAATCATGTCTCTTTATGTGAAAAAGTAGGCAGATGCTTACAGAGGATGGCAGTCTAGTACTGGTTCTTCCCAGGAACGATGGTTAGGTGAACTGTCCACCTCATTTGTCTCTGACTGTTGAAAAGGGGTGTAAGACTCAATCAAACAAACAAAACAAACAGAAATGGAAATTGCATATACCATTCATAACAGTTATTATGAATTGTTTGAGTTTACATATTTACGTAACAAGATAATTTCTTTATCTAAACAAAAACCTTCTTTTTTTCAACATATATTTGGTTCCCAGCTTAGGTGGTTTTGAACTTTTGATATCAAGATTTTTTGTTCATCAACTTCACATGACAACCCATGTTAACTATCATTGAATATGACTTCAAAATTTTTAGCACTGCAATTTGTTTCCACCTTTAGGTGAAAGGTGGCCCTTAGAAAGAGTAAAATTAGCATCTTGAACGGAAACTGGGAAAAATATTTTTACAAGGCCTACATATCCTACCAACATGTTATTTATTATTTCCTTTACAGGTAAAGACAAAATAGACAATATTCTACATGTCAACTTGATGATCTTTTTTTTCTAAAAAATATTTCTAACATTGTATTGAACTAACGGGGAATCCTTCATCATCAGAAGAAAAAACAACTTTCATCCAGGGAATGGAGCTGAATTTCAGACCTAAAAAGGCACTGTACCATGTAAAATACAGCTATACACAACAGACTGAGATAAACTTTGGAATTCTTTGTGAATTCTTACCTTCAAATGCTTTGTTCAGTGTAACGTCATGGTGCTGAATCAAAGATTCTATCCTCAGTGTGTCCCCTTGTCTAATGGCCTCAAATAGAACCGGTTCATTATCAGGTTTCGATACAGTAAGGAAAGGATCGGACATCAGCACAATAGGATCTTCACGATTTTGTGAGTCCCACTCAGCACCGAACCTTGATGGATGCTAACATGTCAAAATAAAATTAGATTCATGTAGTTTCTTATGAACACAATATATTCTAGTTCATACAGTCATTATTCAATTCAAATTTGTGTCAAAATTTATCAAATATAAATATCAATTACTCCAAACATTCCAAATTATCTAATCTAATATTCTTTCAATGATTCTCACAAAAAATATTTTCGGTCCACTACTAAACGTCTAAAAGTTTGGGTTGGTTAACTGCCCTTTTAATAGATAACATTTATATAAGACGAACAAACTCTAAAACAAACTATGAATAACTCTGAACTTAAGATATGCATTAAAATTAATTCAAAATTCTTACCAACATGTTTTTATCTCAGTAAACTTGAGAGTTCAATTATCTGAAAATAAACAACAGTATTTTTTCAACATAAGTGTTGAAATACATTGTATTAGAATTTGTTATAAATTGGCTGGGATATAAATTCACCAGCCAGATTAGCTCGATCCGTTACGGTTAGTAGGGCATCTGATTTGCAAGAAGTAGTTGTGGGTTCAAGCCCCACATCTGGCACATTATTTTCCTCCTATTACATTTGGTGCTGTGTGTGACTAAGTCTTAGAATCCTAGAGCTAGTGTGAAGCAATTAATTAATGGCTGGGTTACAGTTAGTTACTCTAAAGAGCCTGTGGTTGTCATGATATATTACTTAGAATAAAAAAGAAAGAGGAATGTAGCGGTGTGGTATATTGTATTCATAAACTGGCAGGGATATTCACTAGATCAATTTTAAAACTCAGTTGGTCAAGTGCACCTAGTCGAAGGTCTTTAACGATGATACATATGCATTGCAGTTCATCGTCAAAACCACTTGTTCTTTAAAAGCTAACAGGTAAACGACTCAATCTGAGTCGAGTTCGTTTTCCTATTTAACGCACAAATTTCTGTAAAACTTGTGTATAATTTGATGAATTATAGTATAATCTATCAACATGACCAAAAATATACCTTCAACAGATGAAAGTTATTGAATATTTTGCCGATGTTTCATACTACCCTTAGTTTCAAATCTTTCTCATTAGGATTATGTCTGTAGCATTCGATCCAGAAAGCGTGTAAATTGATCTGATTCAATAGACGCATGAACAAGCGTCTTAAGCTGTTGACTTTGAAAAATGGACAATTCCATAACTAAAATGGTCAACTAGACAAAATAAAAGACCAATTTAGTTATGGGACCCAGAACTATACTGCACCTATCGTACTAGTCCAACTAATTTTACACTACAGATGATATCGAGACATTTTTTGCGCTTGCCGATATCTATCTCTGAGTAGTAAGGGCAACGTTCTATACATAGCGTGATGTCACTACGTTTGTCTAACCTCTATACATAGAACTGATTACTATCTACATTTAGATAGTTATACATACGCTAAAATATAGTTACACAGAAGGATAACATATATCAAAACAACCATATCGGTTGTATGTTATTAACAAAATGTGTTTAGTTAAGTAAAGTGAATATGTTATACCATTTCTATTCTTGTGCTTTTGTCAATAACACTAATTATTCAGTGAAACGCAATGTTGATGTACGCTTGGCTCCAATGTGTACCATACGGTGACGTACGTCACGTTATGTTATTGTTTATAACTTCCATTTTGTAAGTAGTTCCTACAAATACCCAAAATGCCCCGAGCAGATGAACACAGGTCAGTGCATAGCGCTACCGTAGTGTACACATTGGTAAGGGCAATATATAAAACAGCAAAATCATGAACGACTGTCAGAAATGTCAAAAAGGCCGGGCAAAACAATCATTGAATGCATCTTACCTTAAAAAACACTATTTTACAACTGACATGTCATAAATCAGATTCTTGTCCACCAAGGCTTCTTTAAACTCTGAGATACTACACCTGAACACAATTCAGTTTGTGTAAAAACATACAAATCTGAAAGGTTTTATTTACCCAAAATTAGAACATTCGAAAAGCAAATGGCGCATTTGTATATAAGGGAGGTAACTCGATTAGACATATTAAATAGACTCGATAAAGCTGTGGTACATCATCCATCATTATTTGATGCTTAATTTTCAACTGACTGATGTTTTTACTTGTGTGTCAAATTGATGTTTAGCATTCTGAGTTTTGAAATGTTATACCTAATCATACATTAAATATCGATATTTTAAATTATTTTGTTACACCAATTAGAATTATAATCCTTGCACACACGTGCTTATTTTAAAAAATAGAGTGAAAAAGAGTACCTTACATTTATACATCAATATCTCCTGTCATACACTCAAAATCAAACGACTTACTGATAAATCAGTTTTGTGTACAGCATATTATTTACATTTTAAAAGTCTACCAGTAATATACCTTATATGGCAATTTTGTGTGAATAACGGTATAAACTCATATACTAAATATAGAAATTACGTTCCACAAAGTTATAATAATAACATTCAGCACTGGAGTAAATATATGCCCATATATGGTTTGATTGACTATTAATTACACGTATATATACATGCAAGTCCTAATCGAAATTGGAATGTAATAAATTTAAAATGCATTATAATTCAGAATTAAACAGAATGATCACAGGGGGACGGAGTGTACCTGTGATAATAATTTGATCAAATACATGTTTAATTACTTATACATACATAATTATTGTCACAGGTACACTAGCTCCGTCTCCCTGTGAGTATTATACGTAATTTTTTTTTATTAATCTTTATTGTACATGCATGCATTGCTCATACTCCAAAATAACGTTACGTACATCAGGTAGTTGTATTTAGAACCGTTAATACAACTACCTGGTTGCATATATTTAAATGAATATACATGTAGAAAGAATTAACCAATGACCTCTGATCATTTAATGTTAATTAAAGATTTATTAAATGTAATTATAGATTTGATTTTATAGTATATGTATACTGTTGTACTTATGTCGACAATGTACATTGTATACGTCAAATAAAGTTCTGTTCTGTATTAAATAAAGATGCACTACGCGCCAAAATTTAATTTTTGCCATGCATACATACGTGTAATATATAATTATTGTGCTTGAGTGCCTGTATGCATGATAGCAATGATCAATATTATACACATGTTTAATAGTTCATGTATGTCATATAATTATGTATGTTCCTTTTCTCAATAAATTACACATAAAATGTTTGTTTCTGGCTACATGCTCATTAAAAAAAGAGGGGGGGGGGGGAGTAGGTTAATTGGGATCGATATAATATGTAAACCTTGCAGAAAGATGAAGAAAAGCGATAAATAACGTAAATGTACCATTCTCGTACCTAACAAAAAGTCGAAGGTACGTTTTGGGAAAATATTAGGGAAGTGCGGAAAAAGTAGAAATTAACAGACCATTATTTAGACCTTAAGGTTCAATCACTCAATTCATTATCAGATCACATACTTAATAAGGGTAAAATGACAACCTGATCCCAAATACATTTTGACCCCCAAAAGACAATGTATTTTTGTGCTAAACACTTGATATGTAACACTTGGTCAGTTCTCAGATGATTTAGGTTTATTTATTTATTATATCGGATTCAATACCATTTTAACATATAATTATCCTAACCAGCTTCCCCAGACTTCATTTAGTACTAACTGCATTATACCTGCAACCTACTGCCAATTTAAGCTACCCCACATAATTCAGAGGGGGGGGGGGGGGGGGGTGTAATATATTTAGTCAAATTAGTCACGGACAGTGTGAGCCTCGCATAAGGTTCAAACTCGCAACATCTTGATCAGTAGAACAACGCTCAAACTGCTGACCTACCCAGACAGGTCTGAATGATTTAGAAGTAACTTAGCACACGTGTTAACTATTATTTAAGATGGTGAAATTATGCCAGACTATGTCGTTAGCTCTAAGGTCTCAATGGTGTGAAATATACTATGTTGTCCAATCAAATTCATTGGAGAAGTTAGAAATTAAACCCCAACTATTTTATTAAATGCGACTTATAAATGTTACATTTATCTCTTTTAGTTAAGATAAAAAAATTGAGGGCTCAATGTTTTGCTAACTGGCTTCTAGTTAAATTCATACTTTATTTAAAAATGAGAAACATTTAAACTACAAAACGTGCTTGTTCTTACTGTGACACCTATTACTTGCTTACTTCTTTTGACCATGTGATTAACCTAGAAAAAAGCATTAGATAACGGTGCCACATATTTAGTGAATTTGGCGGCATCCTGCTGTAAACACATTCTATTTATACATGAAATTATTTTTTACAAGATAACTATTATAATCTTTAAACTGACTATGTTTATACAGGTTGAGACAATGTATTGGTTAGAAATATTTAACAGGTATTAAAGGTGTTAGGATAGTTATTAATTTTATAAAATGGACCCTTAATTTATCAAAATCATCCAGACCTAACTAATTGGTGTGAGATGCATATATTTGCTAATGTGTTTGAAGCGTTGAGCATTTATTTGAGTAATTAATTTCTTTAATCATATTAAATGAGCTGTCTTATTCTTAATATTTGTCATTTAATATAAAGATACTTTAAAAAAGTAAAAATTTATATTTTTAATTAAACATTGAATCAATTTAAGTATCTATACAGTAGCTATATATTAGCCATAAATTTAAGTGACTGATTATGTAATTAGAAGCTAGTCTATCAATGACCCTGTCAGTTTTATTGGACTCCCTACTGTGGAATATACAGGACTGCTGGGTCTTAGTCACATGCCTAGCATTCCTGGTTCAATGTCTTTAAAGACATCGAACAGCTACTATATAAGTGACCTCCCCCAAAATCCACATGTGGTCTTATCTCTTAATTGTTTTATTGTCCCTAATCAGATTAATCCTGTCTGGTCACGGTCTGTAGACTTGACACCTAGGGTCCTAAGTTTATTGATTTATGGTGATGATAAGTACATGTATATTACTAAATTCCTGTTGTTTTTATAAGCAAAGAATAACTGATCATGTAAACAGAAGCTAGTCTATCAATGACCCTGTCTATTTTATTACCCCCTACTGTGGAAATAGGGGTCGTGCTGGTCCATAAGTCAAATTCCTCGCAATTCTGATTCAATGTCTTTAAAACACAGTTTGTCATTTCGAATAACATTCTCACATCTTTGTTTTGTATTTTACGTTGTACCTGAATCTGTGATAATATGGTGTAACCTGCTAGCACAAATCAGAGACTGTGTTACTTCGCTTGTCATACAATTTGTTTGCTCAAGTCATATTTTTGGTTCATGTCATTGATAAACACAATATGTTCAGTGTTAACCATTTATTGTTTATCTTGAACAGATCTTCCTGCTTGTTTATTGTGCCGGGTGTAAACTACAAATACCCACTTCACTGGTTTTCAGCTGATTTTTTTAACGTAGTACTGTGCTCAGTAGTTGGCTCAATAAAAATGGTTCAGAAATATTGGAAGGTGAAGCCATGATTCAAACCCACAACCTTTGATTAGACATACAATGTGTTACCAAGTGACGACTCATCCTCCTACAAGTTTACTTCAAAAATAGCTTTATGGACTAGCGAGTCGAACGTTTTTCTGTAAGTATCATGGTGATATTTTGATATGACTTAGTGAGTAATATCACATGTATCAATATGGAAAGAACCAAATACACATGTAGCAGCCATTGCAAGAATCAACAAATGTTACAAAAATAAAACCAACCAGTTCATTTTTTTGTAAATTATAATCTGATTAAACATCAATAGGCTACAAGCATTTATTGAATATGACATTTTACAAAGCAACAACTACAATGTACAACTTCTATTCACTGATTCATTAAGTATAGGAAAATATTACTTCAGAGGATTTTATTTATAATACATATATATATATGTATATTTAATTTAATCATAAAAGAAAATAGAATTAAAATACTGTTTTGTACACTAATCTATGAAAAATAATCCCCATGCAGCTAATTGAAAAACTTGTTTCAAAGTCAATATACATCATGAAGATAAAGCATTATGCAAATTTAATACAGCATGATCTGTAAGAAAAAATCAAAAAGGTATACAAGTATTTATACAAGGTAGTTCAAAATAAAAACAAATCAATACATCATCTAAGCTATGCACACGTCTATGTTAGCTAAACACAGGTTTATCTTCAAAGTGTTAGGTATATCTATTTTAGCAGAATGCCAGTAATGGAGTTATGTATGTCGAAGTTTGATAACTTTCTTTCCTTTTTTCTTTTCTTGGGCAGCTTTGGCCTTGTTTGACACAGTTTTATTGATGTTGGTATATTTCTTGTCGTCAGACCTGAAAAATGAACATAATATCTTACTGGTAAGTTTGATTAGCAAAATAACACAGAAATGCCATCAGACCAGATTTTGATTGAAAACATTTTCCTACACTTAATGATAATGACCTTGTTTGCAGTGACACCATATTCATTCCAAGCTGGGTCTCCATGACAACTTATACCAACTTAGACAGGAAGAATTCAATCTCAACTCATGTTATTGAACAGAAACCAAATATTAATGATGCTTGCTACCTGACCAACAATTCAACCCAAACTAATTACCTGAGTCAACACGCTTAAAGATCATGCATAATTAATCATTGCTTAATAAATGTTCACTAGATCTTCAATAATCAGACAAATTTCAAGCTGTATTTAAATAAATTATACATCCATTCAAGTACGTTTAATTGTGAATTCTAGCAATCAATTAAAGGCTTTTAACATACAGAATTAACAATAATTTACCTGCTCATGGATATTTTATCTCTACATCCTCGGCCACCCTCCCAATGGGATGTTTTCACCTTAGTCAAGGCACTGCCGCAGCCAGTGCAGGGCTTATCAGCGGCAAACGGCTGAAATACGTATCATTAATAAATCAATCAAGGTGACAAAGTAATATAGATAATAACACCAAAGTCTTCAAATAAACAACAGCTAAATACAAGACAACTTATGTAGACCATTGAACAAGCAAAACAAGATATGTATCTGTAATCAGTGTTAAAATAATAATGGTAACCAATCAACATCTCTTAATGCAAAACTTTAAATCTGACTCACCTGCTCTTTACAACAAAATCCACAAATCATACGATTTGCGTATTTCATCTCATGATCCTCTTTGTCATCGTGACACAAGTCACACGGGTAAGTCTTTCCACAGCATGGAAATCTGAAATTTAATATGCAGTAATAAATCTTAAGTTCAGAATAAAGAAGCTTACGACTTGATACAAATAGACAAGCTTCAAATGTTATCTTTAAATATTATCTACCTGTAAGCAACAGTCTCACACAAATTACCTTATTGTAAGTGAAGTATATATCACAATGCTTATAGGACATACCACTAAATGCCTTCTACTAGTGATCAGAAAGCTTATATAGATAGAAGATTTAAAGACTTTATGCTACAGTTCTCTACAGTTTTCACATTGCATGATCATAACATTTGATAACAAAAACATTTTCAGTGAAAAAAATTTCGGGTAACTGATCTTGATCTTGAGTTATCTGCCCTTGAATTTGCTTTTTTGATTTTTTGAACTGTAGCAATAGTCCTTAAATGATATTATTACTGAACGGAACTTATTAAAGCTAACAGTAAACACATACCTGAGCCATCTGAAACTCTTCTTATAATGTTTACATGCTCCGTCATTAGGTAATGGAAACCCCTCTCTTATACCAGGATCTTTCAACACTCGTTGATTCCTTCGTGAGTTAACTTTATGAACACGTCCTGAAACTGTGGTAAAAAAAGGATGAGACACCCAGGCTTAACAACACTATCTACATTACTATGTCAATTATGGATATTGATCTAAATCTAGGATTTCAGTGAACTGTTAACATGCTTTTATATCACCATACAACATGTACCTTTCATAAATATAGGTTAAAATTTGAGTTTGATAATCTGACACAAGTTAAGACTAACTCAGTGAGTCAGGCACAACCATTTAAAATCCTTGGTTTCCAAGGCAATTACTTTCCTTAAGTATAGAATGAAGCAAAACTTAGATAAATAGGGCACACCCTAATTCAGTAATCCACTTACATTTTGTGCTATCAATTCCATCTGCTGTAAGGAGGGACAACTTAATGGAATCACAAGAAAACTTCATCTTTGTATGACAGCCACGACACCATATCTCTGTCTGTTTACCAAGTACAAATTTCTGAAAAAAATACATTCATTTGAAGTAATAGCATAAATGATCGATCAGCCTTTCAACTAGTATACATATAATTAGGTGATGTAAAATAAAGCGAGTCAATTCCATCCATCTACTTCTCCAAAAAGAACTATATTGAGAACTACTCAAACACAAATAAAGGGGATTTTAAACTTTTTTCAATCAGTATGACAGACTCTGATATTATAGATAAAATATAACAACACCAAATGAAGAACTATGAAAATATTAGACAAAGTTAACATCAGCACTGCTATGCATTACACAACATCAAAGTCATTTCTCATCCTAAACTAACTAATGAATACATTCAATGAATAGAAAAACATTAAACATCCACTCTAACAAACAGACAAAATTTGTACACAGAACACTCAAGTAAAAAACATAGAAAATAAGCATGACACATACCTTAACAAGAGCATCTCTGGAGCACTTAATGCAACCGATGGACAAATGGCAGTCCTGAAGAATGACATCAAAGGCTGTACAACCTTCAAGATCTAGGTATCCAACTGTGCTGGAGTAAGCATGGGCTAACACTGGTCTAAAGACAGCAAGTTGAACATTGCTACATTTAGAACAGACAACAGAATTCACACGGTTTGGAGGAGTGGAGAAATCGGTTTTATTCTTGCAGCGCTCGCATTGCACGATGATCTTCAGCTTCTCCATTAGCATCGTTGTCAGGTACCAGATCTGCATATTCTTCAAACTAACTTCAGTGCCACTTCTATTAGTGTCAGGATCAATCACTGGTCTCGCATGAACATTATCATTATCAGCATCAGCTTCTTCAGCATCGTCATCATCATCACTTGACTCATCATTTGAATCTTCACTACTGTCATGTATGGGTACCTGGTACAATTCATCAACATTACCACCCTGCAAGAATATTTAGCCTAAATTTAACACAAATTTCATGTCTACCTTAAATTTATGTTATTTTTTCAAAATCATTTCTTTCATAAAATCAAAAAACAAAATTTATTGAGGTGGTTATTGGCCCCTTTGGGCCAAGGCAAAGAAAATCTGCAAACTAACTTGATGCTTCTCTGTAATCATTTTTCACCTAGCAAAATTGCAAGTTCATAAGGCTAGCAAAGGTAAAAGGTAAAATAAATGGAAATGCTTTACAGTGAAAAGAAATATTGCTCAATAAAATACTTACCTTTCTATAGACAACTGGACGACGATGATCTTTCTCGGTCATCATATCAGAAGATTCAAATGAAGCGCTTGACTCTTCTGATGCCTCAATAGTCTTGTCTTTCTTCAGATCCTTTGCTGGTATAAACTGGAGACCAGCAGCTTGAGCCCGCAGCTCTCTCTGAAGCTGCAAAGAAACTTGCATAAATGAACTGAGCAGACCTAACTAAAATGCTATTGCTTCATTTAGAGTTTTCTTTCAAACATATTCAAGTAGTCATCTTAAAAAAATGTTTGCTTCTAACACCAGGTATGGATAGGCTTTTTTTGTTAAAATTATATGTTTAACTGGAAAGCTCAGATAAAAATAACGTATGTTTGTATATTACTAATTATAGAAACTTAATTCAGGGGTGTGGAAATATCATATTTTTCTACTTGTCACCAGACAATTAGACTGGAAAATCTAGGTTGTCCGGAACAAAAATCAACTTGTCCGAATCTTAACTATCAACTTAACAGCTGTACTATTAAATGTGATTTTTTAATAATCTTATTTGGTGTATAGTCAGTTTTGCTGCTCAGATTTTGTATTGAATGTATACACCCGAAGGCATATGCCACAATATGAATATGACATTCAATTACTACATGTGAGTTGTGTTGCTTGGTAGGAAAGGAGATAAATCCCTTTCACAAAATTTACTGATGGTAACTTCAATTTCTTTGGCTCTTAAACCTTTTGCCTTTTTAAGCTGCAATAACATTAAAATGTAAAGGGAGATGTTTACCATAATCAGGTAAAACTACCTGCCATAATCCAGCATAAATTGAAATTGATTTTAATAAGACTATAACACTGCTGTCCTGGCAAATGGAGATTTCATCATGAATGTGCGCCACATGATTAAATAACAAGGATAAGATAACACAATTATAGAAGGTTAACATAAAATACCAAATAGATGACGTCTGAGCTGCACGATATAGTGATGTTATCTGAATTTGTTTTGTCCGAAGTTTGTATACCTTATGGAAATATAAATGTAACACTCATTCTTGAAAATTAACGAGTCTTTGGAATTTTGTTGGTCATAATGCTTAATGTAACATGTCACAGGGCTTTTTTTCACAGGTTGGGGAAGGGGCCTTTTCTTTAAATTTGGGGGAAAATAACGCATAATTTTTGCAAAAGGGGAAGAAAAAACTTGATGTAAATTGAAATTTTGGGGAAAACTGCATGATTTTAAAGAATTTTCTGAGGGGAAGACGCCTGTTAACGGCCCCTGCTATAGAAGGAAAAAAAGCCCTGCATGAGATTGTACTACATATTCCATAAATACTGTCAAAACATGTGATTATCCAGTAAAGTGTGTAGCGATTTTTGGAAAATACGACCTGGACCGTACTGAATGGTACGGACTTTATTCTATACCACTGACGATGAAGAAAGAAGAACTCACAATAAATTTGATGCATCAAAGCTTGGGGTAATTAAAATTGGTGTTGATAGTTGCAAACAACTTAAATAAGCATGGTCAATTAAAGATATGACTGACAAGTTGCCGATCTTTAAAAATATATTACAAGATTCGGCAACGGATCTTGAGCATTCGGTAACTTTTATATAGTGTTCTTTTTTCTGATTTGCTACTCGTCCGCGGACAACTACCACCTAAAAAGTTACTTGTCCGAGGAGAAGAAATCCCGTGTCGGACAAGTCGGGCATAGGAATTCCACATCCCTGGACTTAATTGAAATAAAGTTTAAATGGTCATTTATAAGCTTAATGATCACTGATCAACCTACATTAGCAACACAAGAAAATCAACATAAAATTAAGTACTCTGTATATTGTTGTTGTAAATCTGTATTTACAGTATCAACAATAACCACTCACAGAGGTCATAACGTGTGTATCTTTATTCTTACGTTTATTTGTATTTATCGCCATTTTCCAACAATTTTCCAGTTATATATGGCGGCCGATTCAACAAACCAGTTTTCCTGGACTGTATTCTAACCAGTATTAACTTACCCTTCAATCATGTGTATAACTATCACACTGTGGCACACATTTAATGATATAATAATTGCTCTTATTGAGTAAAAAGCCAAGCTAAACTCTGAATAAGAACTGACCCTTGCATAAAGATCATATTTTAGCAATCTTTGTAAGAAGGTTTGATGTAAAAGATAAATTTTATAAACATTACTTGTTTCAGTGCTTCTGTTACTATGGTTTCCATGTTTCTGTCCATCCATCTTAAGAATGGTCGAAACAGAAGTTCTACGATTCCTTTCTTCACACAATCTTCTTCCTTCTTTATTACCCATTCTTGTAAAGAAACTTCTATGTACCTATTGAATTGGAAACAGCAATAATAAGATTACAAATAGACAAATTACGATACTGAGAAAGTATGACAAAATGCAGCCTGTTCTTGTTTATCAATACAACTCTTGACAACTACATGCATCAAGTATGAATACCATGATTTCATGTTTATTTGAATGATAAATGTCTGTATTTCTAATAGCTTCAACATTTATATTTTTACTTTAATTCAGTCTTACTTTCATCAATTAAAAAGCAATGCCCCTGCTGAGAGCCAAGTCAAAAGGGGCCATAACTCCTGTGAAAATGTTTGGATTTTAACGGAAATCACATTTGGCCTGTGTTTTATTATTATACACCTTCGTGTAAAATATGAAACAAATCCATGAAATATTTGTTGAGTTATCACTCGGAAACCAAAATTTGAACAGACAGATGGATGGACTGGGGGAACACTTCTTCTAATGGCGGGGACATAATAAACTAACACAAACAATATACCTGAGTACTGTAGCGGGAAGATCTTGTTCTAGAGATAGTGAAGGCTTGAAGAGCTGAAAATAAAAAGTATTAATAATATAAATATTCAAAGAACACAGACATGAATGACTCAATGAATGAGTATGGACAATACATACTTATAATATATATGATTATGATCAGGAGTATAAACAGATATCTGTCACAGGACTCAACCCATTTTTTCAGCTATTCATCCCACAGGACGACCAGCTTAGAATTTAAACTTTTCCTATGTACAGCAATTTCAACTTATCCAGAGTTAAGTTCAGCTCGTGTTTGTCGTGAGTAGACTAGTGGATGTGTTGAATGACTTGATTCCTGTATCACTATGGTAATAGTCAGTCATGTGAACAAAGACAATAAAATGGACAGACATAACATGGAATTTATGCACAGATGAGGATTATTTGGCTTATTCACACCAATAATAAATATGTGCTGAAGAATCACTGTTTTTTAAAGTTGACCCACATGTTATCTTAACTGTTAACTATGGCATTGGAGTCTTTCTTCAAAGAATCATCAGATTCAGTAATGAGATAATTATGTAACTGATAATTAATATACACATAGGCATCTAAAACTTAAAAATTAAAATTTTCAAGCAATATTTTCATGATACAATGTATCACTTATAACTCCATGTATCAACTCACTGACATGTACGTCATATAACTATATAGTACTAGAAATAACTCAACAATGATTGAATTAATTAATTCAACCAGTAGACTTACCTTTAATGGATACTTCTGATCAAACTCAACTTGAATATCAAATGCATTCACATCAAATGGCTGAAATAAATTACAATAAATACATTAAAACACGATAAATGATTGAGATTGCTGACCGACTTTAAAATCATCAACAACACTGAGTGACTGATAAGAGGTTTTAAGGTCACTGTGTATCCAAAGTCCATGAACTGAATTTGGAGTATAAATAGCAAGATAATCATGTAAATAGCATGTGACCTGTTTATAAATGTAAAGTCACATGAATCTTATCTAAGTTTTGGTGTCTGAATAATTTACCAACCTTGATAGTGTCCAGAAATTTAAGCTCTAGGCTTAAAACTGAATAATTATCATAAATACATAAAACAATATGAATAGTGTTTGAAAGATAATTTAAATGCAAATACAATTTTGTTTCAAAGTATGGAAACATACAAAATATAATCAGGGCTCTCATTTCACCCTTAAAACAGCATATATTTCGAATCTTGAAATTAGCTAAATAATGCTTCCCATCCTTGAGAATTTATACCAAAGGGACAATTTTACTATTGCATTGGTAGGAATTTTGTGGACACTAAAAATGACCCTCAGCTGTAAATATAAAGTGTCCGACACTTTATATTTACAGCTGAGGGTCATTTTTACCCTCAACTTTTGACCATCTAGTGAGAAGCCTGATCATATCTAAATTATATTTACCCAGTCAGGATCAGTTGGTAGGAAAGTGAACATAAACACAGCATGTTCATCAGTATCTGATATTGTTCTCAATTTATCAGAAGGAAATCTTCTCTTTAACTGCTTCAGCTCGGTTTCCCTCAATTCGGCTAATTTCTCCTCAGTGACATCAGCCCTCTGATGCACATTTATAAACTTTGGTTTGACTACCGGTCTCCATCCATCAACATCTGTTTGTGGCACATCTGCCTGACTCTCTGAAGATGGAACAACTTCTTCTTTAGTAATGTCATCATTTGGTTTAGGGTGATAAAAATGGCACCTGTTTCCTAATCGACAAAAGCCTCGAATAAAGTATCGACATGGTTTCTTTCGATGCTGTGCCTTCTTAACTTCATTCTTCCTCTGATTTACAGCTTTTTCATCATTGTCCAATTTATTTTGAACATCACCTTCAATGACATTCTTACATTCTGCTTGATTGTCCTTCAAATCATTTTCATCTTCAACTTTCTCTTGAGCTGGCAAAACATGCTCATACCTACAACGGTTTCCATACCGACAAAATCTTCTTTCTGAATAGAATCTACACAGAGTCCTTCCCACCTTTACCTCTGAAGCAACTTCTTTCTTTTTATTTAGGCCTTCATCTTGAATCTTTTCAGTGTCTGGATAAAATTCTTGAGTATCTGGTTCCTCTTTACTGACAGCAGCTGAATTACTTATCAATATTCCATCTTGCTGGCTAGTAGAATTGATCGGTTGTTCAGAAATATTTATGCTATGTAGAAATTTACAATGTTTACCAAAGCGGCACTTTCCTGTTGAATTAAAATAATGACAGGGGCGCTTAAGCATAACACTTTTCCACAAACCTGAACAATGAGAACTTTCTCCCAACAGCTTTCGATCGACTCTCTCGCTCAAAGACGAAAAGTCCTCGTTCAACAGTTTTGTATTTAAACCACTTAAATCTGAGATGAGATCACGGAACACGGTGGTTTTTACGAAACTTGCCTCGAGTCCAGCAATAAATAGAAAAGTCACCTCACAGCTCCTATGAACCGACGCCCACAAATAAAAGTAAACGTCCCAACTTGGGAAACTGATTTAGAAAGCACGGGACGCTGTTTATAAAGCCAAGTCGTCGGATAAAAATAGATTTGTGTGCGATTGCACAACGCACTGAAAATTGACCCAAATTCTATTTCGCAATGTCGAAAGATAGGTGAAAAACACAGAGTCCGGACTCACATAGGAGCTAAAATACCTGTGTCCGTATCAACGGTGAAAATAAACTGGTACCCGGTCCATGTTGCAGTGCACCAAAGGCTTTGTGCACACAAGTCAACGGGAACCAGTATACGGTGAAAAATTCCACCTAATAATCTCCCCTCATAAACCTCTTTATTTCAGCAGAGATAACTAAACTGGTTCCCGTTGACTTGTGTGTGCAAAGCCTTTGGTGCACTGCAACATGGACCGGGTACCAGTTTACAGAGAATGTCTCTGATTTCAGGCAACAACTATGATTGTGTATCTATATATCTATGTCAAGGACTTATAAGTCCTTGTCTATGTGCATCATTAAACTGTAGAGAATTTATTTGTATAATTTCCTCGGGACCTCCCCCTCAAACCACATCACCAAAAGAGGACTACCCCCATCCCCTAACTCACTAACACACTGATTCTATTAGAATGATCCTGCTCAAATTTAAATATTGATTTTGTTACGTTTTAACTGACTACATGATAGTTCTAGTTTTGGTTCCTATATATACAGATTGTCGATTATCCAGGATGGGGCAAAATTAGCATTGTTGATAAATGGACCAGAATTAATGCTTGATATTAAGTGTCCGACTTCAAAACTGAATAGTTTATCCAATGATAAAGGGTCTTGTATAAGGGCCCAACATATTTGTTTCTGGTTATATGCTCATTTAGAAGATGGTAGATATAGGGTATCAATAAAGGTCTAGCTAGGGACATGGAGAAAATAATGTTAATCGTTTAACCAGAAACAAACAAGTTTACGCCTACATTTATTAATATGATAATTATAAGTTGATAACTCTGTCTGGAAACGACTCACTGATCTATTATTGCCTGCTATGCACCTAAATGGATTACCTGTCCGCAATGTCATCTAGGATATATCGCTAGAATCGCGTGTTAATGATGCTTTGAGTAACAGATCATCTGTGTGTATATTAATCCCAGAAAGAACTAAATACATGTGCGTTGATAATGTTGATAACCAATAATCGTTCATTTTTTCTCTCTCCAGACTATATTTTCACTAATTGGTTTAAATATGTTCTTATGAACGGTAAACATGAATTTTTTAAAACATAAGCCATCAACGCTAGCTGATTGGTAATACTGTTTAATCTATAGTATCAGCAAATAATGCCAATTGAATACTGGTGTTCTTCTCACAGGACAGATGGGATGGATGAATTTATCACATTCCAAGATGTTTGCATGATACTGATTTTATTTGTATTTGGTTTCATAGACGGCAATACACTTGAAGGGGAAATGTTATATACATAAGTCGGTCATGTTAAGCACCACCTATATTTACTTTTTTCATGAAAACAACAATTAAAATCTCTCCTATAATAACGTAGCTAATGAATTACATGTTTACTACACATATTTCAGTTTTATCTTTTTGGAAACTGAAAGATACATGTAGTTCAGCTTTTTAGCCGCGCATGGATTTTGAAGTACTACGTTTTTCAACATAATTATATATGCAATTGTTAAACTAGTTCCCTTTCCATGCTGCAGTGTAAGCCGGGCCTTCTATGTAAGTTCAGTTTCGATGAATAATTTCAGTACTTTGCTTCTATTCAAGAACCCAACGCAACAACATGGAAACATAGCCAACCGGTAATAAAAGTGTTTTTTATAATGAGATATATTCGGTACATTAAAGTGGCCTCAAAACAAGACTATACTAAATAAATTATGATTTACAATAGAGAACATTAGACATCATTCTGTACAGTCACGTGTACAACCTTGGTCAGCCTAGCTGGGACTATCCATTACAATGATCAGCTTGCGTTCATTGTGTGTGTCTCTCTCTCTTTAACAATAGGATATTTTCATTAAAAGGTTTCAATTTTTGTCCAACTTCAATGAAACTGAAATAAGAATTGTATTGGTTTTCTGGTTTATAAACCTACATATCATATTTAACTACACAATGCCAGTAGATTTCCTATTTAAAATGAAGTTCATGCTGAGGTCATCTGGAAAATAATATTTTGTTTGTAATATTGACACGACTGTCTCATTACCCCCCACACACACACACACACACACACACACACATACTCCGTTGACAAAAAACTATTCCGATTAAGCGATTTGTCAAAAGATTGTACACTATTCATACTCTTATCGGTAAAAGCATCTATATTGTTTCCAAAATGGGGAAAATGTCTACCTTGAAAGTTTTGGTCAAACTAACAAAGATAGTCTGAATCATGATGAAAAGTACGTGGGTCACGTGAAAACATTTTAGGCTACACAGGCAAGTGATTCCTATTGTTTAGAGTTTAGTTTGAGATATAAATAAAATGTATTTAATCCTAAATGTATGAATTTATTGGTAATCAT
This sequence comes from Lutraria lutraria, assembly GCA_964023205.1. Taxonomy (NCBI): domain Eukaryota; kingdom Metazoa; phylum Mollusca; class Bivalvia; order Venerida; family Mactridae; genus Lutraria; species Lutraria lutraria. The sequence goes on from OZ026845.1 coordinate 17,434,734, forward strand.
GTGGAAGTGTTTGTGTAATATAATGATGCATTCAAATACTCTAGCTGTACCTTATATTGTAAATCAATAAAGGTGAACTTTTCATCTTAAAACTACCATTTTTGTTATAATAAATAAATTTTATTTTTTAAACACATAAAATAAGGTCAAAGAGCAATAACAATGTAATAGAGAAAAATATGACAAAGAAGGAACAAGCATCTCAACACATAAATGCAATCAACACAAAACAATCGATCAATCAATCATCAATCGATCAGTCAGTCTGTCGATAAATCAACAAACCAATACATAGTTCCCACATCTACAATATTTACCTCCCTTGGTGGCCATCTTGAAAGGTAAACTGGTTCCCGTTGACTTGTGTGTACAAAGCCAACAGGTACGGCCTAAAATTTCCAGGACGCTGATTGGTCAATTTCGATCGGAATCCGGGCAGAATTCTGCCCGGGGAATCTCGCGAGACTTTGCATTATCGACGATTATTTCGCGCGTAATTTAAATAATAGATAATGATTAGGGAACTGGATAGTTATTTTCTGATCTTGGTCGTTGGAACACTTAATTAAGTAGCATTTAGATACACACAGCGTACTTAAATGCATTTTCAAATAGAATACCGACCCTTAAAAAATATATATTTAAGAAATATTTTTAAAATCGAGTACTCAATCACGGTCGGTGTGGGAGAATTTTCACTTATGTAGATTTTTATATTTTTGTTGTTATTATTCGTTGAACTGTCAAATAACATTAATCACCGTACAAACTTTTTGAGTGTTACAACCTGATTTTATATTCTTATAAAATTCATATAAATATGCTATGCTAATAATAAATTTAAAAGTCGTGCCCAATCTGATTCTGGACTACGTGTTTTAAAATTAATTAATGCAAACAGTGTAGTTGATAATCAATTGACCAGTATATAGCATAGTCTCAATTTCAATACATGCATTGATAAAAGCAAGATAAGTAGCCAATTAAGAAGTTGTTATGCAATATTATGTAACACGGCCGTCTCACTTCCTGTACCCTTATAAGGGAGAAATATTTTATGGATCATTTCACCGAAGGGGGTCAATATATTCTTTAGCATTTGTGTGTCTGATACCATGTTAAATTTACAATATACAGCATAGATCATTATCTTAATTACTCCTAATTCAATTCAGTCTGTAAAGTCAGATGTTAACGAAAAGAAATTAAGTAACAAAAGAATTACTTAAAACGTCACTTGACAAATACTGATATACATTTTGTATATAAGATATATATTTTAATTGTAAATAAAGAAAAATATGTTTTAAAGGAATTAATACATATTAGACCGAACTATGCATATATTTATACAGATGATTTTTTTAAAGAAAATCATTTAACAACAATAAAAAAATAAATCAAGGCATTAATTGATATTTTTAAGATATGTATCTTTGATATGTTATATAAATATACTGTAACGAATATTCACATAGTAACTTCTAGCATCTATATTTTTTTTATTTTGAATAAAGGGTATCCGTGTGGTATTCAAACATTAGCAACTAACATTATCAGATGTACGGAAATCCCCGATGTTTCTCAAATGAACAGCAACCAATGAAATAGCTCAAAAGGGTTGACCAATCAAAACGCTGGAAAACTTAGACCGTACCTGTTCCTTTGGTGCACTGCATTATGGAACGGGAACCAGTTTACTTGAAAGGCTAATTTGACAGGCATTGATAGAAGACATTAATATTTTTGTTCTGATAATTCTAAATTTAGGATATTCTAATGTGACAACTACATTTTCTTAAACCTGATATCCTTATGTTTTTCCAACTTCATGATTAAGTAATATTTTGTAAATTGTGTTGTTTAATAACTACTTTTTTTTTTCTATTAAACCAGAGACGTATAATACAAGAGATAGGCAACTCGTTCTTTGAGATAAGGAAATACCGGGAAATCTCGTATGCGCCGCGGGATTTCTCACGCGATCAACAACCGCAACCGTCGTCCGCCATTTTGTATCATTGAGATACGGTTGCTTAATTACGTCTCTGTTTATCAACTTCACTTCACTAATATCGAACACTAGCTGAATGCATAAAATTTAGAAAATTATTATTAGATCATTTAAGGGTGTGTGTGTATATATATATTATCTACATACTCGACGAGTTCATTGAAATAAACAAGTACTGTCCTGAGTGGATTTGCGTTGTAACTTGCGGTGGGTGGGGAAGGCCAGAACATCAAAACTGTACTCGCTAAAACTCGAGAACTAATTGATGGATTTAAATAATTAAAGTTATTTTGACTTTGTTGATACATGATTGATGGTTGCCCGAAGTTTCAATGCTCTCAGATTAGATTATATATCTTAATTTATGTTTAAACTGATGTCACCCTTAAAGTCTGATTATTCGAGTGAAATTCTAGTCCTAGCAAATACATCAAAACTGTACTCGCTAAAACCTCAGAACTATTAGTTTGATTTCTAAGATTCAAGTTATTTTGACTTTGTTGATACATGATTGATGGTTGCCCGAAGTTTCAATGCTCTCAGATTAGATTATATATCTTAATTTATGTTTAAACTGATGTCACCCTTAAAGTCTGATTATTCGAGTGAAATTCTAGTCCTAGCAAATACATCAAAACTGTACTCGCTAAAACCTCAGAACTATTAGTTTGATTTCTATGATTCAAGTTATTTCGACTTTGTTGATATGTGGTTGATGGTTGCCGGAAGTTTCAACCCTCTCAAATGAGGATAATTACCTCAGAATTCAAATCAAAATGGTTACGCTTTAAAGACTGAAAGTTTCAGTGAAATTCCTGACCGAGTCATAATATCAAAACTGTACTCGCTAAAACTCGAAAACTAATTGCTGGATTTCAAAACTTCAAATTTGTTTGACTTTGTTGATACATAATTGATGGTTGCCCAAAGTTTCAATGCTCTCAGATTCGATTATATATCTTAATCTATGTTTAAACTGATGTCACCCTTAAAGTCTGATTATTCGAGTGAAGTTCTAGGCCTAGCAAATACATAAAAACTGTACTCGCTAAAACTTTAGAACTATTCGTTTGATTTCTATAATTCAAGTTATTTTGACTTTGTTGATATGTGGTTGATGGTTGCCCGAAGTTTCAGCACTCTTAAATGAAGATATTTGCCTCAGAATTCAAATTTAAAATGGTTACGCTTTAAAGACTGAAAGTTTCAGTGAAATTCCTGGCCGATTCATAACATCAAAACTGTACTCGCTAAAACTTGAGAACTATTAGCTTTATTTCTATAATTCCATTATTTTAGACTGTGATAATGTGTGATTGATGGTTGCCCGAAGTTTCAACACTCTCAAATGAGGATATTTGCCTCAGAATTAAAATATAAATTGGCTACCCTTTAAAGACTGAAAGTTTCAGTTAAATTCTAGGCCGGGTCATAACATCAAAACTGTAGTCGCTAAAACTTGAGAACTTATCGTTTGATTTCTTTAATTTCAGTATTTTAGACTTTGATAATCTGTAATTGATGGTTGCCAGCAGTTTCAACACTTAAATGAGGATATTTGTCTCGGAATTCAAATTTAAAATGGTTAATTACCCTTTAAAGAATGAAAGTGAAATTCAACGCCAAATAACAACATCTGTCTAGAAACCTGTAGCTGCTAAAATTTGAGAACTGTTAGGCTGGTGTTAGCTTGATTTCTCTAATTCCAGTATTTTAGACTGCGATAATCATATTTTTTTTCAGACAGTGAGACTTTGCGAAAAGGTAAAAACATGTCTGACAAGCTTGAAACTTCCGTCAGGGAAAAGAAATATGTCATAAAACACACACACACCCACACACACACCACGCACACACAGTATAGAAATATATCAATATATTTTGTCTGTTTTAATGTATATTCTTTGAAATATTTAATTTCAGCCCTTGAAACTAAAAAATGTGTTTATTCTATACAAGAAAAGTTAAATATATATATATTATTCTACTGATTTATTTGACACCTGTAGTTTTTCAAGTAAACTTCGTGATTTATTGGGTATTTCTTTTTCGCAAACACATTGTTGTTTTTAAATAATTGATTTTTCCTTCTTGAATGTTATCTGATTGTACACATATATTAGTCTTGAAGTGTCACGCATGTCAGCTGTAATAAACAATGCATGACCATAAAACTTTTGGTGACACATGTTTCTGATGATATCTATGGACCCATACTGTTCTGGGACCAGTAATTCCCTTGATTGCATAATCCCTAATATGGTAAACAAAACAAATTTTCACACAAGATAGCCACTTGATGTTAACTTCAAAGGCCTGACAAAATAACAAAATGTATGACATTGAAAAAAAAACTACCGGGGGTAAAATCATATTTTTTTTTTCAATATGGTTCATGTTGATATTAATAATATTATACGATGACATATTAATAGATAAGCAACTCGCCGAACATCTATATGCAGCATTAGTAACAAAATTCCACAAAAAAATAAGAAAATCCATAGATCTGTTATCTTTAAGATGATTCAGCCATACATGTTTTTTGGTGACATTGTCAGTTTCCAACTGTTGTTTGTTGGAAACAGATTAATTGTTTCCATAATCGGTATATTCACCAAAAGTAATCTTAAATCTAGACATTCGTCATGCCATGAGAGAAAGTCTGAGGAAGACGTGATGTAAGTTCTAGTGTTACTCAGAAAATAAATTACAAAGACAGAGAAAAAATATAATTGGCAACTGCATGTCGTGTTTATATAAGGACAATATACCAACTTCACACCTTCAAAAATAAGTGAGAGGTGTTGACTGATGAACAATGAATGAGGTCTTTAAATTTCATTTTTTAAGGAAATTATTTTATGTCGCTAAACAGAATAATCCACATTGTACACAAGCATCAATAAAAAATCGGTCATATTGTATAGTCGAAAACAGCATAGATATACTGAAGACCCTAAATTCTGACAGCTATGGATCAACGTCTCTATAATATTAAATATTATTATAAGTCTTTTTGTTTTCGATAATGTCACTCGCATGCCCTTTCCGAATTGCCATTATTTATTTATACTGTATAATCGACAACACTATCCGGACTCGTACCGTGTAGACGTACTATATACCGAACTGAGCGATCACGCTAAATATCGCGATTGACATACGAGATATTGGGAGATTTCGCGTAGTTGCCTATCTCTTGTATTATACGTCTCTGATTAAACACATAAGAAAATTGACTTACATTCAAAACAAGGGAGGTAAATATTGTAGTTGTGGGAACTATGTATTATTGAGTATCGTCCATAAATGAATTACAATGTAATAAATAAAGATCCAATTGATGTTAACTTGACATACAATAGTCTCAAACTATACGTTGTAAAATAAATAAATGCTGACAATTTAACAATACTAATCAATAGTTGCGCATTGTCACATCCCATAGGGATCCTTTCTATTATAGCTCCACGGGTTTGCTCTATTCGGTGAATGGCACTCTTTAAACTGGGGCTCTGTATACAGAAATAAGCATGTGCAAAGTCGTATATAGCTCGCATACACTTATCAATGATTCAATATGATGGCATACGTACCCACGAACACCTGTTACTTTACTGAAAGTCAACAGAATTTGGACAACTGGAATGGCTAAGCAGGGGTATCTAATTTCCTTAAAATACTGTCAGGACGGACAGTAGACACACTGTCGTTCTCAAAATGGTAATTTGTGAGGTTATCTCTTTGATCTTTTAATTGGTTTAAACAACAATACAATTTTCCAGAATACAACTTTTGAATGAACCGAACAACTACAAATGATCACATGTGCATGACAGACGGGCAATTGCATCACTATATACATCCCTATTGCATCGAAAATACGTACGGTGTCGTCAATTGATTGCATAAACAACAAATTTACAATCATTAAACATTTAATGAATATAATCTTGTATGAGATAATTGGGGATCTCTGTTGGAGAAAAAGCAAGAACTACTCCGCATACAGCTTCTTATTTGGTACGGGAGCTATATTCGGCGACTAGAACTACCTGGGGAGCTGTATTCGAAAACGTTTGGGAACACAGCTCCCTGATGAGCTATTTTCGAAAGGATCCCTATAGTGTGTGACAGCGCATACCCTTCCATGAAAGTTTGACAACACTGTCGACTTTCCTTCACATATGGAGAAGTTGTCGAATTCTAGTAGAAGGATAAGTAAGTACTGGCTAGAATACAGTCTGGATGAAAACTGGTGAATCGGCCGCTGTATATAACTGACAAAAACCTGGCGTTTGATTAACCTAAATAAATAAACGGTTGCGCAAGCACAATCCATGTCACATGTGACAAGCTGAAAAGATAATTAAGGCATGTAAATCAACATAATACACGTACATAAATGTAAATGTATAAAGAAAGCTTATCACATGAACGAAACACTCTCTAACCAATTCTTATCAATGGAAAGAGAAAAACCGTCAAATCTGTGTTAGTGGCCAACTCCGAATAAAGGCCACCTGTGAATAAAGGCCATTCTTTAAAAAAACATAAAAAAAAATTTAAATGACCTCCGAATAGAGGTAACCTTCAATGAAGGCCACTTTATGTCTTTCCAAAGGGTGACCTTTGTTCAAAGGTTTGACTGCATAATCAAATTGATACTATAAATATCAGATAATACATAATATACGAGTACCGATAACACTAGATAGATAAATCTTGAGGTAGATTCATTTCTGGTATTTTCATGTTAAGTAATTGGTTTCTATCACTGAAGTCGGTCAAGTTAAAATACGTCATTATCTTTCGGCACTTCTCTCTTACTTGCTGGTATCTCACGAATGACATGTGAGTTCTCCACCAGTGAGCATTGTCGGAAACTCTTGTCTTTGCCATATTAGGTGTATTGGAATTTCCTTTGTTTGTTTTCACTTTGTTATACATTTGTATCGCACTATGTTCTGTGTCCATTCCTAGATATTCGTACAATTTTCCCATTTGCTCAGAAACGTCCGATTTAATATCTTCATAGAACACGAATTTAACACGGTCTGGGTACTTCTTCTTAAGTTTCATGCCCTCTTCAAAATCGTATTCCATTTTCCTGCATAAAATTGCCGCATTCGAGCTGAAATCCTTCACTGGATACCCTTTAGATTCTGTTCGGCTGTTGATAATCGCGAATGGATTTCTGAATAAATGAATGAGTTTTAGGTTTGTACGGTGCTCTAAAAGACTGTCGTAAGCAGCATTTGTGAGACGGAGAACCTTAGTTACAACATGCGAGGAGTTTTTGCATCTTTGTTCTTCTTGTTTCAGGCATGTTGTTTTGGGCTTTCGTGCACGTAAACAAGAGTTGTAAGGTGTCCATGCTGGTCCTGGAAAATCAAAACAAATCAATAGTTATCATATATTAATAATTATCACAAAGACGTATGTATAGCAAACTGGAATGAATTGAAAGCATTTTCCTCAGCCAGGCTAACCATGTTAAACATTTATGTGATATTTCCACACAGATTACTCAAATAGGAAGACCCTGTTCCAATACACATCAAATATTGGCGATAATGGAATGATGTTTTACATAATCGCTCATATAATCTGATTCCGCGATGCAAAGATTCCGACACCTTTAACATTTAAGTATGTTTATCGTCCTTGTGAAGACTGGTTATACTTCATTTACTTTTAGTAAAGGTCGAAAACGCATCCATAAAATAGTTGATTGTAAGATACAATGTAGTTTTCCTGATCTAGATGTTAGCGATGTGTTCAAAAGTGTTAAATTATGTATCAGTGTTCATGATCACTCGCTACATTCTAGAAAGGGGAATTTTGTATTCTATTCCCAATTTTACCTCCATCTTTAGCTAGCATTTTTATTATAATCTGATGATAGCAAAATAAATCTGCAAAGAATGACTAAACATAGCCTTTTTTAGATTATTATTTTTTTGCAATTTTATACACACAAGTTTACATATACAATAAATAGTACAATAAACAGATGGCGACCAATCATTTGAGACCGTTATAAAAAGCTGGAGGTTTAACCCGATTGATCGGAGCGATTAATTCATGAAAAGACGACACGAACATTCTTTTGCAATGTTCTGTACAAATATTGGTTTACATATTCAAATGTAGACAACTCATGAAAAGATATTGTAATTACAAATAAACCTATTGTATTGTACATATCTATAATCTCTATACCGTGGATTCAACATATTGAACATATTCGCTATTTGTATTCTGATCTTATACGGTTATACAAACGGCAAATAATTAATTAAAATCGAACGATACAGTTTTTGGACAACCTTTGTACGTGCATATAGTTGAGAAATGACAATTATATTTAATATACCATATTGAGAGCGTGTTATGTTGTCACGTTTATGGTCGTAATCTATTGTTATTCTAAAATATCCTGACATTTTATATTTTGTTTTTTTACAGCTCTTTGAATGCTTTAAATATTTCAATGGAGTTATATACCATATATTTATAGGGTACTTAAACATTTAGGTGACCGATTTTAAAAGCTGAGCTGAGTATTTATTATCAAGAGTGTGTGCTATATGCAGTAAATGCAGTACACAGAACCACTAATTATAGACAATTACTTTTATTTTGAATACAATCGAGTTTATGGTGTATTTCAACCATTGAATAAATACATGTACCAATTCCATTCAGGTGGCTGTATCAGAGTTTGATTCACAGTTTAGCGGAGTTCCCTTTTTAAGAATTTTGCCCGGTTTCGATTTTACTAAAAATATTTAACACTTGCAGCTGAAAACGGAAATGTCATCACGGACATAACACTAAAGAAAGCGACGTTTACCTTTTGCCGTCATGAAAATACGGAGGGTATTTTGTTCCAAATAGAAGTCAAATGTTACGCGGGACGGCGAAAAAATGATATTTGACAATATTTTTAGTGAGATTCGCAAGATATGCATATAGTCTGTCATGTTATATACGTAACCAGAAGAAGTGAACATTTAAGGGGATTCGTTTGGTATAATTTTTAATAAGTTCTTTAATTGTTTTGCTTAGTTATGAAGCTTTAGAGATAGGTCGCTGTGAGTTTTTTCTACCCGGCGTCATTAACGGTCTGGTACAGCCACCTGTGTAATAAACAGTAAATATATATTGAGTCCATATTCCCTATGTAGAGACAATAAGTAAACAAATAATAGACCTTTTGTATTTCATTACCACTTATGTAGTTTTAATTAGTGACTTCTTGGAACAAGTCATTTTGTAATAAAAGATTATTTATATTGACAAATATAGACTGCTTTTGTTGTAATTATTAATAGTGAGATATAGAAAGAAATAATGTTGTATTAAGAGGCTATTTTCATTGATGAATACAGACTTCTTTAGTTGTATAATTAATGATTTTTATGAAGATATATCGATATGTATAAGAGACATGTATTTGTACATTTAAATACAACTTTCTTTGTTTTTTGCTAGTGACGTTTAGGAACAAACCGTGTTGTATACACCAGTTGGGTTATGGGTTCGTTTAGGAACAAATCGTGTTGTATACACCAGTAGGGTTAAGGGTTCCTTTCACAGTACCCCTAATTGGTGTTTTATATATGGAGTACTGTTTAAGTTTACGCCATTGACTCATAGCATGAACATGTTCGAGGTCTCAAAGCTCAAATCTCATATTTGTCACTTAATCTGTTTGCATTAATTATGATATAATGATGAAAATAATGATGTATAGTTTTGATATCATGAATGACATGGATATGTCAATTAATTGGCATTCATTTATGCCTTATGGAGTCCCACACAGTGCCGACCTAGTGATAGTTCTCGCTGATAAAGTTATGTCGATAAAAGGGCACAGTGTTTATGGCAAAAACAAAACACTACTTCGGGCGTTCGGTTAGATTTTTTTGTTGCATGATATAAAAGTCAATGATAAAAACATGAATAAGTATATTAGTCACGATTTTACCGTAATTAGACAATCATGCTACATTAATGATTAAAAAGCTACACATATTGGATATTCAACAAATTGAGATTTGAACATGGAGAGTGATCTCACGTTATATATGTTCGGGGCAAAATCTCATCCGTCTGTTTAATATGATTAACACAGTAGGTACATTGTAAGATTGCATATTGCTATATGTAAACGTTTTTAAAACATGGATGACAGTGAAGTGTATTTTGTACTCACCAGCCAGTTCTATATTATCATGAACTTTTGGAACAAATAGATTTTCGATTTTCGAGAAATCACAGCTGTACATTGAGTTCAGAACATCTATCATCATGTCTGTAACGGTGGTGTTCCTACAAATAAATACCCACAATTCAAAGACAGAAGACTTCCGTTTAGGGTAGCTCCCTATAAGGGAACAATTAAAGGGCGGTCAAACTAATACTGTTACGATATTGATATTAACTAGTATCATAAAGATGTGTCTATTTATATACTAGTAGTGCCCTCGAACAGATGTAAAATATATTGTAACCTGTTTCAGACACCATGTTCATTCAGCCATATTGATGTTTCGGTTAAATAAACAAAAAAAACCCTCATCAGACAAGCATGTGTCAACAATTAATACACGTAAAGCGAGACTTTCATTGATTCTACATTTCTAACCTGCCGTTTAAGTTCAAAGAGACTCATACAAGTTTTAGAAATCGATAATTTAAGCACAGACATAACTTGTTAGCATTTGATACGGATTATTGCTCAGAATGTAACATTTCATCAGGCCAAAAAAAATCTAGGTTCTGCAAACATTCCCAAAAATACAGGACCTATAGATCGACGGTATACATTTTTCAAATACATTTATTATTAGGTATGGATCTCATATGAAAATGTCGGCCTAAAAGGCCTTGAAAACTCTAGAGACATCAGAAAAAAACACAGAACCACAGGGTTCGCGGAAACCAAGCACTTTTTCGAATTCAAAAAGTCAGTTCCAATCAAGCGTTATGTAACATGCATTATTAAGCGTTGTGAGCTCGGGGGAATTTAGTAATCCAAGTAACTTTTAACATTGGGTAGGTAGGTAGTAAGACAGACATTTTTGTGTTTACGATAATATGCTTTTCCGGAAAGCGAAAAGCTGTAATAAACATAAAAAAGCAAGCTTTTTCATTTAAATTGCTGGAATTTTATTAGGGATCGGATGATTTGGAATCAGTCCGTGTCATAATTGCTAACAAAGTATTTATACAGATGGTTACCATGCTCGTATTAATCATTTGTACAGTAAAAAATGGTTATAGTGAGCTCTATTCAGATAGAGCGAATATTTGCATTCAGAGAAGTATGATACTTTTCCCCAAACGTACTGTGCCCTTACATATCATACAGTGAAATATAGATACTATTTAGCGATTATTGTGGTCCCAAGGAATTCGCTATAACGCTGTTCAACTTTACATGCATTAATTTTGTACTATTCTTTTATTACTTACGGTTTCAGTCCTTTTACAAGACTCATCGGCGACTTGCTCCGGCTTGGACCGCTCTTGCTCACTACACTTGCCGAGCTTTGCCTTAAAGGAATAAATATGAATTATGTCATAAGCCAACCTGGTTGGTTTGCGGTCACGTGACACAAACGTATAACAAAGGGTATGTAAATAAGCGCATATTTTGTTTAAGAAAAGCTAGAATAAAGAACAAAATATTGGGGTCGAGTGATTTTGAGATTAGTTGGTTGCGTAACTGCGAACAACTTTAAGGAGGGCCTTATATCTGATTTATTTATATCATGGTAAATTTCGCTTAGCAATACAACATGTTATACAATACATTTAAAATCGAAACCATGCATGCCGGTGTAAATTTGATATACATGTAGTAGCTATCACAAGAATAAAAAAACTTGTCGATAGAAATGTTAATTAATCATTAAATTACAATGACAGCAATTTTCAAGGTCTTCGAATGAACTGTTTTAATCACTTAAGATTGAAATAAAGAAAATATTGAAAACCAGACCACCAACTATAAGTACTGGTCATAATGTGACAGTGTAATGACAAGCGGGTCGTTCTGTAAAGTTTAATGTAGTTATTCTAACAATGCTTTGAATGAACATTTCATGACAGTCATATTCCAAGAATATTAAATGTATTACCTGCAATTCACCGACCCTTGTGTTGAAATACAGGCATAGTTTGGTGGCCTGAAGTAGTCGAATACACTGAACTTCCATAATGGTTCATAGATGTAAAAGGCATCTTTCCTGCAACAGAAATGACTTCGTTTAAACAACACACCGTGTATCTGGTTAAAGACTAACGCAGCAACAACATTGGCGGACAGAGTCACATGTTCTCTCTAATATTTTCTTCGAATTTTGGCTTTAACAAATCAGTATGCACATATTTTGTTATTCCAGTCAATTGTTAGGATATAAATCTTGAATAATCATTGCATTAAATATTACAAATCATGAGAGTGACAGTGTGATAACTAATTAAATATTCTTATTATCCCTAAGCAACTGCCTATTTTCTGACATAAAGAGACATGGTCGGTAGCTTGGCTTGAACCAACGACCCTCTATCAGTGAGAGGTTACAGTGATTTGAAGTCAGCGACTTTGACCACTCGACCACGGAGGCGGGCCTAATCCGTCTTGCATAGTAAATCGACTTCAATCGTACATACACACATATACACACAACACGTGAAAAACGAGGTGGGCAAATTTCAAATGCAAAAACATACATAACAATTGGAGGATGTACATAATTATATTATTTTTCTTCTATAATAATTGCATTACTAATGCATAAAGCTTTTTAAACAAATTTTAATGAACTAATAATTTCATTTCAAGAATTTTACAATTGTGTATTGTTGTAAACTGTTGGATTATTGTAGAAATACTTTATATCTTCATAACATGGACAAATAAAATGATATTCATCTTCTATATCTAGTGCATCATAATTGGCGTATCAACCAGAAATTTTAAGCCTAACAACAAAATCCGTTGAATAAAATGTGTAAAACCAGACATTTAAATTAATCTTAATTTACCGAAATCCGAGGAGCTGTCCCGTAAACCTTGATCCACAATTCATGTAGCTGTTAATAATTACATCATATTTTTGTCTCTTGCGTTTTGAGGAAATGGTATGCTCTCTTGGGGACCGGTGGCGAATTTCTGAAATTCAATAAAACTTTCTGAAGCACTGTACACTTTTTATGAAAACCATGTTAATATATATATCTTATGTTTTTGAATTATATGCATTACTTGATCTAAAGAAATCTCTCACGAAAGACATCAGTCGTTAGTTTTTTTTGTGTGAAGTGAAGAGGCTTCTAGTTGTTAAACTAATATATGATGCATTCATTTAATTTTGTCACCAGGGTTTTAAAGCACTTAGTGAATGTCATCTGTTTTTGTCGATGATCATTACAGTTCACTACCTTCATAGAAAATCTTCTCATTTTGAAAGCGGCTAAACATGTTTGTCCTGGAACACACAGAATCTAACATCTCGCAACACAGGGCATTTGACGATTTGACGTCATAACGGTGCACAGAAAACACTTCATGCAACAATGGTATATGTGTTTGGCAGTTGAGAGTTGCACCAGTGGTCTTGATGGTTGCAACGTTTTGAGATTTTCACGAATTATAAACAGCACAGGCGTTACCGAGACCTTCTTCTTGGAGGCTGAATAGTTTCTCTATAAATGTTTTTTCTGGTCCCGAATGAGAAACAAACTCATCGTTATGGGACTAATATTTACTATTGTAATGTAGCGTGTCAAAATTAGTAAAATAAGTACTGTGCTATTTAAAGTACTTAATTTCCTTGACCAAAATTATAAAATACTGTTTCTGTAAGCAAGTATTACTGAATTGTTAACATCGAAGTTATTATTGTCTTTTTTATTTACTATCGGACTAGTTTCGCACGACTAGCTATAGATCTAGTTATTTTCTAGCCAAATTAAAACAAATTCAGACCTGAAGTAACTTATAATCTCTAATGGCTTATGCAATATATTGCAAAACTGCTCTTTGCCAAATGGATGGCGTATGTTGATAAACATAACAAAAATAACATTATAAATTATCAACCAACTGTCTCTGTATGAACTATTTATACGACTATACCCCCAGCAGAGCTATTCAAAAAGTGTCTTCTAATGTTTGTAAGAAGATACTTTTCAATAACTCCGTACATTATCATTTATCGTCGTATAAGTCAGATACACGTACTCGTATTTTCTTCAAAAATGTCTTCTTACAGACGCTAAGAAGGCGGTTCCCTTATAGCGTAAACGATTTAGCTCTTCTTAGTAGGGTTTCTTCCCTCGACTTCGCCTCGGACAAATTGGTTGTTTATCTAAGCGAACCGTATTCTTACGTCTGTAAGAAGACACTTTTGAAAAACTCGTACTGTATCTATTACTTACCATAACAACAACATACTCTTTAAGTACAGAATATGAAGTTGGCGATGATAAAATGCACGTGCACAATCTCAGGCTAACAAAACGTTTTCAAGGGAGTGTGCTTTACCGATAAAACCGGCCAAGTTACAGAAATGTTCCGCATGATTCAAATTAGATGTATATATATGGTATAGGCGTCTCACTATCCTATAATCTGTTATTACTTAATTACATAATTATATATGCCCTTTAATTAATTAATCAATAATATTCATGTACATATAAATTATATTTTCTTTTTGATCATGTAAATTTCTTTCATCTTTCCGTACTTGTGTACTTTTCGAACAACCCAATCGTAACTATTCGGGCATTCCCGGACATTCCCGTCACTGAGAATACGCGTTTTCGGTGTAAAAATGCCGAGGAGCTCCGATTGCGTTATTGCGAACAACCCTCGTAAAATTAAACCCACAATTGTCCATATACACAATGAAACAAGCAAAGGCTGTGTGTGAGATGAGGTCTAGCAGTTATGGTTGGTGTATTTGTAATTTATCTGATGACAAGGTCAGGTCAAAGTGAAACACGAATATCCCACAATTTTTGTTTTAGTTAGGGGAAGTTATTAATTTCATACTGTATGTGAGCTTCTAGACCCCGTTATATTGGGTGGTTGAATCCGGAAAGTTGCCTTATCTACTGTTATGTACAGGTATAAATCGTGCAACATTATAAGTTTCGTATACCTATGGTTGTGTTGTTAGAAACTGGAGAGTTGGGGACAATGAAATAGTTTCGGTCGAGCAACCGTCAAACTCGACTGTTTTTACCGAAATTGTAGAACATCCTTTTCACTCGGTACCTTGGTGTACTTCATTAAAATTTAAGCTCGAGGCCACAGGTCCATTCAATCGAAACTATTCACATTTTTTTCTGATACAAGTACTGATACAAATGTATATTATATTAACTAACGTTGCTTTGAACAGTATAGCATTAATTAAACTTGATGCATATACATTTGTACTGTACTCATATGATTGTGTCAAAAGCTGCTTAGACATTTTTGAAGAGATTCATTTTCATTGCAAATAAATGTTATTATGCTATTCATTTTATAATCGTTGTCTTGTTCGAATTCGTTTGGTAGTTCTACTTTATGTACTGAACAAAGGGCATCATGCACAGTCAAACCTGTGTTAGCGGTCACCTCCGAATATAGACCACCCTGTGAATAAAGGCCATTCTTTGAAACACAGTCATTGATCATTTTGAACATAATTACCTCCAAACAGAGGCCATCTTTCAATAAAGGCCACACTTTGTCCTTCCCAACGATGGCGGTTCGCATGTTTGACTGTATTATGTCTAATAGCATTAATTTATAACAGATGAAAGGCATAACGTTTATGTATATATAGTGTATTTATACATTAATTGTAAATACAATGCCTTGTGGTTCTGTGTGGAATGTTTCCGTATAACAGTGGTGTCCTTCTTCTGTTCTGTTCTGTATTATTGATTTATTTGATGTATTTGTACGTCTGTATCATGATTTGTACAGCTTTGAGGCTGAAAAACGACTCGTTTAGATCTCTTTGTTGTTTAAACGTATCAATAAGTCACAGTAAATTAACAGCCATATTGATAGATTCTAGAATTGATATACTATTTTAAGTTAATTATTAAGATAAAGTTACCAGTAATGTTCGTCAAGGTGTCCTGTATCTGATGTGTTGTGTCTCTCACCGCATTGTTTAAGGACGTCCAGTATTTTATAGCTGTAGATGACTGATGGGTATAAACAACTGAAAATCCAATAATACTAGTAAGTCTTTGATGAGACTATGAATTTGACAATAAAGGGAAAAGTGTTTAAGTATTTACAATGACTTGCAGTTATAGTTGGTCTCAACCTGGGACCATCATAAACATGTGTATAATGGCCCCATGCTCAACGTATGATTAAACATTCATGATCATACTTAACGCTTGGTAACACCATAATGATATCAACATTCGAATCTTTGAACTTATTTAAAATGTATGAAGCAAATTGAACCAGCCTTGTGGCATGGAATCAACTGGAAATTTCACAAGACTTTCTTTGTCTAAGAAGGAACGTTTTAGGTATTTGTATTAAATTAGAAAAACGTCATTTTGAAGGTTACTTGACCAAACATACTAGATCGAGTAAGGCCGCAAAACTTTTCTATTATTTTTCTTAACATACAGTTCGTGCTTTGAACGTACGATTCGCTCCAAATGTTTTGCACTGACTTTTTCTGGCCTAGTTCATGTAATTATATTTAGTAATTCGACATGCACAAACACTTACTAGGTGTATACAAACATATTCTAAATATTAAATTAATCAAAGAACCCACAGGTGCCTGACGAATCTGGTCTGACACGCCCCCAATATACACATAATATTATGTGTATATTGGGGGCGTGTCAGACCAGATTCGTCAGGCACCTGTGAAAGAACCCGTCTCATGGGCACGTAACTTAACATTAACATCGCCATTGTCTCGTGATAAAACCCATACTATATACATGTATTGCATTGTTAAATTAATGTATCAATATACGCCCGCATTCAATACTTACAATGTTATTGAAGTAAAAAAAGAAAAAATGTCTCCCATGAAATCAATAGCATGTACCAAAGACCTATACTATACAATGTATAGGTCTTTGCATGTACATACAAACATTGTGTTTTTCATAGTCAACACATTCACTTAAAAGCAAGTGTCATAAATACATTTAAATAGAAATAACATTTACGATTCTTACCAAATATGTACAGCATACAAGCAGCGATGAGTGTAGTTATATAGAACGCTTTTTGTTTCTTTTTTATGTTCATTGTCAATAATTCGGTGACTTTAAATCCAAGTTCTATACAGTTTCCGTGTTACATAAAACGTAGACTTGTTGAAGCCCTCCAGTTTAAAGCACGTACTTTGCCAATAATTGTAACAGTACTCTGTAAACTGTTTTGAACAGTACCGATATTATACACAATCTTTGCTTAAGCCATTCCAACAGTACTTTTAACTGTTCTGATTGTAAACTCGTTATAAATCCATTTCAATAATAACTAACACGTTCTTTTGTTATGGTCAATTCAACAGAACGAGGCCATACAAAATCCATTCTACTGTGTCATGTTAATTCGACATGTCTATTCAGGTAAGAATCCATTTACAGTTATAGAGGCCACCGGGATAATCCTATATACATGGGCGAGCACAAGTAAGAATCATTCTCGTCTAGTTTATTTATAAGTACCGATATACCATGTAACGGTTCACCGAATTAGTCCTTACCTTTATTATTTCGATTTAAAAATCCGAACACCAGTAGTTTATGCTACGTGAATTAATACATGCACAATAAAAGGATATTTAGCACGTGACACAGTAATGATATTAAAGTTGGTGAGATGATCAATGTACGAATAAATATTGCTTTTCTATATCTTAAGAATACCATGGCCATTGATCGTCCAATCAGGTTTATAGAGATAATGTAAATATACGATATTAGACCATCCTTAGATAATTATTGGTTTAGATAAACGTTACAGACCGGCTCTAAATTCTGTGGACCCCAAATAGTTTTTTTTTCAGTGAGTAGTAATCACTCTCTGCATCAGGAAAAGTTCACATGTGATGAAGCTGGCCGGCTAGTTTACGGCACGTCGGTGGTTCTACGCAGGCGTAATACGTACAGCCTCGAGTCTTCCTTTGCCGTTATACCTGGGTCAGAATAATATATGTGTTGATACATTAATTAAAACTATTGTAATGTGTCTAAACTGAATGCAATTAATCTTGATAGTGTGGACGTGTTCATTAGACCGTTTAGCACGGTGTCACGTGATTGTATTGTGAAATCATTGCTGGTTCAGACCACAGACACTTGTTTAGAAAAAATTACCCCACCCACCACAGTCACCCTTGCTATCAATACATATAAATAGTAGTTATTTATATATATTGATAGCAAGAGCGACTGTGGTGGGTGGGGTAATTTTTTCTAAACAAGTGTCTGTGGTTCAGACAGGCCAGTGCAGACAAGGCGTGCTTCTTATTTAGTATACTATTTACTACGCACATATACTCCCTTTATTTGAGTTTTCGAAAACTATATACACGTAGTTCTTTCTCTATTGCAGATGTGACTTTTTGTTGGTCATGTGATCATGGAATACTTCATGTGATCATGGAGATTCCTGTTTTTATGTGAGGGAATAGTGGTTTTGAACATTTATTTTTTTGGTGAATTAATTGTCTCTTAATCTACGTATAGGACAATGATGCCTATGTAATACAAGACAATTTGTTAAATTTTCTGGAACCACTGTTCATGTGTCAATGTATACAAGTATATTATTAGATACTCACTGAACAAAGAACGATGAAAATAAATACGATGTTGTACCTGTCCGAGAAAACCTATATATAGGCTTGTTATTTCTTTGATGTTCTAGAGAAAATTATGGTGGCTGATTTATGCCATGTCGTATTTTCAGTTTTTCTCCACAACAAAGCGAAAATGCGAAAAAGCGAAAATACGACAAAGTCTACTTTGTCGTATCTTTGCATTGTTGCATTTTCGCATTGTCGTGGCGAAAAGCGAAAATACGACAGATGAAGGGCGACGGCACGACACGACACGACACGAAAATAAAAGTCAACTTTGTCGTATTTTCGCTTTTTCTCATTTTCGCTTTGTTGTGGCGAAAAGCGAAAATACGACATGGCATAAATCAGCCACCATAGAAAATAAATAATTTATGTTTGATCTGAAATCATTGCAGAAAAGCATGGATACTGTGAGGGCTCACTAGTCAGATATATCCATTGATTTTTCGTTGACTTTGACTCGTGCTAAATAATTATTTAATTGCTCATTATTTGCCTGATTAAGTATGCTATTTACATTAATTAGCAAATAGATGTTTCTACGTATGAATAATTTACATATAAAATCAATATTCAAGGATCTAGATACATCAAAAGGAAATTAAAGGAAGAAATAGCCGAGGAAGCCAAATTTACTATTACATCTACTGATTTTTACATCAGGTAATACAGTGATGATTCAGAAATATTATAGAATTATATTACAACTAGTAAAAAGCTAGCACAGCTATAATCATCTATTTCTTTTTCTAATTATTCATAATCATAGTAAAAATGATTGGCATATAATTAAGAAAATAATTAAATTTGCCTATCAAAATAGGGGGAAGTTATTTTGTTATTGTTTGATAAAAAGAGCGTTTCACTAAAAAGTGTTGTATTAGTTGCGCAAAACAACTCAGAATGTAGTAGTTTCGTAAAGGGGCACAATCCAGTTATCAACTCTACACAGATTAGTCGACATGAGTTGCATCCCTTAGTTTCCAAAGTACCGATGAACAAAATTAGTAATATATATTCTATCTACAAAATTCGTCAATGATCGGAAGTACGCACAAAATTCTCCGTAGTCTCCGGAAAGTGACGAAGATACAGTCGGAATACATTTAGCATCGTATTTGTAAACAAACCCGGCTTGTTATGTCAATCTTCAAGGAAAGATTATTTCACATATATGACAGTTTGCGTGTGTTTTAATCACCCATTGTGTTTATTATTTATCAGTCTTCAAATCAGTATCACGGATTTGTGTTTTCTATATGAAGAAAATACATCGTTTCGGAACCTTATTGTGGCTTTAAAATATTCATGTGATTTTCTAGACATGGTACAACTGGCATGATAATTGGGACGGGGACACTGAAAAGGCGTCCCTGAGAAATTCGAAAGGTGGAGTCGAGCAACCAACACACGACCTTTCTTTTTGTAGTCCAGCGCGTTACCACGTGACCCATTTTAAGTCTAATGCAGTTACATTATATATTCTCTTTTCTTGCCACGCCATGTGCTTTACTGACTGTTGTTATCATCTGATCTTTTTTATATATCTGTTAGTTTCTGGAAAATGAACGATAATTAAGCTTGAATGAGCCATCACTCGATCGGCGCGCATGATCGCGCATGATGATATTTTATACGGACCAAAGTACTACGTTTATCTACATCCGACATGCAATTGTTAAACTAGCCCCACTTTCATGTTGCAGTGAAAGTCTATGTAAGTTCAATTTCCATGATTACTTTCAGTACTTTGATAGAGTTAAAAAATGGTGATCGGTGGTGTAGTGGTACTGAACATGTACTAGAATAATGGGAAAAAATATAAGATCGTACTTAGCACATTAAAGCTAAGTAAAGTCAAGAATAATAAAGTGAGAATCTATTTGATAAAGCTATATCTAATTGAATCACTTTGTCAGGTATAAACTAGGATTTTATCACAGTTTGTGAAATTGTATGACCACTAACAATCTTTCCGATTCAGTTTAAATCTTTGATGTTAATGTTAGTGTGATTACGAGTGATTTGAACCTGACTTTAACACATCATTTCGGTGTCTTTTTGGTCGAGTCGTTATGGTCTCCTCTTTACTATGATTTTACCGCTCAAACTGTATCAAAGAAATATAAGTTGGTCAAGCTCTCTGGATTTATATACATTCATGTATGTATATAAGTACTTGATATTTCTGATTAGTCCGCTCTCAATGAACGACGGACCCATTGAATCGGTAAGAACTGACTCAGTATCCATTATAATAGAAAATGTCTATATAGATACATAATCAACTTACATTTATTACAGAGAATGGACGAGCGATTCAACATAAAGTAATCGGCGATAAGTTTATTACTTGATACTTTACAATACGGTAACGTATGCAATAAAAGCCACAGACACTTGTTTAGAAAAAATTACCCCACCCACCACGTTCGCTCTTATGACTGGCAATGCATATAAATACTATATTTATTTGCCGACTTAAGTATCTAAAATAGATTACTAGTATATATTGTTAATTGTTAATTATAATTTCTTTTTCATATGCCTTTTCAACCTATCACATGACATGTGTTTATTTGTATTGTATATTTGTTTTGTTCTGACGATGTATATTGTACAAGTCTCTAATAAAAGTTCTGTTCTGTTTATCAAATAATTAAATGTCATTTTATACAAACATTGTACAAGCAATGCTGAATGCATTTTGTTGCTTCAAGGAAGAAGGATGCATATTTATCTGTTCTATTCTGTTCTTTATGAACAATATTTAGTACCCCATGCATCCAAATAGTAAAAATATTAAAAAATATCAAGTACATGACTTTGTACTTTCAAATTCATGTCTCTGCGTTAGTCTCTTCCAAGGGGGATACACGATATTGTAAACTAGTGCTGTAGGAGAAATAGATTTATAAACATGACTCACCGGAGAAACGTGCTGCTATAAGGAATGTCATTGGTGGGGTAATTGTTAGATTTCGTGCAGCAAAGGTCACTTACAAAAAGTTGTTTTATTTTAACAAATTTACGGCATCTCGATCATTTAAATAAATGATACACCTTCTTTTTATATTCTCTTAGTAATTTTGAAATTTGAGTGGATTTTAGATTTGGTTTAAACATTATTTCTATTCAATAGTCACATTTTATCGGACATTTTAAACAACACAGGAAGAAACGTTCATGGACGAAATGATAGCGTTACATAATTATGTGCTTGATTGAAACTTGCTCGCTAAACATACCGAACTACTCAATGATTATTCTACTTCTATGGTCTAATTTAATTGTTTCATAATCAATTTGTCAATAGATGGTATTATAAACAACTTCTATTTTCCCCATTTAGTATCAGCTACGGAGTAAAACGGAATTGCTCGATGTTTTACGAATCATTGTAATTGTGCTGCAATTCACTCAAACCTTATTATTTTCTGTTATTCGGAATGATACAAGGAATGTAGTTGATTAGAAAGTGGTGCATGCTTTATATTGTGTAACAATACATGGATTAAGTTTTGTGTACATGTATACAAGTGTGTGTTTCTGACCAGTATATGACAAAGAAAACATTGTATTGTCAATAATTACCCGTAGGGCGGGCATGATTTTTATATTCGAGTAAATTCTATTAGATCGCGTGTAATTTCAGGTGATTACACACATACCTGTCATCAGACGAGAGATATCACCCAAACGGAGAACATCATGTGTTCGGATGTGTTAGACAATCACTGCAATTTTGCATCGACATTTGTATGGTATACATACATTTTATTACAATCGTTTTATATTATGTTGATTAGATGAAAGTTCATGAACATGTAAATTTATTGTTTGTTTTGTCAACACACTCATGTATTTTACAGATAATTTATGGTAATTCGTAAAAGCACAAATTTGTGACAAAATGGCTGCCTGACATTTTTACTATGCATCCTAAAAAGTGGCATTGTTCAGTAATTACTGAAACTACATAACTGAAATGAGTTTTTATCAATAGCTAATAATTAATTGTATATTTCTGCATCAGTAAAATAATATTTGATAATTAACAAGTATCTATAAGTCACCTGAACTTATGTTAACTCCAGTGATCAAAATAATGTATCAAAATTAATTTAAACTAAAATGTCCAGCAATAACTTCAATATGTCATAGAAGATTTCCAAAATTTTGAATTTTCTTTTTTGAATATTTTTCCATTTTCAATTTTAAACACAGTTATCAACTTTCACATTGTAAATAGGTACTACACAGTAGCCTAAACAAACATGGAAGAAAGGAAATTCACTGTGTGAAAGTTGAGGACCGAGATAAGAATTGAAATTAAACATGGAAAAACATTTAATAATGAAAATTTAAAGCATGGAAACTCAATCTCGTGTGCTATTTATGGCATGATCTAAACGTAGAAAATATGTGTTATCAAATAAATGACTATGAACAACAGGAAATCAAGATTGTATAAATGAAAAAGTAGACCCTGTCTTGATTAATTTTTTGTATACTATTCAATGACATTATTCTAAAGGCATATATTTTGTTTCTAGGGAGGATGATGGTGGACCTTCACAAGGCACGTGGTTACTCAGAAGACTGAACATTTGGATGATACATGAGGTATGCATTGCATTCTATCTCTATAGATTCTGATTAAGTTACCTTATGCTTGATGTTGGTCAATAGCTATTCAAAGGAAATGTTATATTTATTAATATGCAACATACTATAAATACAATTTTGTATCTTGATGATTATTTTGTCATACTTTATTGAATAAGTCAGTTAATTGTGTTTATTTAATTAATATTGAGATAACTGCTATCAACAGTTTCATTTGATTGTTGACAAAGTAACTGTTTAACCATTGTTTTGGTAGCAATGTATTTAGTGGTAGAATTACTGAATATAAACACAGATATGGGGCCTATGAATGCGAGTGTAGATACATGTATTACATTATATTGTCTGAATTATCCAGTATTCTTGCATATTATTGAGATAATTGCTACCGATAATTTCATTTGATTGTTGACAAAATTATTGTTTAACACATGCTTTTAGTAATCTGGTAGAATAACACGAACAGTGTAAAGTGGCAGAACCTAAACATAGATATGGTACCTACGAATATTATATACATTGTCTGCATTATCCAATATTCTTAAAATAACCATATGTTTATTATTCCAGCAAATTTGGAGGATTGAAGAGAAGTGTTCCAACGACTTAGCAGAAGATTGCCGTAAGTCAACTTAATATGATATTTTTATGCACTAGTATGTGACTGAATGTTGCAAATGTTAGTATGGTTTAATATCTTTTTGAGATCTTATCATTTATCATTTCATGACTTTATACTCTTATTATTCTATCATATTGCAATCTTATGCTTTAGTCATTTTACTGTTTTAACAACTTCTTATTGTACCAATATAATCCTTTATAATTTTACTCTTTTATTAGTTTATACTTTTAACCATTTTACTATTTTATCATTTTACTCTTTCACTCTTTTATTATCTTACGCTTTTAAACTTTTAAACATTTTAATCTTGTATATATCATTTTAACCTTTTAACCATTTTACTATTTTACTATTTTACTCTTTTATTATCTTATGCTTTTAAACTTTTAGACATTTTAATCTTGTATATACCATTTTAACCTTTTAACCATTTTACTATTTTATCATTTTACTGTTTTACTCTTTTATTATCTTATGCTTTTAAACTTTTAAACATTTTAATCTTGTATAAACCATTTAACCTTTTAACCATTTTAACCTTTTAACCATTTTACTATTTTACTATTTTATCATTTTACTATTTTACTCTTTTATTATCTTATGCTTTTAAACTTTTAAACATTTTAGTATTGTATATACCATTTTAACCTTTTAACAATTTTAAGCTTTTAACCATTTTACTACTTTATCATTTTAATTCATGTTACTATTTTAATCTTTTATTATCTTATGCTTTTAAAATTTTAAAAATTTTAATCCTGTATATACCATTTTAACCTTTTATCCATTTTAACCTTTTAACCATTTTACTATTTTATCATTTTACTATTTTACTCTTTTATTATCTTATGCTTTTAAACGTTTAAACATTTTAATCTTGTATATACCATTTTAACCATTTTACTATTTTATCATTTTACTATTTTACTCTTTTATCATCTTATGCTTTTAAACTTTTAAACATTTTAATCTTGTATATACCATTTTAACATTTTAACCATTTTACTATTTTACTCTTTTAATATCTTATGCTTTTAAACTTTTAACCATTTCAACCTTTTAACCTTTTAACCATTTTACTATTTACTATTTTACTATTTTATCATTTTACTATTTTACTCTTTTAATATTTTATGCTTTTAAACTTTTAACCATTTTAAACTTTTAATCATTTTACTATTTTACTTCTTTTAATATCTTATGCTTTTAAACTTTTAACAATTTGAATGTTTTATCATTTTACTATTTTATTTCTTTTATATATCTTATGCTTTTAAACTTTTAACCATTTTAAACTTTTAACCATTTTACTATTTCGCTTCTTTTATATATCTTATGCTTTTAAAATTTTAAACATTTTACTATTTTACTTCTTTTATATTTCTTATGCTTTAAACTTTTAAACATTTTAATCTTGTATATATCTGTTTTAAACTTTTAACCATTTTAAACTTTTAACCATTTTAAACTTTTAACAATTTTACTATTTTACTTCTTTTATACATCTTATGCTTTTAAATATTTTAATCTTGTATATATCCGTTTTAACTTTTAACCATTTTAAACTTTTAACCATTTTAAACTTTTAACCATTTTAATATTTTATCATTTTGCTATTTTACTTCTTTTATATATCTTATGCTTTTAAGCTTTTAAACATTTTAATCTTGTATATAACCGTTTTAAACTTTTAACCATTTTCAACTTTTAACCATTTTACTATTTTACTTCTTTTAAATATCTTATGCTTTTAAACATTTAACCATTTTACTTCTTTTATATATCTTATGCTTTTAAACATTTTAATCTTGTATATATCAGTTTTAGACTTTTAACCATTTTAAACTTTTAACCATTCTAATATTTTATCATTTTACTTCTTTTATATATCTTATGCTTTTAAACTTTTTACCATTTTACTATTTTACTTCTTTTATATATCTTATGCTTTTAAACTTTTAAACATTTTACTATTTTACTTCTTTTATAATTATATATTATGCTTTTAAACATTTTAAACATTTTAATCTTGTATATATCTGTTTTAACCTATTAACCGTTTTATACTTTTAACCATTTTAAACTTTTAACCATTTTAATATTTTATCATTTTACTTCTTTTATATATCTTATGATTTTAAACATTTTAAACATTTTAATCTTGTATATATCTGTATTAACCTATTAACCGTTTTATACTTTTAACCATTTTACTATTTTACTTCTTTTATATATATTATGCTTTTAAACATTTTAAACATTTTAATCTTGTATATATCTGTTTTAACCTATTAACCGTTTTATACTTTTAACCATTTTAAACTTATAACCATTTTACTATTTTACTTCTTTTATATATATTATGCTTTTAAATATTTTAATCTTGTATATATCCGTTTGAACTTTTAACCATTTTAAACTTTTAAACATTTTAATATTTTATCATTTTACTAATTTACTTCTTTTATTCATCTTATTCTTTTAAACTTTTAAACATTGTAATCTTGTATATATCATTTCAAACGTTTAACCATTTTACTATTTACTCAGTCATGATCTCACTGATAAGTTAGGAGTTCATGTTTGCAGCCCACGTTCTTGCAGACGAATCTAGGGTACATAACTGCAGTACACAAACTGATTGATGATTTGGGAGATCATATCTGCAGGTCATGTCTCACTGATTAACCTGGATTTCATCTTCGCAGTCCAATGCTCTCACTTTATAAGGAGACATTCCTGCTGAAACATGATTATCACGGGTGCGTTTTTGTGGCATGTCTTGTAGTGTTGTTCTTTTTTATGAGTCTTGAGTTTGTCCTGTAAATCTTGTTACTCACTGACGAGTCTATAGTTCAGTACTGCAGACTACGGATTTTCTAAGTTATCAAGTTAGGAGTTAATGTTTGCAGCCCACGTTCTTGTTGACGAATCTAGGGTACATAACTGCAGTCCACAATCTGATTGATGATTTGGGAGTTCATATCTGCAGGTCATGTCTCACTGATTAACCTGGATTTCATCTTCGCAGTCCAATGCTCTCACTTTATACGGAGACATTCCTGCTAGACCATGATTATCACAGGTGCGTTTTTGTGGCATGTCTTGTAGTGTTGTTCTTTTTGATGAGTCTGGAGTTTGTCCTGTAAATCTTGTTACTCACTGACGAGTCTATAGTTCAGTACTGCATACTACGGATTTTCTGATTTATCAAGGATTGTGTCTGATTGTCAATTCCGTAAAATTCTGCATTACATCTGCTTGTTATTGTACGCTTTCCAGGTATGGCTTGGTGTGATTTCAAGACAAACACGAAGAGAGGGTATTTTCAACCACAGAGCTGAATATTTAATAGCAATTAGTACAGAGAACGATGTTAGGTAAATTCAATATCAAATACATGTAAATACTATATGTTTTGTCAAGAAATTCAAAAGCTTCTAAGTAAAATCAAACCTAAAATTCTTAACTGATATGTTAAATTTAGTTAACTTGGATTTGTATTTTTAAAGTGTTTTTGAGGTTTTTACATGTCAGGGTTGGAACGATAACTCTGGACAGAGAGTAAAATTGTTAAGGTTATTTATTGTAATCTATCAGCATTAATAACATTATTCAAAATTTCAGGAAGAATCTTATGAGATTCAAACTCCAGGAATATTTGAAACAGCAATGATGATTAAGTGAACAATGGACAGTGTACACAACTCATTGATAACGTGATCCAGCATCACTGGATACGGATAGAATACAGAAAATAGTCAAACACAGACCTTTTAGTTTGAATTAGTAAAACGCAGACCTTTTAGTTTGATCATGTTCTGATGTGATGAATATAATTCTACATATCTAAAGATTTGGTTGGAGAATGGTGAACTTTACACAATTTGATATATGGATTGAGGATTGCAACATAGAGATTGACACAAATTTAAGTGTGACTTTTCTCATGGAAATGTACAATGTAATATGTGTTAACTTAAGAAGCACATCCATTGTATGGTTTAGGACTTAACCAGTGTGTCTAATCATGAATAATGTTTGTGGTACAACAAGAACAGTCAAGAACGATAATGTGTGTTTGCCAAAAATTGTGAAACAACAAAATGTCTCCATGTATGTGTGTATGTTCTTTTGGTAGTGGTTAAATTGTTGTTGTTATTCTACATCTCCAGAGGGGCCCTCTTTTGAGCATCAACTTCCCTCAAACAACAAAATGATGTTTTTCCTCTTTGCGGTTTTACTATTAATTTAACCTCTAGAGCAACAACCTCTCAATAACAAAGTAATGTTGATACTCAAAAAGGGTGTTGCTTTGGAGACACAGATGTTGCACGGTATTTACAAGCAATTAATGAAATGACATTAGTTCTCTTCATGGTTATCTTGGTTATAGCAGATACATTCTGGTACATGTTGTTTATACCAAAATTTATAAAAACAATTACTGCTGATAAGAATTACACCAAATAGCTCTCACATTAAATCGAATTAGTATATGGGTCTACATTTGTATATGTATAAATGACTGCGTTTTTATGTCAAATTAAGTTGTCTAAAACATGGGGAAATAGTTTTTGTCAAGTCACTACAGATAAGATTGATATTTACATTATTAAGTCTTGATAAAAACATTTGAAGTAAATATTTTTGTTTGCACAAATCTACATTTACATGTAATTATTTGCTATGTGTAATGATACATTTGATGTATTCATATAATTCAATATATGTTTCTAGGCATTCATGTCTTATTTACACATAGTGCCATGAATTTGTTGTACAAAAATAAAATAATCTTAAAAAAGAATGATTTTGTTGTGAATTATATTTAAATTTATAATTTATTTCATCAACATAAGTTGTTTTGCTGCCAAGTACTATTTTCATTATAATGTATGGTTTAACCAACAGAACCATTACTTATGGGTTTTCTTATGGTCTTTCTGCACAATGTTACCTAGTCAATTGATAGGTTGTACTCTGAAAAATGTTTAGGCATATATATTTATGAACGAAGTCAAATACACGTACTATATGTATGTTATATAATATATTCAAACATACATGAAATGACAATTCTATACAATATGAGGATCAATAATGTCAAAGTAAAGAATGAAGAATGGTTGATAATGATGAGATTGTCGTCATTGCTGCTAAAAATACACAATAAACTCAACGCTGATCATCATGCAGATCTTTAATTCAATTTAATGTAATCAGTGATATATTATGATGCAAAAGATGCACTGTGTGAATTTACTAACTGATAATACAATGAAGTGATTTTATGCTTGCACATACATTTTTCATATCAAATACAGCTGCATTTTTTTACATTACCACATATCAGAGAAAGCGGCTTTAAATGTAACCAGTCTTGTGAAGGAATATTATTTTTAATGAAATGGGCATAGTTTTTAGCTTATTAATAATTTTCGTCTTTGCCATGAACAGTTTTATTTTGATGGCTTTTCTTGCTTTAATTTAATTTCATAACCAATATAACTTATGTAAGACGGGCAGCCATTTAAAACTTCATAAGTTAGTTCAAACTGAAGTCACGCAATTTATTTTATACAAACTAATGGGAGACTATTTAACTGATTTACCACATTTTTTCAATCGTAAGGCAGCATATAGTACATATATATTTCCTGGCAAGATTTGTGATTGAATTATCTATTGAAGATAAATAACCACTTTTATTTTGTACTCGACGGGCGTCAATAATTACCCATGCAGGTGTTCAGCAAATAAACTATATATCCCTGTCGTATTTATCTTGATTATTAAACCTTATTAGATCTTATTAAGTATTAGGGATCTTGGTGTTCTATAAAAAGATCCCAATAGCTTGTTGATGTGTGGTGTACGTTGATACGCCATTTAGAGGGATAATGCTGCGGGCCTTGTTTAAGTAACATTATGGATGATCCTACCAATTTTTATAATTTCTGCAAAGTCTTTATCGTAAATGAAAACATTTTCTCAACGTAAATTTGTAATTTGTATATAAAACTCTGTAGCGTTTGTGCTTAAACTCATTTCCATTGTCCGAGTCAAGGTCGTACGTGGGGCGACTCTGTTGTTTAAAAAGAGTGTGCATACCGTATATAAAATATTAGGCCGTTAGATATGTAACCTTTTTGGCTTTGCAGGAAATATAATACATGTACACTGGACAACCTTTTTATTGTTCATAAGCATTCAATGTTTTATTGTCTTCCATATCACCCGGAAGTTTCGTTTCTCCACATAGCTTGACATTCATGCGCTTGTTTGTCGCGCGCTGGGTTATGGGTGCATGCGTGGTTGTGTTGTAGAAAATTTGCAGGAAAAATAGATGAACATGTATGTATGTATAATTATATCTACGGTCACAAACTATGTTTTATAAGTACTATTATCGACAATGTATACTTAGATTTATGTGTCTACCATCAGTTAACCATATCATTACAGTACCGTTCTTGATTATATTGCAATTATTCTATGTTTACACTGTAATCAATCAGACAATGTTGTTAAAATATGAAGATACGGCGACAAGACATGAAACATAGATCAATTAGGAGTTTATCTGAGAATACGCTAATCACTGTATACATTATGTTGTCATTTTTATATCCGTTCGTCATGAAGCCACATGGACTGTTAAATCTTGGAGAAATCTGCAAGTTCTGCAAGTGATTGGATCAGGGAGATTTTTTCCATAAAATTCTAACAATTGCTTCAGAAAACCCATGAGAAATGCTCATAAATACCAGATCTGCATAATTATCCATGTACATGTAACCCATTTGTATAGTTTTATCCTGTAATATATACCACATGAGTAATTATAAAATGGCCCCATACATATACAGAAAACCCATGAAAACCGGGCCCTTCCAGATTGGGCTAAAAGTCCGGTTTTCTTAAGAATTCCTGTTTCGGAAATCTTCTGATAGTTCCAACAAATAAAACTTTAAAAAATGTCCGATTTTCAGGAAATTACGACTTTTTGGGGAGTTTGTTTTTCTGGGTTTCGCTGTACTTAATTGAAATTTAATACATTCGTGTTTATATGATTACTTTTGACTTATGACAACCGAATGATGACTACTAGAATGATGGCTAGATTAAAGATGACAACTTTTTAATTACCGAGTGTGAAATGAAATTATATACCCAACTTATTATTAAATATTGTAAGTTAAAAGTTTAATGAAAATGAATGAATTAACACATAACAATATTTTTTTAGCTAATTGTTGTTATAAAATTACTGTTAGAAGTTAATACAGTACAACCTCTCCAAAGCAACACCCTTTGTGAGAAGCAAACTATGTTCTTGTTGAGAGGTTGTTGCTCTAGAGAGGTTTAAAGGGGCATACCCTACAACTGACAAACATTCTGTGAAAGTGTAAAAATGTGCTAGATGTATATGCAAAACAAATATATAATGGATAATTGCAGGAAGAACATGGGTCATAAAATGACTAGTTTAGGTACTAGCCGCAAAAAACATAGCTATGAATAATTAATCACTTCCACCCAAAAATTTCCATGACTAAATGTATGTGTCACAAATACATATTTTTTATGATTTCATTTTTATATGGATGAATTTTTGGCTGAAACTTTCTTCGTCGGCTTTTTTCTTTACAAGCTTCTAATTTATCATCATTTTGCCTTAATTCTGAATGCACCAAGTTGTAGGGTATGTCCCTTTAATTAATAGTTAAATGATACAGTTGGGTAAAATAATGGTGTTGCTAAAGGGAGGTTGTTGCTCAAGAGAGGACCACTCTGTAGGGATCGCACTGTATATTATCCAACAACCACAGGAGAACATCACCGTGTGTTTCCCGGAACTATCTAATAATAGATAGTGTATGAGTCGCACGATTATGTTACATATAATTTCTTTTGACAACGTTTCGTTCCCCACAATAACATCTTGAATCACACAATGTTTGTATCCCAGACAGTCTTCTAAACTAGCCAGGAATACAAATCAATATTTTAATCAAACTCGCGTACACAGACGCTGTGTCGTCTGCTTCTGTAGTTTGCTGTCGTAGCTTGAAAAAGTTGCAAACCGGAAACTGTTACAGTTTGATAGCATTCCAGTAACTTTGTAAATTTTAAAAACATAAGTGAATCTAAACCACGTAGATCATTTTAAATGTTTATTCTGAAGCGCTGCATTTCCAAATACATCGTTTGGTGAAATGAATTAACATATAATCATACGACAAGCCATTTTTCTGTCAAGAAACTCGATTTTCTGAAAAATGTCAGAAAACACATTCGATATTTCAAACAACGAAAAAAAACTCCGCGAAAACGGCCTATCAAGTGCAGCCAAACCTGTGCTAGCGGCCATCTCAGAATTAAGGTCAAAACGTGATTCGCTACATAGAATAAAATGACCTCCGAATAAAACCACCTGTCAATTAAGACCATATTTTGTCTTTCCCAAGGGTGGCCTTTGTTTACAGATATGACTGTACGCGAAATATCAGCTCAAATTTTCCATAATAGTTAAAGATATTATTTTATGCTATATATTACTGGTCAATGCGAGGATATACTCGTATGTATATGTTCATAAAATAAAAAAACAACAAATTCGGCAGTAATTTGTATAGTAGTAGCTATACTGTAAATATACCCCGCATCAGAAAGTGTTAAGTTTTCACTTTATAATTATAGTCTTTAGATATTAAAACTAGCCGCCTCCATCGAACTCCCACTATTTGCATTTGTACAGAAAAAGGTCTCCAAGTATATGAACATCATCGTATAGTAAGTATTGGATATTGATTTGAATGGACAACTAAGCTTATGGATGTATGAAATACTATTATCGTCTTGGTCATTATTTGGATATTGTTGGAGACAAATAATTAGGTTGCACCTTATCCACGAAGGTTAGCGCATGTTTACAGAGTCTGCTGAACGTACAAGACTGGCGTAACTATAGGCAGTGCGATAATATCCTGACGTCATATAGAAAAGCCTCCTGGCAAGCGAATAACACGTGTTTCATCATTCGGTTATCTTCGGTAGAAAACGTGTATCTCATTCGTGTTTCCAGTGAGTTTGTTTGATTTTAATTGAGCGTAATTTAACGAATGAAGGTAAAATGTCTTTTTTGCTCTTTTGTCCCAGTTGGCGTATTTTAATTCATAAATTAACCAACTGGCCCACATGTTTATTAGAATTTTACATAAATTATACTACTTAAAATTTGATAACGGTCACTTTTTATTCTATATGACATTATCGTCGATTTTGGATTACACACATAAGAAATGAATTTTGTTTATTTTCAAAGATACCTGCATATCATGAGTGCAACATGTAATCCGTACATTAAATCATTCGAGCGTTACGAGCATCAAAATGAGGACAGGGTCAAAATGAGACGTTTTATGGGTATGTGTGGGGAATTTAAACTTTGAGGAGAATGGGAAAAGGTGCTAACTTTTGTTTTTATTATCAAGACTGATGTCCTCGTGCGTCAAAAACAGCCTGACATCGACTCCCCATGCGTCTAATGAACCGCCGATTCTTAGATTATGGGATTCGAACCCATTTTTCCGGAAGTGCCTCTCTGAGCTGTAAATTTCATAGTTTCAACATGAGGTCAACAATTGTTTAAGGTATTATGATCCTAACTCAGAAAATTATTATCTCAAACATAATAGAATAAAAAATGTAAATGTTTGTAATTTCATACGTTTCAAATAATACAAAATGATTTACCACGCGATTAATAAAGAGTTAATTTCCGTTTATATTGGCATTGAAGTCTATGGGAGCCACCTATTTTTTAAAGATTAAAGGAAAAAGTTTTTTTTCTATTTTAAGGAAAACTCATGGTAAAATGATGTAATGACACAATATCAATCTAATTTGAGGAATGGAAGACTTTTATTCGTCAACCTGCAATATCTACAGAATTATTTTTTTTCCAACAAGGGCAACAACTCTCTCTTTCAAACGTTTAAAAATGTGTGGTAAAAATAAAGTATTCGAGGTAAGTATCAAAGAAATAATGATTATCAGGCATTACAGTTTTTGTTGTCTGAACTTTTTTGTGTAGTATTGAGTAGATTCGTCAGAAAAGTACAGTATTAGTGGTGTAATACCTTAATCGCTTTAAATACACCGGATGAAACTTTTGACGTAGTTCGACTGAAGTACCATTGCAAAATCCTACGTGTTGATTCCCGTCGAAAGAAATAAAAGTCAGATTTTATCATGTATATATTCAACAATCAGCTGGTTACCTATTTTGAACTGTTTTGTATGGTAGACAAAGCGTCTGGTTTTTAAGTATTTTGATGAACTGAAAACGTTTCTAGAAGTACCATACGTGAAGTATATTTTATAACTGTTCACAGTTAACGTTAGCTGATGATATTTTTATTGTATTCACAGCACGATATATCATATAAATTATATCATTTACCAAACCGAAGAACTGATTTAAGTTTGATAAATAATTTGAAGATTTTTATCAAAATTGTAATAAACTATAATATATCTCTATGGTAGATATTTTTTTTAAGTCTACGCAGATATGTTACACTACTAGTGTCTATGATGGACCGCAAATCAAAATTATATGGCACTAAGGTTATATTTTCAGATAAAAGAAACGTTGTAGTGCAAATTTGTTTTACTTGCGTACCCACTTCTCTTAATTGGCGGAGAGTTACGTTCAACCCCTATGGAAGTCACGTGTTTGATGAAACTATTAAATTTTGTTGCAGACGTTGCTTCATAAGACACAATCTGACTAAAGTATTCGATCTTCCTTACGGCAAGATCTGATGACGGCCTATGCCA
This sequence comes from Lutraria lutraria, assembly GCA_964023205.1. Taxonomy (NCBI): domain Eukaryota; kingdom Metazoa; phylum Mollusca; class Bivalvia; order Venerida; family Mactridae; genus Lutraria; species Lutraria lutraria. The sequence continues at coordinate 17,469,739 of OZ026845.1, forward strand.
GTTTCTATTTTCAAAAGTCGGAATTTCCATGATCACTATTTATATCTATTTATAATTCAGCCAATCGTATAACTCGTTTCATCGGTACTTTGGCCGAATGAACTTTCTACCTGACGATGTTATTTAAACGTTAGTAAACGTTAAAATACGTATAACATATTTGTCTGCAACCACTTTTTGATTTTTTTAGTAATCCTGATCGATTCGGCCATAGTAGTACAGAAAATTTAATAAACACGCATATGTCACATGGGCGCTATCATTACATTTAGTTGCGTAAGAATAGGTGTTCGTGATAACTACAAGTCAAATATTGTTTTAACTGCGGTTAAAAATAGAATCAGATCACTTTCAGAATTATGAAAGTAAGGCGCTGGTTGGCTAGTGGAAAAGGTCACCTGAGGTGACCTTCTATAGGTCGTCTTCAGATCCTCATAGCGTAGCGGGTTTGAGGATATGATTTTAATCAGATTGCATAAGACATTAGTTCTCCGTCGCAGATCATTCGTGTGTAGACGTTGGCAGTGGATTACACAGAACAAACTAAGTGCAGATGAAAAAAAACTAGAAAAAAACTGGTTTGGTTAACTATCCGCCAGAATATAACTGAAATGCTGTTGAAATAATTTATTTTGTCTAAACTACAGTATTTGGTTTTTGAAATACACGTAGTAATAAATAGTAATAATTCCATTTATCTCTGCTCAGTTCTGCTCTTTTCTTCTGGGATACGCTCTCTTCTGCTTGGAAATACTCTGCTGTGCTCGACATTGCTGTTCTGTTCAGCACTTCTTTGCAATACTAGATACATTGCACTTCACTGCGCTTGGCTGATTGGCTCTATAATGTTGTCATACAGAATCAATATATAAGAAATAATATAAATCAGAAAATCACCTGCTAACGTTAATTGATATCAATAATATTCTATCACAACATACTCCGTTTTCATGATAATGTAACATTGACCATAAACATCATTCTTTGACAATGGTTTTATCTCTACTAAGGTCCGTGTGTTTACATGTATTTAAACCTGCTGATAAGTCAACACTTAACTCTTAATTTTGTTTTCCTGATCTGATTGACTGTCATCTAAAACAGATATTTTTTCTACAATTGATTTTTTTATTGTTCTAATGGAAGAAAATCAGGCTACTGGTGATTCTATGAGATAGAGATGAGTGTTAGGATACGTTTAATGTTATGATTGATCAGAAATTTCCAATACTGCTTCGCAATGTTTGTGGAGTTTTGTAACATATTTGCTTGCTATGTTGGTAGTTTGACTAGAAATGTATTATGCATAAGAAAACGACACTCGCAAAATTGTTTGGTAGAGACGCCGCAAGTTTAACTGTTATTGATTGGAATCTTCAATATGCCTGGAGAACGTCAGAATGAACATCTTAGAATAGATACAACGAAGATATGATTGAAATGCTGGCTAAATGTATACCAGGATTTTAAGCATTTTTTTATTTGCACTAAAAATAAATAAACAACTTTCTGCGCTGTTCAATTAGATAAGAAATTAGTGAAATCTGCGAGAACTTATTTGGATACGGATTTCCCATATAATTAAGCGTGGAAAAAGTGAGATAATTAGGAGCTAGGACAGTTTAGGAAATACTGTGTTTATTTGGGACTGTTTAGGATATAGTATGTTCGTTTGGACAGTTTAGGAAACCTTGTGCTTGTTTGGACAGTTTAGGAAAACTGTGTTTGTTGAGAGAATTTAGGAAATATTGTATTTGGTATGACAGTTAAAATGTTTCTTTGGACGGTTTAGGAAATATTATGTTTCTTTTGACAGTTTAGGAAATATTGTGTTTCTTTTGACAGTTTAGGAAATATTGTGTTTCTTTTGACAGTTTAGGAAATATTGTGTCTGTTTGAACTAGATAATGCTAACCAGAGGAAGGTAAGATATCAGTTTTGCTATGATAGAATTTGATTTAAATAATTATATTTGTTTACAGAATGTCCGTTAAGTTCACGGGCAATACTTACTACAAGAAAGCTAGCACAATTTTTAACAATATAAATAATTAATAATATAAACTTATTATTAAACTAACATAATATTATAAACAAATAAACTAGTGATATACACTTTTTAGTAATACGTCCTAACATTTCAATTATGTTCGCTTAATTATTTATCCAATACGAGTATTTATATGTATCTTATATTCATATGTATTCAACATTGATATGTATTTTATATTGAACTATATCTTATATTGAAATGTATTTAATATATAATTTATATTGACACACGTGCACTTTATATTGAAACGTATTTGTATTAAAGTGTTTTTATATTGATATATATATTTATATATAAATGTAGATATGTATGTAATATGGTTATGCATAAAATAATGGTATGTATAATTATTATAGTGATATGCATGTTATATTTATATTTATATAATATATTGATATCGCTCAATGTTTATATAAAAGCGTTTATATATATTTATGTATACTATTTATATGTATTTATACGACAGAAATGTGTACTTACATTTACTGTATGTAATGATGTGTGCCATGTATGTGAATTGTGTTTCAACTTGTAATCAGAATATCCTTATCCGAGCACTATGTCACTTGTACAGTAACATGTTATTAGCCATCACAGATCATGTGACTCAGTCTTATCAGATGAGTGATATAGTTCTATGTTTTATACACATCTACTTAACATTTAACGTTTTGCAATTCGCCGAACCAATCTGTCGACACGTGGCATGTGTATAGTATAATGTTTGTATTGTATAGATTCATCACTTCAGCGGGTGAGAATATTTAGATCGCCTGTCAAATGCCTTTTAAAGTAATACACTAAATCCTAAGGATAATACGCCTGGATATTTACAGTTGTTCTAAAAATGTATTTTATTGTTATACGTTATGGTGTAACTTAAATTGAACAAAAAAACGACGCCATTTCTTTATTGAGCAGGGTGCTATGTTACTTGTCGGTTTATCTTTATCGATCGTCTTTAAAAATGTCTTTAATTAAATTTGCATTTTTCTATTCTTCGGAAATCGAGTGTTGAAGTATCAATGCTTTGCTGTCAGCATTGTACAAATGCTAAAATCCGATTCAGCAGGGAATTCGTGGTTTTTAAAATGCGAAAACAGCGCATAGAACCGTGGAAGATCACGCAAATCAATAATAAAATACAATGACCTTTAACTGCAACTGATTTATATAACAAGACCATTCCGTCTTTGATGAAGCATGTTGTCATTCAGGGTCATGCAAATTCTTAACTATTAATACGCGAGTTCTGATTGGTTGTACGGTGAAAGTGACCTCATTGAACGCCTAGCTAAGTTGGTACAGTATGTTTTATAATTAAATTATTATTTTGTGACAGCATAAGGACAACACAGAGTCACAGATTCAACGTCATTTGTTGCAAAATGGACGTCACATCGAACATCTGTTGTACAAATTGAACAGTTTGTGAAAAATATTTGCTGATAAAATGCTGTCAAAATGGTATCATACGCATTTGTATGATGAAACACCCTGATTGTTGTATAGGCGTAATTGATTTGGTGTCTATAAGGCTATGTCTGAATACAAAATTTAAAGGGATTTCTGGTGGTTCCCGATACATGTTCAGTTGACAAACAAGGGTATTTCGATGGCATAAACATGAAACATTTTGCTGTTTTGACGTTTGTATCAGAGTCTTTCATTTTTTTCGAGTGGTTTGTATAAACAAAGTGTGTCTACATGTATCCTTTTTGAAAGTGCCTGAGCGTTTATATAGCATAAATAATTCCTAATTACTTTTTGAAAATCGCATTTCATGTAATGTGTAGATGCTGGACCGCAGAGTGACACTATGGAATGATATATTTGATGCTGTACACAAATTGGTGCTGTTCAAAAAGAGAACAGTTTATGAAGTGGTGATAAGAGCAGAGTATATACATTGACATTATGGGATGTAAGCAAGACATGTGATGTACCTAGGCTATATGCTTGATGTTATGTGAAATATTTCATTGGATTGTACCATATGCGTGATGTTATGTGTTATCTCATATTATGAACATGATTCTTTGAAGTTAATTACAAAAATGTGGTATGTGTGTATACATGCATGGGTGTGAAAGTGTTTGTAATGTTTTTTTTTTATTAAATATGTCGGTCATACATGTGTTCCCGCTAATCAAATTGAGATAAAGTTCAAAGATTTTATTGAATAACAAGATATTGCACTAAGCACTGTATAAGATTATAGTATACAGCTGATTGAAATATTGAATGTAAGATATGTGCTGAGAAAAGCTATGACACTCGGTATGACACAGAACTTCGATCGATTGAAAGGAAGACAGCATGACAAAAATGTAAATTCTATCGATGGCAACAAAGCAGCGGTATGGGTGGCGTGTAACATAAACCTTCAAATTTCTCAATGAATGCTGTATTTACAAGTGTATATTTTATCATTTTTGAAGTAGATGTAGTGACGGACCATCAGCTTGCGCTTATTTTATTTTATAACTTATGCCGAGCAAGTGACGACTATGGAAAGCTGAACTATCATTAGGTTTCCAAAAACTAAGATTAGAAATGGTGGTGTTCTCTTTAACCAATCGTACAGACGCACTGGTAGTTAAGACATGTAGATCGAATTCTCATGGCGTAGTTTATATGACATTGTTTAACATACATGGTTAGGCATTGTACTGAAGATATAATTTGTATAGTGTTTAGAATATATGATGTGGTATTGTTCTAAAAATATATGATATAGTATAATTCGTTCTCAATATATATGATATAATATTGTTCTAAATATGTATGGTATAGTATTGTTCTAAATATATACGATATTAGTATAGTATTGTTCTAAATATATATGGAATAGTAATGTTCTAAACATATACATTATATATATAAGTATGTACACTGATGAGAAGAACAAAGCTATATTTATATGCTATGATAATTTATGTTTCAAAGGTTAAACATGTGATTGTATGTAATAAGTCTATATATTATTTTACAGATTTAGAATACAATAAAAACGTGAAAACGGAAGGATACCATTCTGTGACAATGCTGCGGACCATTGGGACTATAATATTGTTACATATAAACCATCTAGTCATGTTTGTGTTATGTGTGGTCCCTACAGATGAACAGAGATTATTAGATAAGTTGTTTAATGGATATAACCCTGCTTCACGTCCTGTATATAATGCCTCGGATACAGTCACGGTGAAGTTTGGAATTACGCTTACGCAAATCTCAGATATGGTAAGAAATTAATTGATTTTACTCGAAGGTGGTCGCTAACACAGGTTTCACTGTACATGTATGTTTGATGTATTGAACACGTGTCTGAATGTATTCAGTGGTTGCTATAATAAGGTTGTTGTAGTATTTAGAGGATCGCTAAGTAAAGACCCATAGTGTTGAAGTCCTAGCTTATCTCATTATTATCTTGAGAAAAATATATGATACACAGCCGTACAACACAATCCAAGTCGATGACTTCACCTAATCATACTACATTGTTTAGAAATTCTGAGCTTTAAATGGACACTAATTATCACCATCCCTATCTAATGGAACCATGTACAATTATTTCAATTCGATATGGAATCCGATGAGTTTCCTACGTGTATTAGTAGCAGACGATAGTTTCAATATATACGGCACCAAAATATTTGAAATGCTATTTGTTACAAGGTCCAAGAAAACAGCAAGGAAACCATTTAAACAATACTAATGTGTGATGTTCCCATCTCTGTGACAGTCAGTCATGTTTGTGTAATGTTCCCATCTCTGTGACAGACAGTCATGTTTGTGTGATGTTCCCATCTCTGTGACAGTCAGTCATGTTTGTGTAATATTCCCATCTCTGTGACAGTCAGTCATGTTTGTGTGATGTTCCCGTCTCTGTGACAGTCAGTCATGTTTGTGTAATGTTCCCGTCTCTGTGACAGTCAGTCATGTTTGTGTAATGTTCCCATCTCTGTGACAGTCAGTCATGTTTGTGTAATGTTCCCGTCACTGTGATTGTCAGTTATGTTTGTGTAATCACAACGCTTTGTACTCAAATGAATCGAAATTTGAAATTAGAGCTTTGCAAAACATGTGCTATCAAGAGACTGAGGGGGGGGGGTCAAACTCCTCTTAGACCTTAAATAATTTAGATATGCAGTACATGTTTAATTGGCTAAAAGAGACGACTGTTTTATCGATATGAGAGTACAAGTCCGATAAAATATGACTGGATTTACATTTCTTCTTCCTTTGGTAGCCCGTCATTTACATGTCGGTTGTTCACGTGTATTGGATAATGTTTGCAATTTGTGACGTTTTCGGCTTCTACATTTTTTAGACGAAAAGGACTAGACTTCGTCTATATTTGTTAGACCAAAGAATCGCCGCAGTTTGTTTATAAATATGTGTACCCACGTACGCATTTCAACACAGGAGGGACAATTAGTGATTTCTACGCCCGTTCTTGATTATTTATCGTGTATAATTAACGTTTGGTTAGATATCACTTATCTGAGTATATCTTATCACACCACGTCATCTCTATGCTCATTAATCATACAGTAATTGGCTGTTCATTTGTCCAACTGAAGATTCCAATATGAAGCAAGTCGATCTCCATGTCTGTATTGAGGAAGAATTTTGTTTCCAAGAAAGCAATAAACAAATGTATTATAAAGAAAAGCTGCCGGAGGGACTGCTCTTCCGACCCTGTCCTTCACCTATCACAAAATTTATGGTCGTATTTTCAGGAACTGTGAATCTTGTCTGCAATAGAACAATCGTTAAAAAATAATACTTAAATGGCGATGGTTGGTTTAAACGGGAAAATACTTCAATACCTCTGAAAGTCATTACAGTACAACCTCTCCAGAGCGGCCCTGTCTTGAGCATCAACCTCCCTCCAATAGCAGCATGTTTTCCCACTGCACAATTTAACTATTTATTTAACCTTTCTAGAGCAACAACCTCTCAACAACATCAACAACACAATTTTGCTATTCTCGAAGGGTGTTGCTTTGGAGAGATGGCACTGTCTTTAAACACAAATGATTAGATTTTATGTTTTAAAATTGAGAGATCACACTGTTATGTACATTTAAATAAAAATACATGTAGTCGTATGGAGTTTTATAAATAAATCATAAGTAACACGATGGTGCTCTAAAGAAATTAAGACACGAATAGAAAATTTATTTGTTCCTAATCACAAGTCGATTTAACCCGAAACATGTAATGAAGAGTCCTTGATATAACTTAAGTCACTAGCAAATGGCCTAAATTAATGACTAATATCGTTTTGTTTATTATCTTTCATGACAGAACTACATCTATTAGTGGTTTCCTAGGGTTGAGAAGAACAGAATGAATATCGACCGTTAAATTATTTTAAATAATCGGATGTTATTATGTATAGATAAGCCAGTCAAGCTAGTCGAAGATAGCATCTTATAGAGTCACACCCACACACGTTTCTATGAGCTTAACATATCAAAATAGATTCAAACATGTGAACAAAGGCCACTCCTGTGAAAGATCAAATTTGACCTTTATTGACAGGTGGCTTATATTCGGAGATACATGTATGTTTTTCTAAATAATAAATATTTCTGAAATAATGGATAATGGTCTTCATTCACAGGGTGGCCTATTTATACGGAGGTGGCCGCGAACACAGGTTTGTCTGTATGTAGAAATCTCGTGTAAAGAAATCTATACTAAGTCTATCATTCCGCATTCAAAGAATACTTCAATACACCAGACACACGTACGTGATTTGCTTTGGCTAAAGTTCTTGATAGTTCGCTAAGATCAGTTGGACGGCATTACGTTGAATGTAATAAAGAAGTGCCTATAACTACGTATGTAAGGATCCCCGACTTTGAATGAACGGTAGAAACTAACTGAACATTCTGTATTGATCGGGATTGTCTATAATTACACCTGGAAGTAGACGTATGATCGTCTAGTCTCTCCACGATATCTAACAATTATTTAAATTCAATCTGCTGCAACTTAAGGGTGATGGAAATAATTCAATTATAAAGTTGGTACTGTTGGAGAGAACATATCTGGCGGATAAACAGCAACATTTATGAACAAAGGTCACCATTAGGAAAAAACAAAATGTTGATTTTATTTGACAGGTGGCGTATATTTGAAGGGTATTCTAATCGCGGGCTTAACTCGTATTACTCGCTGTTAACTTTGGTTGTTTCTCTATCCAGTGTTAGCGTGTTCCTAATTTAGTTCAGTAGATTAACAATGAAGAGGTTAATGACTCTTGACTCCTGGATTTATATCAGTAACACATGGCTCACGAACAATGAAAGAAATGCCCCCATCCGCCTAACACTATTTGACCTTTATTGTTAAAATTAACGATGCTTCACAAATTTAATAAAACAAGTGCATTAAAACCACATCGATCTACATGTATGCTCTCGTTCACTGTTACACAGTCAGGCCGAGGATGATTTTGTGGTCCCCTGAGATCGTCCACCTCATCATGTACAGTTTCTGATGAAGTCTCGTCTTAGTTGATCACGTTGTAGCTCACTTCTGATCATGTCTTTTACAATTTTGGAGTAAACATGGCTACACGTTTATCAGCAACCATCGATGAGTAACAGTTTATTACCGAACCTGCTTCTAATACTTCCTCTACATTCCAGTGATTAGACTGCTTCAACAACAAGATCCGGTGACGTTTTTAGTTTCACCGGTGGTCTTAATCGACAGTATAGGGTATTAACCATGCTATTTGTACCTTTACGAATACTTTCGGTACGTAATACAAATGATGGAGATACAATATACATAATTTTGCATTCTGGGTAAGAAAAATACCATCTCAGCATTTTTTTACATCAAATTAATGGTACAGGGCTATAATAGATGTAATTCGTCGATTATGCTAAGGAACCAACATATTGCTTTGTACGTTCGGGTATTGTGTTAATTTATTCTACGTAACTGCAGTTATTGTTTCATCTGGTATCGATACCACATTTACAAATTAATGTTTGAACATAGTCATGTATGGTACAAAGTATTAAAATACATTTAAACATATGTTTACACCAACAGTAATTGGAACCTGCGAATCATTTAAATAAGCAATGTGTTACTATTCAACTTACCAGCATTTAAAACATATGCAACTTCTGGCAGACACGACTCCATTTTTGAGTTAAACAGATTATCATATCGTGTATATTGTTTTGTTTCATTTCCGTGATGATCTGCTTGTCTTTAACTTACTGTATGGTTACAAGAGTGACCCATGCCAATCGCTGTATGTGTGTCAGTGTGTTGTTTGGAATTGGCGGAAGCCAATTGTGGGGCTTGTGTTTTATGAGGTTCTGTTTCTTTGGTTCAGTTGTACATGTACAAGGCACTTGTGTAAGTACATAGCGTAATGGATGTTTTATTATTTTGCTTTCAGTGTAGATAATGTTGAATACTTTGTTTGATGTATTTCTTGAGAATCCATTTTTTACTTAAAACAGATATAGCAGTACTTAGTTTGTTGTGAACAAAACCTGATCAATGGGAACTGTTTCAGTATTTGTGAAGTCACGTGATATACCAGAGACCAAGTGCATGATTAAGCAGGTACTACGTGATTCCACAGAGAATACATGGGTGTTGCGGCCTGTATAAACAATGGTTATAGCTTATCATTATCTGTGTTATATGGTATTGTCACGCAGTAACTTTCAGATTCGAGAAAAAAAACTGAAAGCAACTTCTGAAATGATTCTTCTAAAAATCAAATTTAAAGTGTAATAATTATAAGAAAAGCATTGTGCAAAAACGAGATTACATATCAGTATCACCATTTAGGCATCTGGTTATCTTAAAGATGAAAACTTACGAAGGATAATTTTGCTGTTAAATCATGATTCAATACATTCATTATATTAATATGAAAGTAAAGGACAACTGAATTAAAGCTAAGTACAGTTAATCACTGTTAATGTATATATGCTGTGGTCGTAGTCCAGTGATTAATGGGCAAGTCTTGCGGCAGGTCATACCCTTCTATCAAATCTTGACAATAATGTCGATTTGCCTCCACATGTTGTGGAGATGTTGCCGGTTCCTTGTGGTAAGTATACAGTCAAGGAATTTCAAGAAGCATATTGGTTTATGTTTTTTTGTTGATTTTTTCATAAAGGATATTGTCTGTATATTTAATTCAATCCAAGGGTATAAAATATTTACATGTATTTAGTTCGCAAGCACATGGTTATATCATACCCTACATCAATCAAATACATTTGTAGAATCAACCCTAAATGTTAACGAATTCACCATAAATCTGAGAACTATCATACAACCTCATTGAACTTCAAATAGCCACACAACACATATCTAGGCAATGCCTTCAATAGATTCAGTCATCACCATTAGCCAATCAAATGGTCAAACTAGTAATAGACACTACATTAAGTATTCGCAAACAGCTATAATAAACAAATACTCGTAAGTACAATTCGTCTAGAAAATATCTCAGCTCCCGCATTAACGCAGCACAATAAATAACGGTATCTTTAAAATGTTTGTTTGCGATTTGGTGGACAAACTTTTTGACACTGTGTCTACAGGGTAGGTAGACATTAACGTAAGAGTGAATAAACATCTTTTTAAGAATTACCTTATTTTTTCTTATTTCGGCGTTTAACTATTGCTAGACAATATGTTATTAACAATGTCGCTTTGTTGATTAAATACATTTGATGAAATTAATGTGTAGCAAGTTAAAAGATATAAGATTGACACGCACTATTTAGAAAATCAACGATGTAGCCACCGTTGCACCGTACTATCATTTTTCTTGTCAGAGTAAATTAAGTACATGCTTTTGCAATTTAGCAAGTGAGATACAATTTCACCGCACAATGCATATGAAGACTGTGGAAATCAATGGTAGTTAGACCGTGTTCAGTCTTTGTCTCTATATCCTCCTTTTACGTCAGCTTTGGAGAATTACGAAATTACCATCTTCTTAAATAATGGCGTCGACATAATGTCAATTACATCACAGCTCATTTGTAGTGGATTACTTGCTACCTGCATGAATAATTGTATCACTATGATCTTTTAAGACCAGTAGATGACAGGTATACCGCAAAAAAAACTTTATTGTTAAAATATTCACCCGTAAATATATCATATGTTCAGTTTTATTGGCGAAAATATCACCGATTATTGTTCTTTTAGCTGAAACCTTTAAAAAGATGTAATGTTGGAAATGAATAACGTAAAATTTACGAAATGATTATATCCCTGTTCTGCTGTATTTTGATATCGGAGTTAATTGACGTCTACTTTATAAGTTGCCATGCTTATAACATTCAATACGTACATGATGGATGTCTATTTCTGTCATTTTAAGAGATTCTGTATTTCCTTGACGACTATGACAGATTTGAATTGTTTTGTCATCGACATGAGTTTATTTTTGGGTTTATTTCTGTTGAATTCAGTGTGTGGGGAAATTATGTAATTTCCCATCTAAAATAAAACAAAATACGTAATGGATTTAAAACCACAAGTTTGATATCGTATGAGAATTCTGTTTGGTTTATTTTAATCAGTTAAAGAGTACAAACAAATTACAATATCAACATATTCCATAACTCTAATACATTTATTTGACAAATTCATTACAATTGTGTTTCTTTGTTATAACAATTTTTAAATAGATGATTTCAAGTCAGAAAATGCAACATACATGTATTTAAAAAATTGCGTGTTTTAAAACTTTTTCCAGTTTTCCATAAATTGCACCGCAAAACAAACCTCCCATTTTAGAATTGGTGTTATTTTTTCCATTTTCTAACTTTCTTCAAATTCTTAATACATTATCTATTAATAGCGAGTACATGTTTAAAATATGTTTATCACTAAATAATTTCATTGCGTGTGTTTATTCACGAATAGCATTGAAGTAATAATTAAGCATGTGGATTAGTTACATTTTGTATATCTAAAAATCTTAATGAGTTTTTGTTAGTTAGAATTGCAGTTTCAAGGAAAACAGCGCGGTGTTCATCACTCAATTTTATTACACAAACATATCCAAAGCTATACCTTGTACTGCTGATAATATATTAAGTAATACTGGTTTCAAATGCTTAACCAGTCATATCTGTTTAATGTTTGAATTTTGAGCTTACTTAACTCCCATTCAACGGCATGTGAACAAATCTGTAACATTTGAACGATTGTGAATTGCGAAGCATGAACATTTTATCATCTTGTGTTTTTCTATTTTCCCGAGAGACTTAATTTTCGTAAGCTTTTAGTTTTATCAAAATATCATAGACTTAGTAGAGATCTTAATTCTTTGATTGCATCCCATAACGCACCGGAAGTGTAATCAAAACAAGTTACATAACAAACCTCAAGCGTTATGGATCGATTCCAGGGATTTGTATATGTATAAAAGCAAAATAAATCGTTACCCACAATGCACTGCACTAGCTCTGGAGATGAAATAATTTTACATTGTACGTGGAAGTTTCAACAGTGACGATCGTAGTTTGGACTGTTCGCTCCTGTCTATTCCATAAGTTTTCCCTGCTTACGCCATGCCGAACACCAGAAAGAACCAGGACAAACTACTTTTTTGTATTTGAAATTATAGGTTACTTCGGACATCAGCCAACGCACATAAATAAACAAAAACAAAATGTTTTTGCTCACAAGTACATGGTTCAAAATAGGGAAATGAACATGTTTATTAATGTATATATATTATTGTTGTAAAGAATGATAGAGACAGTACTAACTACCTTTATTTGCCGATAACAAACACGTTAATTCTTTGTGTTCCGTATCGATGGACGACTGACTTCATTTGTATTTAAATATATGCAAGTTTACATTGTACAGCCATTTACTAGATATCTTATTGGATTGTTGAAGTAATCTACATGAGTTTTTTAAGATTCTTCCTAATTGACATCGCCTCCGTGAACTTTCCATCAACTTGAATAAAAAAACTCATGAAATACCAATGTACAAACCCATCTTATTCATATTATGTTAACACGTGTTCATACCAAATTTCTAGGGTTACAGCTTTTATTCTTTGTTATATTACAATCTAATCTTTAAATAAAAGACACCCTCGGGAAAGACAAAATATGGCCTTTATTGACAGGTGGTCTTTATTTGGTAGTCATTTTTAATAATTATCTACGAATGTACATTTAAAATGATATCTGTTACCCAGAATGGCCTCTATACGGAGCGGACCGCAAACACAGGCTTGATTGTATCTTCGTCAAATTAAAGAAAGAAAGTTTGCCCATATTTCAATCAGTAATACCCTTTTCTAGTTAATGACGTTTATGCACGTAAACAATTTATTTTCTGACACAATTATGACTGTATCTTAATTAATTTACTTAAAGAAAGAAAGTCTGCCCATAGTTAATTCAGTAATACTTTATCTAGTTTATGATGTTTATGCACGTGAACAGTTGTTTTCTTGTTATTCGTCAAGGACGTAATTCTTGCCGTCGAAATCTTTGTCACGGATATTCAAAATTCAACCATATTCCATATTTTTATCGAATAATTCATGCGGTGTGGTTAGATTGTCTGTTCATGTTCGTTTTGAATAATAAAATAAAACATACGTACAGTTTGGGACCAAAATAAATGTATAAATAGGCCCCCTGGAGGCTTTTTCGAGAAATGAAATCCATGTTGTGCGTTATTGTAAAACCATCGAGGAAGAAGAACAAATGACATTCTAGAATGTTCACCATACATTTCATAAAAAAATAAAGCCGCGAGATTATACAACTTGAGAAAACTAATCTTCAAGCTCAAATCTCAATTCCATTCTAAAAGTATTCTTGTTTGAAAAAATAGAGCCGATTTATGTTTCAAAATTCGTCCAGTTCATTTGTGCCGACAGAGTAATATATCAATGATATCACTATTGTTTGATAATATAAAATGTAGTAATAAACTTAGAAAGTTTAATAGACAAGATATGATTTGTTTGTTTGTTTAAATCGAGTTTTACGTCCATTTTCAACAGTCAGAGTCATATGAGGTGGACAGTTCACCTAACCAACGTTCCTGGGAGAACCAGTACTAGACTCCTATCCTCCGTAAGCAACTGTCAAACTTTCTTACATAAAGAGACATTGTCGGTAGCGGGGCTCGAACCCACGACCCTCTACCAATGAGAGGTTACAGTAATTTGAAGTCAGCGGTCTTAACCACCCTACCACGGAGGCGGGTCAGACAAGATATGAGATTGGAGCTCGGTGACAGATCTAAGTTTTATAACTTCGGATCATATTTATACAACTACCATAAGTATTTATTTGTTTATAGTGAAACCTGACTTTGGGCCAACTTTAATGTTAAGATAACCTTGGTATAACGACCACATATTACAGACCAGTGTTCAATAGTTTCTCTATACTGTAGCTTGTCAATCCAACCATCTCATTGTACAATCTCTACCCAGAGTTGTCGTTCATGTATGTGAGGGACAACGAACGACAACTCTGTGTAGAGATTGTTCAATATTGAGACCGAAGTACTTGATTCCAAACTCGGATGGTTTTTGTGTGGAGACTAAAATTACCGTATTCTTCCACAGCAATCAAATTATGACGGAACTGAGATATATAGGTTAGACTGTTCCTTCGTAAATATAATATGAAAGAGCCGTAGTGGCTATATAGAATTATGCATTCTAACCGTCATTTATGCTCCGCATGCGCATTGTTATGTGTTCGACAAAATTTAAAGTTCTTGTCACTGATTAGGTAAAACATAGCAATAGTTTTCATACACGCTCATTTCCAGCGTATATATGTTGTATTTGTAAGAAGTTAATATAGCGTTTTTTATCACTATTGATTACCAAATCAGTTACAGCTGTATAAACAATTTATTTCCCTCTTGAGATAAACCGATCCACAATCTGAATGTCTATCTATACCACACTCACTGTATAAACATGATTATCCATATTGTATCACTGTGAACTTTTAAATTGCAACAATACATCGACGTAATAGTAGATAAAATATTAAGTACATGTACATAGTATTTATTTAAAGCAGAACTTTGACATCTTCAAGCTGTGGTACTTTATTATTTTAGATTCTATATAATATTTGCACGCGTAAGAAATTATTTCCACCGAACTGTGATTATTTTGTGAATTGGTTTTTAGTTGGCAGAGTCTGGGGAGAACTACGTTTCTCTTTAATATCTAGAAACAGATATATGAATACATTTGCTATTATCGATTTGAAAAGTTTGTCTAAATCATACTAGAAAACAGGGGGTGACATTTTTTGAGGTATTGGATCAAGGGTTAGCCCCTCATTGTGGTGATTGTGGGGACACACCAAACCAAAACCGTGATAACATATCCCTAGATGACTATTGACTGAGCCCTGAAGTTACCAAACTTGACGTCGGTCTCCAAGTTCTAATCTTGTATTTTGTCTTTTAACATTTTCAAGTTAATTATGATCAGACAATACTGACATTATTGATACATTAGTCTGTCATCATAATTGATATGAATATGTATTTAAACATTAATCATTAGTCAACTCTTTCTTATCAACCATGATACTCCGAGAATGGAATTAAGTTTGTGCCCAGAGACCGAATATAAGTTTATAACTTCGTAGGACAGGAGAGATCGGTCCCATATCTCATATGGGCAGGAATAAAGTAAACTTTTATCACTGTTTATATGAGCATTCTCGGAGTCTGCATGATTTTACAAGTAAGCCTGGCCGTCAGAGAAGTTAAATGCATTTATACACAGAATTGTTAAAGGTTCGAATCTGGATTCAATGATGATAATAGTATGAAAATGTTTCTCTACGGCGTATACATGTATACATTTATGCACGCGATAATTGTCTATTCTTATACATTGTATAATAGGCGATTTTTTATACCAATATTTATTTGATGCTAGGAGCTTACGTGTTTGAGTGGTAAAAGCCCCGACTTGTATTCACTATCGCCCCACTGCTGTGAGTTGGACCAAACCATTTAACATGGGGTAAACATTACAGCAACGGAGGATCGGTGATTCTACTCTGGTGTAAGCCCGGGTTTTGTCTTCCACTGTTATAGATGGAATGTTCCAAAATGACATTGGCTGTTGACACGATGTTAAAACCAAGTAAACCTGATGTATCTTACCCGCAGACTGATAACTCAAGTCTACGACACACATGATATTCATAATGTTGTATTTTCACTGCTTTCTATGTCTTGTCATTGTCAAACCATTTATGTAGTAATACCATTTGTATTCCACATTATTATCGATTAAGTTTTCGTCTAGACTGTTTTACGATCATCTCAGGACAGATATTCAATAAGGTTATAGTGAACACTCGAAGTTTTTGTCCATGATAAGCATATTTCGCTTTATACATTGTATTAAAATACGGAAGAGCTTGGTCAGTAAGAAACTGTTAGTTCACTATATCTGAGTTCAATATAACCGTGCTTCACTGTATACCATTGTCACCGATGGAGTATTGTAAACAGGTGCGCGTATAAGGTTGTATTAATATACATGTATATCATATATATCTAGCTATGAACAAAGGAATTGAAATAGTTGATCTAGCAATTACACATAATTATTTTGGGTGGAGATTTTGTACATAATGTGTTTGCTTCAAAATCGACATCATTGTTATATCTTGTTACAAAATAAATATACATCATATATTTGTATATTCTTATCAAATTATATAATTGTTTTGTTTTATGTGTAATATAAGATCAGCCAATACCCCGAAATAAAGACCTTTTTTTGTTCTTTTCACAAGAACTCAATAAATTGAAAATTAGAAAAAAATATTGAAATTCGATGAAAATTGGTAGCCATTATAGATTATAATGAGGTGGCGCCAATATTACGTTCGTTGCTAAGTAACAGTTTTACTGTGAACGTTTTTATTTCTATTTTCAGGATGAAGTAAACCAAGTTTTGACAATTAATGTATGGCTTGAGCAGGCAAGTTGTAAATCATTTGATATTCTATTACGACGTTTTTACTTGTCTTTTCAAATGATAAAATAAAAATTTAACGTCGGAATTTCTGACTAGTTTAAGACAGATGTGTATTCTATACAAAACTCGTGGTTTCTCTAAATTTCAAAATGAAAAACTTATTAGTTAGTTATCTGTGGATGATCGCTTCCTTAATTTTAATCCGTTCGTTCGTAATTACGTATACAAAGCACGTGTATGAATGCCTGGAGTTCATTAGATCTAATTCGTACCTAGGAAGTGTGGTAATTGATCATAAATGAGACATAATTTAATGAGATTAAGACGTCCGGTAGAGTTAATTACACAGGTGCTTGTCGTAACAATACTTATTCAAACTTCATTACGATAAACTGATCCTTTCATGTTCGGATTTTAAATCAAAACATGTGTTAACAAAGATGTCTTTATCATCTACGTCATAGCTAAAAGTAAAACACGAGAGCTCCTCATAATTTTCGTGAAACGCGTACGTTGGCGTACAATTCAGCATTTTGTCTCTTGAGGGAGTGTATAATTCGTTACAATTTACACTCTCTAGGTGAAGAAACATAGGAGAAAAAATAGTCATTTCTTTAAGGAACGTAATTTATTATGGTTTTGTTTGTTGTTGGTATTACCACCGTTGATTAATTATATGTTACACGGCGGATATTCCACCATACCAATGTTCCTAGGTTCCTTTAACAACGGCGCTAACCCGTTCCTGCATACACCGAAAGCTATTCTCCTACGTGATACTAATATTTGAATCAAGGATTAAATACAAATGACACTGAATGCACTAAACAATGCAAGTCCATAGGAAGTAGTTTCAGACATGATGGGGTGGGGCTAATTTGAGATTTTGTCTGAGAAAGCCGGGGTGTCAGTTATAGCCCCTTTTAAATAACATAACAAACGAACACTTATCGGGGGTCTATACTCCCTCTCCCAATAGATCCCCCGGTTCTAACGACCTTGCTGCGTGTTTCAGCTATATAAACTGTCCCGATGTAAAAGAATTAAACGTTTGGTTATAGTGCGTTGAAACGAGTTTGTGAATTTTCCGTTTTAAAGAAATATTCATGCGCGAGTGTTTGGTAAAAGAAATATTGTCAGAATATGTTTACATAGAAGAGTCGAGTAGGAAGAACTCCAGGCTCCGAGGTTATACAACTTGTGATCGGTCTCTGAGTTCAATTTTCATATCTTGAATTTTAATGAATCTTAGTTTATTGTGATCAGACAATAATGATTTTATTGATACATTAGTCTGACAGCATAATTGATCGGAATATCGAGGGTTCAACGCAACAGTGTCGTAACTCATATTGAAATAAGAACAAGTTACGACAGTGTTGCGCTGAGCCCTCGATATGTATTAAAACATTAATCAGCTCTATCTTTTCAACCATAATTCTTTAAGAATGGAATTATTAGAGCTCAGAGACTATTCTCAAGTTTTATTACCTCGGGACCAGATCCTCGTGTGTTAAAAATGTTCTTGCTACACACTCAGTCTTGTTTATTATTGCTTTTTTGTACGAACTGCTGAATATATTTGTTTGTTTTCTTTTCGTAGACGTATGCCACGATTATTATAATGTTTATGGTGTGTTTATGTAAATAAGTCTGTATTTTGCGAGATGATGTTTTGTTCGGGACAATTATGATGGTTTACAAGTTACAACCTTGGCCTTTGTATCTTTCCAAATTTCTAATATGAATATACGGTTCATGTCTGAGAGAAGACAGTAAGAAATGTTTGTATTTGGAAGTTTTGCCTGCAGTAATTTGAAAATGAAATTGGGATTTCTTCATTTCGGTAATTTGTCTGAACTCTCTAATATTGTAGACTGATGATGAGGGTTAATGTGTTTCAGGAATGGATAGATGAGAGGTTACAGTGGGAGCCCACAGATTACAGTGGTCTACACACGCTCCGTGTTCCGTGTGATAAATTATGGTTACCAGACATGGTCCTTTACAACAGGTACTATGCTAATTATTAATCTATAATACAATACTATTATATACACAGTTCTTAGAAGCTCTTATGAAAGACGGATTCCTTGGTACATTAAACCCCGAAAAACTGGACCCCTTCCGGTCTTCTGTGAATTCAGAATTTCAGCTTTTGAAAAGGTCCGAAAAAATGCAACTTGAAACTTATAATAAGTCCGATATTCAGGGAGTTCTGGTTTTGAACGGTTGTACTTATAAGTAGAGAAAATACTAAAATCCAGTCTGATTTATAATAAGTGTCCGCTATAGAATGAAGTGACTGTAATGTGGGGATTTACTGTTGAATAAAACATGTTTAAAAGTACTTAACACTCATATTTCACCAAAACATTTTTATTACTCTCTACAGTTTGATTTCAAGTCAATCGTATCTGATAGAAATGTTTGGTTTATAAAGATATCTCGAAGGGACATTTCGATATGAATTATCGCTGATATTATCATTAAAACTCATTACGTTTGAGTTTAAAGTGAATTGTTCCATCGATAAACTTCATGCACTAGCTCGAAATCGATGGAAATGTCTGCTGAATTATTATTGAAACAATTAATGTCCACACCACTTTTCCATCGCATGTCAATGACCTCGCCTGTTTCATATTTTTCTATTGAGAATAGCTGCAACAGTTCCAACACTTATTTTCTAAACAAATGCACTTTATTGTACTTTAACATTGGACATAATAGTCAGCTTATGTGAATACAACAACAGTAAAACTGGCATAGTTCTGTCAGATATTTGGACGACAAAAACACCTTATCTTTTATGTGTACCCATTAGGTTTTAATGCTCGTCTGAAACAAAAGGAAGGTGCCCAGCTTTTAAAGTTTAATTAGTTGTTGCAAAAAGACTTAAACATTTAATCTAGGATATTTAAAGAAAGTAAGTTAATGAATACCATCACCAGTACATTTTTACAACGCTAACATTTCTAGTATAAAACCACATTCCTCTCAAGCTGACGGTTTTAATTGTAAGTCAATCATTTCTAGTTGCCATTTATTACAAACTTTTATTTTTACTAAACATTGCTTCTGCCAATTACGTTTCTTCTCATTAAGAAATAAAGTCGTTAACCAATCAGTTATCTCATAAATAAATCGTCTATGTACTGTTTTTTGGGTGATGATGATGCCATTTTATGGTCTTTTGAAAACTAACATTTAATTAATCCTCATACAGTTTGTATTAAACTGCATTTGTTTTATACATCTCTAAATGTTTTATTCAAATACCTGTCTATCAACGATGATTATGTCTGTTATACAAGTATCTAAATACGACTCGTATAAACAAAAAAAAACTCGATTTTGAACAATAACGATGTTGTTTATTTTCAAGTCCATTATACATGAATATGACAATAAATATTCAGAACCATTGCCTGTGTGTATAGTTGTATGTACAATACAATCAGCGGGGAGACTGCCAGATCAACGGACCTCGAGTTGGTGGTTCGAACCCCGTATGCATGAGACGATTGTGTTAGAACCCAGAGTGCGCCACCTGTAGGTTGGAGATACTATTATGTTGTCCCCAAAACCCATAATCGTTCGCACGGGGACACTGACAGATATTTGTGGAGAAAAGTTTCTGCTGGTTCAAGATACAGGAAAGCCGGTTAACTGATTGCAAGCATATAATTGAAATTCTGTTAAGGAAAAAATACGTCGACAGCTGTTTTCTGGTACACATTTATTGATGTATGACCTGCATGTTATAAAACTACTATTGTTGTATAATCTGTCATTCTGTTATCTAAGACAATCGCACGTCCTTTCATTATTTTTTATCTTTTTCATATATGATATTCTAGTCCTTATTAAATCTCGATAATGACATAAAGAGGGATGCCGTTCTTTTATTTAATGCTGAGGCCAAACAAAAATAACAATAATAGAACAAAACATAGGGTCCATAGGTCGGCAGTGCATTTTGGAAAATAGTTTGTTTTGTTCGGAGATCGGCTTCATACGAAGATAAACACATTGGTATTAAAAGATTGACCCAGACACAAAAAGGTCTTTTTCCACAGAAAAGATTGAGTCGGTCAGGTACATGGAAACCAGTAAGTATTTACGCTTGGCCTGGCCTTATGTTTGTACTATGCTACATCAGAATAAAGTATTTCATTGGAAGCAAATTGTATGACCGACTAATTCAGTACAGTCAAACTTGTGAGCAAAGGTCACCTATGGGAAAAACTAGATGTGGCCTTTATTGACAGGTGTCATTTATTTGACGGTAATTTGTTCTAAATAATCAATAATATTTTTTTGAAATAATGGCCTATAATCACAGGGTGGCCTAAAAGTTCAGACAATAAATTGATATTGACGTTACAGACTTTTCATGACAACATTTTAACAAGAAATTATCACAGAAGTGTACCAGAAGTGTGATGTATTAGTTATCTCTATGTTCTAGTAAATTACAAGTCAATTTTCTTCCCAGTTCTCAAGTGGTTACAGTGATAATATAATGTATGAGCAGACTGTCTGCGCAAAATTGTAATTATTTATATCAATACATAAATTGTTTCGACCTTGCATTCCGCTATTTTAGGATTTAGTATTTCCAGTTTGAAGGACATACTGAAGTAAAGTAACTTGGACACACATACATTTTTTACTTAAATATTTTGAAATAAGCATTATTCAATGAAAATTTTTAAAAACATATTCTATCTAAACTATTTTGGTTCAAGTCTCAGTTGGCTGTTTAAATGGTACCAAGAGTATTTCATTCTTTTATTGGATCCGTATTCCGAACAAAAAGTGGTTTTTAGTTATAACTTTTTCTACACGACAGTAATATTTTGATATTAACGCCGAAACAATCGTTGATATACTAAGCCTTTAAACGACTTTACGTCAGGCAAAGCTCAGTAATGGCGGTCTTCAGTGGTAAAGCACAGGCAACGGAATATTCTTATTTTGACAGATTATTTGTGATGTTATGCCAAATTTTAATTGTCTA
This sequence comes from Lutraria lutraria, assembly GCA_964023205.1. NCBI lineage: Eukaryota > Metazoa > Mollusca > Bivalvia > Venerida > Mactridae > Lutraria > Lutraria lutraria. The sequence goes on from OZ026845.1 coordinate 17,491,858, forward strand.
TGTAGTATGTACTAATATTGTAACGGCGGTGAGATGTTTAATGATCATTCTTATTTGTTGATAATATTATACTTTCATGCAGTAGCTGTAACCTCGGAGGTCTTTACAGTTTTCAAAAAATATTTTGATCATCTAAAAAGTGGACATCTTTGATAAATATTATATAAATAGGATTCGTTACCAACCCTCACAAGCACTTGATCACTTGATAAAAGAAAATACCCATATCTTAGAATGTACAGAGGACGCCGCCATTATTGCGCTTTGCATAGTGTAAGGGGAAGGAACTCCAGACTATCTCGACATATCCACAGTAAATCGCAAAGCGTTCTTATTACATGTATAACGTCATCAGCTAAAGTGTTTTATGTTTCGCAGACTCTACATCATTATACTATTGTCGTATATGAATCATTCTAGGATGACTACAATAATGTTTACAATGTAACTGCACTTCAGAGCAAATGATGTCACAAAGGCAGAAATAAAACATATTTTCTAATTAAAGAAATATTAGCTTTTTCAACCGGTAGCTCCTTTCCCCCATTCAAACATATAACGAGCACTTTTTTGCTTTGACAAATGATAAGAAGAAGTTGAAAGGCATTATACGCAAGGTTTATTGTTTTAGTAAATCGATATAACCAGGAGTTCTCTTTGCTTCTTTTCTCTGCGATAATGCTTCTTTTGATCTATGAAATATATCTTTTTACAAAGACATTAATTGCAATTTTCCTCCAAAATGGAACTTTACGATAAAGACATATTTCTTGCATCGTAAAACTATACACCATGCAAAACTAATCCTGGTTTCCAGTAGGTCGGCATAACTATTTTAAATATTTCTTTGTAAGTTTGGAGATACAGTTTATATAAAAATGACTATATTGGCAGGGAAAAAAGACCGACGCGGAAATAGTCACAGATCGGCAGAGTAATAGAGTCTGTGGGGTTAGCGGAGACCTGGAACTTTTTACGTTCCTCCTTAATTATGTACCGTCAAACCTGTGTTAGCGGCTTTCTCTGAATAAAGGGGTCCCCGTGAAAAAGCCCTTCTTTCAAAAACCGTCATTGGTTTTATAGAATAAAAGCTACCTGTCATTAAAGGTCACATTTTGTATTTTTCAAGGGGGGGCTTTGTTCACTAGTTTGACTGTAAAAAATTAAAAACAACATTTGGTATTATATAACTTTTTCAGCGCAGACGACTTTACAGCCGGGTATATGCAGAGTAAAGCTATGGTCAGTCATACTGGTGTTGTATTTTGGCCTCCGCCTGCAAAGTTCCGGAGTTCCTGTAAAATTGACATTACTTATTTTCCTTTTGACGATCAGTTATGCAAGATGAAGTTTGGTTCATGGACGTATGATGGTTATCAGGTATTTATCAAAATGCTTGTTTATACCTTGTGAAAATTTTCAAAATATTTTGCTTAATATTTATAAGGTTCTGTTGCTTGTCAGATAAAAGCGTTCTTTAATCACCAAGGACATGGAATTATTTTTCCAAAATCTAGAGGTCTTTCTCATCTGAAATGTTAATTTTCAAAGGAAAAGCACTTGCGATGTGATTTCATAAATTAGAATTCATTTAAGACGCGATGCAAAATTCCACAGCCCAATTTTTTTCATTAAATGACCCCCGGAAAATTGTTCATCTTTATCTCAGCTTTTCCAATTTCTAATGGAAATGCATGTTGAATCATGTCACCAAAACATTTATCTATGTTGGACGAATATTATACTTATATAAACCACCTAATGAGTACCGACATTAAACTAGCTATACAGTGCAACCTCTCCAAAGCAGCCCTCTCTTGGACAATAACCTCTATTCAACAACAGGATGATTTTTTCCACTGCACAATTAACTTTTAATTTGACCCCTCTAGAGCAACATTCTCTCAGCAACAACATACTATTGCTGCTCCCAATCTTGCGTTGGAGAAGTTGCCCTGTACATGCCTTTCGTGTTTGTTTCGTACTTAGAAGAAAATTGAACATGACGACATAAAATTATTGGAAATAAACTGATTAAACATTGATTGATATTATGTCGAATTTCGATAGTGTCATTATTCGTTGTGTCCACAAATTCTGAATCGCCTCTTGTTAGTATAGTCATACTAGGTATGATGTCGATCTAGTAAGATTTATTTATAATTTACAGGTGGATGTGACAAATCGATCAGCTGAGGTAGATCTCTCTAACTACGTGTATAGTGGAGAATGGGATCTCATAGATATAAAAGTTGTACGGAACGAAGTTCGCTACCTTTGTTGTGATGAATTCTTTCCGGATGTCACATTTACTATCATAATGAGAAGAAGGACATTGTATTATTTGTTCAATATCATATTTCCATGTTTATGGCTGACAATATTGAGTTTGCTCGGATTTTGGTTACCGCCAGATAGCGGAGAAAAGATCACACTTGGTATAACAGTACTTCTTGCGTTTTCTGTGTTTATGTTGTTGATCGCGGAAAATATGCCAGCAACATCAGAGTTTGTACCGCTGATTGGTATGTATATACATTAACAGTCAAACCTGAGATAACAGCCATCCGTGAATAGGGGTCAACTGTAAATAGGGGTTATATGTGAAAAGGGATCGTCTGTTAATAAAGGTCACCTGTGAATAGTGGCCAAACGTTAATGGGGGCCGTGTGTGGAAAGGGGCCTGTTAATTGGAATATTCTATGAATAGACACCACATGTGCAAAGGACCCCTCTTCCATGGCATACCTTTATTTATTTAACAGAATAAAGAAACTCTTTCAGGAAAGATCAACTTTTTATCATGGGCATATCTCTTCTTTCCTTTGATGGCCTTTGTTCCCAGATTTGACTGTACCACTTGATTGTACTATTTTGATATCAATTTTAACAATCATTGTCTTACCACTATACGGCATTTAAGTGCACTTCACTTTTATAGGTAAACAAGCCATGAATGGTGCACTAGGGAATTTTTGGTCAATCATTCGGAGTTGTTTATAAACCTGGGGGGGGGGGGGTTCTATTGATATGTTAGTTTAAGTGTAGGAAGGATAGGAGACGGTTCAAACTACAAGCTTGCATTGATTGTCTCCCTTGATTGTACCAAATATTTCATTTAGAGGAGATAATTCAGTTGTACACATCCATTTTTTTGTAAACTGGTTTCCGTTGACTTGTGTGCACTGCAACATGGAACGGGAACCAGTTTATATGTTATGTCTAATGTCGATACCAAATCACAATACATGTACACGTATGATTCCAGATTTTCGTAAAATCATATAACACACTTGTATTATGGGGTTTCCAAATAAATTCAACTGTAATTGTTTGTTTTTTTGTGTTATAAGCAAAATGTATATTACGATAACTTTTCTTTCTTGCAGGAATTTATTTGACAGTTACTATGGGAATGACGTCATTATCAATTATACTAACAGTGTTCGTTTTACAACTCCACCACGTGGGTCCGCACCAAAGAGGAGTACCACGTTGGTTGCAGATTCTATCGCACGATATTCTCGCTAGTGTTTTATGTTTACGACCTCGCGTCAACCCGTTCATGTATCATTCCGCGAGAAAAACGGATTTGTGTCTTAGTTCGTATATAGATGCATTGGACACGAACAATTGTAATGGAATCACTGTACTGAATCGTGTGAACCATTTCAACAATTCCGTGCCGGTAACACCGAACATACCGCAGACACATACTCATTATCAGTTTGAGAACGCTTTTCATAATCAGATATCTGATAACGATATTGATGAGACACAAGACAAAATAACAACGTCCTTAAAGCTACTGGTAGAGAAGCAAGACATTGAAGAGCGACATCAAGACATCGTGAACGAATGGAGATTTGTTGCTTTGATTATGGATCGGTTTTTATTCTGGTTATTCTTGTTTGCTGCCGTTATGTCATCCCTCGTCATCCTAGTGATCATGCCAATGAACAAGCCATCTGTTTATTAATTGTATCAATTTCTCATTGTATATAGACATTATTTAATTCCACGTAAAAAAAAGAAAATGTGCACTTGGTAACAGGGAACTTTTTTATACTTCTACAATAGTATGGGCAAATTTGGTATCAAACTGTGCAAAATTGATGCTACACGATGTTTTACCTTTAACTGAAATTTAATGATTATCTGAACATTTTTTTACGTGCGAATAATTATACGTCTTGAGATTATACTTAAATACTATGCCTAATATAAAAGTGCACACTTTGTTCAGCAAATCTTTATGTCGAACACGTAGCTTAGTTAACACGTTTAAGTAAAATGATAAAACAGTGCGGATTGTAGCAATGACGCACTAAAATGTTGGAGGGCGCGAGCCTAAGAAAGGAAATGGATGCGGGCCCCTATACTAACTTAAATGTAATTTGGACACCCATGAACCGTGTTTAACGACGGTGTTTACCGGAAGTTACATACGTGTGGTCACGTGATGTAGTGGTTTTTGATTGGACAGTGTTGTTAGACAAACCTGTTTGTTAATTAATATTTGATTTCAACTTGCAAACCTTTGTTCCAAATACACTTAATACATGAATTTATTTTATGTTTGTCCAAAATATTTCCCGAAGTGCTTGTCTTTGTTTAGTACTTTTCTCAGTATAAATACGAAAATATAACGCTCGAATGAGTAAATGCCTTTTTTGCCATGCTGAAACAAAACAAACAAAAAAAAGTTGCCCGCAATACAAGAAAACAATGGTGTGGATAAAAAATATCTTGAGTACTAATTGGAAAATATAAAGGTTCATGTGGTTTGGTCTTCACTGTCAAAGATAACAAATGGTCTTTCAATGTACAATTGTTTTGGTGTCGAGAGGGAAGAAACTCACTTGGATATACATCGAGTTCTTTAAGAATACAGTGCAACCTTTCCAAAGCTACACCCTTTGGGAGTAGCCAAACCATGTCGTGTTGGGAGGCTGTTACTGTAGAGAGGTTAACTTACAGTGAAGGGAAGTTGATGCTCAACAGAGGACCACTGACTTAAGTTGTAACGTCTCTCAAATTTATTTCAAGATTTTAACACGCGCGTGATCTAACTATGGCAACGTGATGATGTGTGATAACAGTGGTATTCACAGATTAGCGGGACGAATATAACAACTGGTACCCCGAGTTTGTTGCCATGCATGGCATTAAAGACCCCCTTACATTTATTTATAAACAGTAGTACAACAAAATCATTTAAATCAAATATGAGAACACACATTATTTTCTGACTATTCATGTATTATAGTAATTGTTATATAATTGATATGTTCTGCATGTCGTTTACAAAATAGATATTATAATTTCATGAATCGGATTAGAATACGGAGCATGCGCATTACAAACTCCGTGGGTTAAACCGAAACATGTATACTCATGCGTAAGTGAATAATTATATACATAAACAAGTACAAGAAGATAAACTGTCGTCCCAGTAAATTCAACAAACGAAATTTATCTGGATACTTTTAATAGCTTAAACTATGTATATTGTTTATACTACGTTTAGCCGCACGACAACCATACAACGTGATAATGTCGCACACAAATATAATCCTTGGTTCATGTAGGTTGTGTATATGTTTCAAAAAGTTTTACAATTTTGCACAATACAGATAATGGTTAATGTCAAAAATGGAATGTGGTCAGCCATCGATTATTTTCAGTCGCAACGACGCTATAGAAGGATGTAGTTAACACAATGCCACCGACGCAGTACTTCATTTAATAAAATCGGTTTTGGTACAAGCTGAGACTTTTTGGTTTGCCTGTTAGGATCCCTTTTGTCACGTGGCACGAGATATGGTCAGCCAGAGTTGCGTTTCATTATGTTTATCAAACTTGACAAAAGCGTCAATATCCGACACATTTGATCGTCTGCACTTAGTACGAAATATACAAGAAACCCTGTATCATACACAGCAACCAGGCCGATATAACCAACATTTATTCTCTGACCATTAAAACAGTTCTTCTAAATTTCAACCTGATATCACCTTGCAATTCATTTTAAAACTTTTTTCAGGTCCTAATGATAGACTTAATATCAAATATTCACTGTACTGCAAACGGGTACCTAAGTCATCCATCTAGATATAATATGTTTATATTTCCACTTTTCATCTGTATAGTCTACAACGATGCTTTTTTGGTTAAAATACTCTTATAAACGGCCTCATCTAACGGTTTGTATGATTTGGATTCAAGATTCAGGTAAAATAACGGATCCTTCACGACGGCGATGTCAAAACCTTCTTGGACAAGTGTCGTTTTCTGCTGTTTGAATGTGGAGGTCATATCAAATTCCTTTTGTATCCGAATAAAACGTGGCCTTGCATACGATGGTAGAACGCTGTTCACGTGCTTGGAAAGTGATATCACCATGGAAGGGGTCAAGGTCACTAGTTTAGGGTCCGTTAAATGTAATGCCGCCATGCCAGCCCTTCCATCAGTACCTTGTGTACAAAAATAATTAGTCATTTTTTCTGAGTTTGCAAAGTAAATCTATTGTAATTATCAAGTACGATCATACAAGTAGTCATGCAGATTATCATTCCTGCCTTATGAGGACTTTACATAAAATATTTTACACGTGTAAAAACAATGGAATTAAGTTTTATATAACAGAACAGAACATATCTTTATTTAAACAATACATAGTCACAATGTATGCATAAATACAATTATAATAATATTCACGTGTCAGCAAAGATAGGCCTACACGACGATACAGTAAAACACGGTTATACTGTCGTGAAATATCGGTCTTAGTAAAGCACAGTATAGCCTGTCCAAGCAACACCATTTGGGAGAAGAAAAAAATATTTTTGTTGATAGGTTGTTGCTCTATAGAGGTTAAATTAATAGTTAAATTATACAGTGGGAATAAATTCTGCTGTTGTTGAATGGAGCTTGTTGCTCAAGAGGCGGCCGCTCTGGAGAGGTTACAGTGTAAGTATTACTCCACGACTAAGCCTTTCGTATTTTGTACAATACGTATATTGTATTGTGAAATACATGCATTTATTGGTGTCGGAATACTTCGCTACAACCGTATTCAGCTGTAAAGTGTACTATATGTAATTTACCTGGTATAGCAACTCCATAAACATTTGCATCATGAATGAAATCAAGGTCTGTGAGGATGTTGCTTACTTCTGTGGTGGACACATTTTCTCCTTTCCACCTGAAGCAAAAATACAATACAATTTATGAATGAAATTCGAAGTCAAATTTTACAATTTAACCAGAAAACCAGATACCAGCTTCTGAAAAAAGTTGTTCATCTTCTTCATCCTTGTGAACTCAGTAAACCATGAAAACCACAACAGTATACATGTATCAGAACTTGAGTGCAGACGTACTTGATTCCATTATTGAAATATGATTGCCTTCATAATATTTTTTATTTATTTCTCAATTATGTATTAAGTAAACGCGAACGATATTGTCTATGTATTTTGTAATCTTGTATATTTCGTACTAAGTGCAGACGATCAAATGTGTCGGATATTTGACGCTTTTGTCAAGTTTGATAAAGAACGACAACACGTACCTAAATGTATCACCAATTCTGTCGTTGAAATATAGATAATATTCTTTATCGACTCTGAACAAGTCTCCTGTGTTGAAACACATGTCCCCTTTCTCGAATACGTCATACAGTATTTTCTTTTCAGTGTCCTCTTTTCTCCCACGATAACCCTGGAAAGATGTTTTGCCTTCGATCAGCGGTACCACCATTAAACCTACTTCATCTGTAAAACAACTGTCTGGTATTATTATATGATACGTAATTATAACTACATATACAATAGTTCATAGTCGTAGTAAATTCCTTCTGAACCAAAATATTAATTTTTGTACAATTAGTCGACTATATGAATATCCATTTCATTTAGATAAAGAGATATTGTAATTAGAAGAAACATATCTGGCTTCCGCTAACATCCGGAAGGGTACATTAAATTGTGTATAGGGACGGTGGGTTGACATAAAATGTCTTCAGTTACAAAACTGTATTTACTTTTTTGTTGGAAGATACAGTGTATAAGGCAATGATTATATCGGTATCAAAACACTATGACCGAAACCGAAGAACATAATTCATTATGAAATACCAGGATATTCTACACCTGTAACCAATTCTTCTGTATGTCCGGGTTTAATATAACCAATATGACACGTCATAAGTCACTGAAACTTACCAGTTCCACTTTGAACACATATTCCGGATTTATTTCTGACTGGAGCTTGAGCTTCAAGATCAAACTTAACAAATGCTACCGGTGTAAATTGTCTCTGAAATGAATGTTAATTTATTAATGGAAGCTACCATTCGGTACACATCGGCCGTTTCCGTACCTCTAGTATCTAATTAGGCAGAGTCGCCCAAGGCGTGTCCAATATGGAAACTCTGTTTCGATGTCACTAATAACACATGACGTCATTTATGTCTCTTTATGTGAGAAAGTAGGCAGTTGCTTACTGAGGATGGTAGTCTAGTACTGGTTCTTCTAAAGAACGATGGTTAGATGAACAGTCCGCCTCATATGACTCTGGCTGTTGAAAAGGGGCGTAAAACTCTATATTAACAAACAAACAAATCAATACTTCGTTTGTTCAAGTCACATGATAGTATATGTACATTGTATTTTTAATTACATCCGGTTGTTGGAAAACGAGTAGAGACACGAAACACATGTAGGATTAGGTTAGATGTGAATTAAATGTAGGTTTCTAAAAGTTGACCAGCACCGTCAAATTCGTATTTTTGTCGGTTCGCGTACTGTATGTCACCCCATGTATATTTTACGTACATGTATATGAAAACAATTCTGCTGATCTAGAGGCGGCGAGACTTCGTGCCAAACCGAACGGCATGGGACTCCTTTTTGCATTCGCACCAGTTGAGCCGAACTCAACACATTTTTAAACAATATAAAATTTGAAAGTTCCACTAAATAGCTTATAAAGTATCGATCATTGTAAAAACAAATATTGTAATTTAACTAAATGTATTTATTTTTAGAATTTACATTGTGGGATTCTGAAATTCTTCACTGTCATACAGGCGATGGAATTTAAAAAACACACACACACACACACACCCGGCGATTCTAAAATTTGCTCGGTACATTTAAGGAATCGATTAAACAATTGGTGCATATTCTGATGTTCGTGCTTTGGTGATATTTCCAGGAATATTTTGTTCAAATATTGAACGATAATTACCAAATATGGTGAAGACCTTCCACAAGAACCTTGCTTATTAGTCAAGTTCAACATTGCTACAGGACATTCCGTTGCGCCGTAAAACTCAAATATATGTGGTATTTTAAACCTGTCTATAAATTCGGCCCAAATATCCTGACGTAGACCATTTCCTATAGCTACCTTTATTTTGTGGTTACCGTCATCTTTCGACTGGAATTTGAAACAATAATCACTAACCTTACATAAGACTTGCACAGCAACATGTAACGAGATCTAGTTTAATGAACTATCGGTCAATTTAAAAAAAATATGCAAATATGGAATTTTAACATCTTAACTTAGGCAAATGTTAGGGGTTTTTAATTAGTCTGTTACATACCTATCTTTTTTCATTTGTTAATTTTACTTATAAAATACAAAACAATGTACCATAAAACAATAATCTTTTATTCTGGTATGTAATAGAAGTTAGATAAATAGATGTTGTAAACAAGTGTTGATCAAAACGTTGTTACCTTTGGTTGGGCGACCAGATACCTGCAAACTTCACCGATGTATTGTATGATAGTAACGTTATATTTTCTACAATCTTCCCAAAAATGTTTAGCAGAGAATTTCTCACGAAGAACCATCGTTGCACCTGCAAATTAAATTAATAATCAAAAACTATTAAAATTCAATTTATCAAGCGCACGCTCTACGCACTGGATTATATCACTACCATAACATATTATGTCATTAAGTTAGTGCAATCGATCATAAAAGCGCACCTATACAGAAAACTTTATTTATGTGCAGCTATGTTTAAAAACAGATGAACACGGCCCAACTTACAAATCAATCATATTCGCAATTAATCTTAATTTTGAATATATCAATTGAGCGATATTATAAATACATGTAATTGAAATTAAATAGATAAAGAACTAAGAGAAACAACCGCAGATAAAAAAGTCCAGCCTCCCAAAACACAACCAGACCCGAAACTCCCCAAACAAGGAGAAAAAGCATCTCCCAGAGAGATAATGCCTTTGAAAGGTCTGCAAAGTCTCGGGGAATACCTACCCATTGTAACCGTGTTGCCGAATCCAATGAGTAACGCCGCAGAGTGATACATTGGTAATGCCTCATAAATTACATCTTCAGTCGATGACGAGAACGATTGTAATCCACATGCAGCGCCTAGACAACGAGCATGGCTGACAATTGCGGGCTTCGGCAAGCCTGGAAAATTACAACGTAAAACATAGTGCATAAAATACAGATTTCGAGTGGAATTCAAATGCTGAATGTTAAAAGGGACACAACGTTTGGTTTACTATTTTCTTTTCGAAATTTGAAGTCCATTTAATTTGTGAATATATATATATATATATGTAAACCGTAAAACTACTAGTAAGTTTAAGGACCTCATTGGAGTCCATAAAATACGGTCCAGATATTAAATAATAAGCTGGTTTGTTATTGGTAATGTATTAAGGGGTCCTTATAATGACTTGGTCTTTATGTAGTCTTTATAGAGGTGACCCCACTATCAAGTTGTAATGCAGAGGACATTATGAAAAACGTTTCGAAATTAAGCGGCCGTAATAATGAGGTGGTATCCACGTGTGGTGTTACTTTGTATCTTCCTCTAGTGAAACTTTTATGTCTACATTTAATGTATGACACATTGTCATTATACCAGTATACGCTTATATGATAATACAATGTAATTAATTCGGCATGCTTCCCTTGGGCGTGACTTGCCATGAAAAGAGAGCAATTTGTACACTATATTGACATACCATGTATAATTTCAAGTATTATGTACCTTTGTATTTTTATTATAAAACAGAATGGTCTATAGTGTATGTTACCTGTTGTTCCAGATGTATATATTAATATATTCGTTGTCGTAGGTAATACGTGTTTTCGAATCTGGCGGTCAATATGTCCATCTGACATACGAGATGACACTTGGTCGAATGAAAGAAACGGTGTATCTTGAGATGTTTGACCAATCGCATACGTTGTGACATCAGGTATATCTTGTTGTATCTCCATAATGGCTTCAGTAAAAGCATCACCTAAAGTTGGAAAGTTTTCTGTTATCCCGGTAACTTTCAATATTGTTTCTGTTTATAACCTAGAAATAACGTTCCGAAGCAAACATCGTTTATTTCATTTCAATATTCAAGAAAAAAACAAAGGTACAGTCCGACGTCAACATTCGATCAAAGGAAACAACTTGTCGACTCTTGTTCAACAACGAATACATGTACTTGACAATGAAACACACTTACCTTTACCAAGAATAAGGACATTGGCACCTGATGAGTTAATTGAATGTGACAGAGAGCGAGCCCGAAGGTTGATGTTAATGAAAGCAATCTGGAAGCCAGCTTTCATAAATCCTGAAATACGAATTAAATGTTAAATCATTCTCGGAAATAGGAACTCTCGCAATATTATGTTCAGGGGACAGTTTCATTGACATATTTCACTACTAAGATAGCAATGTTTATGCTTAAAAATTTGCCAACAGTTTACATTGTAGACGTTTACCACAGTAGCTGAATTAGATCCTCGAAATAGTCAATGGGGTGTTACCCTTTTTATTTAGATATTTTCGCGAAAATAGCCACCAGCATATGGGTATATGTGAGAATCCACGGGGATACTGATTGGAACAAAGATTAGAACAGACATTACATCTATACATTTGTGAGAATTTTAATACCCCTATTAGGTCGGGAGCATATTGTTTTTGCTTTGTCTGTTTGTCTGTTTGCTTGTACCAAACTTTAACTTTGCCTATAAAATAAAAACGCTCCCACCTACAGTCATCAAACTTCATATGTTGGTTCCTCATGACAACCTCTGACGACCTGTGAATTTTAAGGTCAAAGTCCAAGGTCACCCGGGGGAGGCATTGTGTTTTAAAACCACATCTTATTCATTTATGTTACAGCTAATTTTATCGACTATATACCTTTAATTTACAAATACAAAAAATGTACATTTATTCAAAACCACATTTTACACAGGAGCAGAAATTTAAATTAACATCAGAGCGAACAGTTGTCATTAAATTTTTATCGGTGATACACTTTTGCCCTGTTGTATGCTGTTTAGATCTATTATATACTAGTTATTAGTTGCAACAATGGGTGTTAGCTCTTAGAAAGTATGGCGTATAAAACGATTATTAAGGCCTAAAATGACCAAACGGCCCCAAAACACATATACATCATCCCTTCAACGTGCTAGCCCCATATTGTAGAAACATAATTATACACAATCACTGAGTACTGAAGTCGGTACGGGTTTTTCTGACAGGGGCGATGGTTCATATTGTTGAAATGATATTAACAGCAAACAAACAGGTAGCCATGTATCTGAACCGTTATAAAGACAATGCCATTAATGACAACACCGTATCAAATGTTTCAGTACTTATTCATGCTATATAAATCTGCTGAGATTAACCATACATGGCATTGTTCAAAACGCGACCTGCATAAATTTGGTAACATGTTGCTACCTACATAAAAAGATAACCTCTAATCACTTGCCTAAGATTTACTGCTTTAATAGGTCAAGGAAATGTTTTTATCAATGAGGACACTTTCCGTACGAAATTTTAAACCCGGTTCAGTTTAAACACAGACAACCTGAGACTACACACCAAGGCTGAGATTTTACGAGACATTCCGGCCTTAACGTCACTCCCTACGGAATAAATGCGTGAAACTACATTTTTGTTAATAAAATTTGCTGGAATCTCATTTTTCAATAATCGCATTCGTTTATCAATGATTTGACAAAGTATGTAACTGCAAGGCGCCGTCGCCTCGAGGTGCCGGATCGAATCCCGCTGCGAACGTTGGAAGATCAACAACTTCTTATGATAATGTTTTACTTTGAACTTCAATTAATGGATCAATCTTCGATAAATTGCATATGAAAGTCTAAAGAATTTAGGGAAACTTTGAACTGAAACTCGGACGAACATCGCGCTATTAGTTAATAAAAGATGTTAATCTTAAAAATAAAAAATAATTCAATGCCCATACCTAAGTAACACCAAACGATGGATGGGTCATTGCTTATCATGACAGCAATTGTAGATCCTGGTTTTACTCCAATCTCAAGAGCTGCGCGAGCTGCACGGTTAGCAAGTTTATCCATGTGCTCATATGTAAAAGCCTCATCCTTGCATATAATGAACGTTTTTTGGGGTATCAACTTCACCTTGTCTTCAAATACATCGATTAAATATTTCCCTTTCATAATAGTTGCCATTACTGAATCCGCCATTTTCTTGTTATGTCTTCGATATACCCAGTCCAGGTACCACCCTGGCCACCATAGGTTCAATAGGAAGTACAGGATTCCAGCGGTCCCAGCTGCCCCTAAAGCAAGGAAATACATGCTGCTGCTTCTATAGAACACTTAAATTCCGAATCCTTAAACACGCTAAACTGTCATAAGATTGTTTTGTAGACAGCCGATCAATTCAACCAAATTTACCCTGTATAATTCAATCCATTACATGTGTGGTGATGAGATAAAGGAATTAGTTTAAACATAGTCAAAAATTAGCACGGTCAATGTTTACATTTTACACTACATGATGATAAAAGCTTCGACTCGAGTTAATGATTAAGATACGGATTGTACGGATTCCTTTAGGCGCCATCACGTTGATAATAGATCATGGCAGAAATACGGAGGAAGCTTAAATTCCCGTATTTTCTGTATTCGCAGAAATTTTAATTAATGCGGGATAACGTGATAAAGGACGATCGTAAAATAGTGTATACGTATTTTCTTTTTTGTCTTTTGTATATTAGTGCATAGCGATATGAAATGCCAGAATTGTGGTACTCAATTTGTTTGTTGTTGCTGTTTTTTTTGGGGAGGGGGGGTATTTAAAGACATCTGCTACAGTTTCCAGTTTTTTACACGTAGACATACAGGAAAAATGAAAACTTTGTCATGATTCTTTTTTAAATTTGCATGATATAATAGCATATGATAACAGAAACATTTTAAGCGACACATGTTGACCGAATTAAAGCTGAGTATTGCAGTTTTGTGTACATCCAGACCCGAATCCGCATTTTAGAACTGGCCGAACGCCATCTTGAAACGTAAGAAAGCGTAAACTTACGTGTGCGGCAACCGTTTTCTTTAGCTGAACGCACTGTTGGTCTAAAAATTATGGACATTTTACCATACCAATCCCTTACGCGGTGGTCTCCCTTTGCAGGTATCGGGTATCTTTGCCCATAGACACTTGTTTAGAAAAAATTACCCCACCCACCACAGTCGCTCTTGCTATCAATACATATAATTTATAAACAAGTGTCTGTGTCTTTGTCATCACAAACATTTTCGTCAAGATTTTAACCAAAGAATATTTCTTTTCATTTTCACTTGAGTTTTGATAATAATCATGTTGGAATGTTATTACATTTAATTTAGTATTTCAACGAATCAGGTGTGTAAATGGCAGAAGTGTAAATAATAAGAAAAAAGAAAAGTAACGGTTTTCATGCAAACAAACCGATTAAACTGGTTTCCGTTGACTATGTCTATGAAACCTTTGATGCCTGGAACATGGACCGAGAACCAGCTTACAAACCAATCACCTACAAAGTGATCTCCCTTCTTCTTTTGTTGTAGCTTGAAGTGTATGCGCCATTTATAAGACTCATGTGATCCAACTATGGCCACGTGGAGATGTGAGATGGCAGTGGTTACGGTAGCTTAGCGTGACGAATTTATTAACCGTTGTCCGGAGTTTGTTACTACACATGACACGAATCAAGGACATCTTTGCAATCATAGATAGTTGAGAAACACTTCGTATTTTTGGATCAGATTATATTATACAAATGTAGTTATATAGAGGATATATTATATATATATGGTTTACAAAACCAACATACACATGTATATAATTAGATGACCGAACATGCCCATTATATACTAAGTATCAAAGTGGTAAAGGCGAGACAAATCTAGCTGCATAATACGTGTATATAAATATCGATACGTGTATAACGGAAGGTATTCCGTCAATGCACTGAATATTTTTAGTCGGATATTTGACACACACGTTTGATAAACAAATATGAAATGTAACACTAGCAGGCCATACCTAGCTCCTGCCACTCTGAATATAGGCGGGTACATTTCTTGTTTCGAGCTACATTTTATATTTGTTTATCAAACTTGACAAAAAAGTGACAAATATCCGACACATGTGATCGTCCGCACTTTGAACAAATATATAAGATACCTGTGAAACGATACAGTAAAATCGTGTACATAGCAACCACTTCTATATTACAACCACCTTATTATGACGACCTCTTATATTCTGGCCGTTTTTTAAATATTTCTTCTTTATTCAATCTGATGGTGAGACTACCTTTCATTCAATAATAAATCTGCTTTTTTCGGGCCTAAGGGTGGATATAATATTCAGGTTTCACTGTAATACGCAGCTATTTAAAACAATAATTTATAACGTGCACATTTGTATATATTTTCACTACTCGTCTGTATTATATCACTATATAGTATAAAGCCTATAACGACGCTTTTTTGGTTAAAATACTCTTATAAACGGCCTCATCTAATGGTTTGTATGATTTGGATTCAAGATTCAGGTAAAATAACGCATCCTTAACGACGGCAATATCAAAACTTTCTCGGACAAGTGTCGTTTTCTGTTGTTTAAATGTGGAGGTCGAATGAACTCTATGTTGTATCCGAATAAAACGGGGTCTAGCATACGACGGTAGAACGCTGTTTACGTGATTGGAGAGTGATATCACCATGGAAGGGGTCAATGTCGCTAGTTTAGGGTCCGTTAAATGTAACGCCGCCATACCAGCCCTCCCATCAGTACCTATAGTAAACAAAGATAATTGTTTAACAATTTGTTTCTGAGACTGCATAGTAAACTGAGAGATTACAAGGTGCATTGAAAATGTATTTCTTTGAAATTTTAGGATTTAATATAGAACATTTATTCGGCGAAGATTTTAAACATAATGCAAAATATACATGAATTTTATACATTTCACCAGTCTGCAAAGATACTCATAGAATACAGTAAAACACAGTATAACGTATTTTCTGTCCGAGCGGTATTACGTATTAAACAGGTTTCGAACTTACAAGTTACAATGTATAAACAAAGACCTATACATGTGTATAGGTCTTTGGTATAAACAAAAATGATAAACTTATAATATAATTGATTGAAATAAACGAATGATATATTTATACAAAAAATAACGAACAAACAAACCTAAATTCTGTCTTAATTAATTAGTAAATAATTGAGGAAACTTGAAAATAATCAGTGCAGTTTGACACCACAATCACAGGTATGGTAGTTAGATGCTGAATTTCACACAGTACTAAAATTAACTCCTTCAACCTTATATAACCCTTTATATAAAACATATGCACGTTAATTCCCGAGGCTGACAATTCTGAGTATACACTGCAACTTAGTCGGTTCCGGAACAATAACTGCCGAAAACGTTCCAAACATGGAATGGTCGAAACACTCTCAGATCTGAGTATACACTTCAACTTAGAAAGTGTTCAATCACGCAAATTAAAAGACAACTCGAACACTATCCAATTCTGAGCTACCCTGCAACTTATGATAATGCCCTGATTGTCATACAAACTCTAAGAGTTGGTCAGCTAGCTACTAAAATTGTTTACGTATTCTACTACGGAGGTCTGCAACAGACTGGCCATAATACAAGCTACACGCTCTTTTATACCCTGGACAACATGTAAAAATCAATGTGATTGGCCTATGACTAAAGGTGTCTTTGATTGACTAATGAAAGCAATGTCTAACAGAACAAAAATAGAAATGATTATCGTTGTCGTCTCATCTATAAATTAACACAACATAGATCTAAGAAATATATTATACGAAATTAAGTTGAAGACTTGTGCTGGCATAGGCTAATATCTTTACAAGACAGTAATAATGAACGTGGATTATCGGGAAAGTTCGGATGTAGTAAAGAAAGCATTATTCTACGACCAAGCCCTTCTTTTATAAACGTAATGAATGAAGGGAAATATGAATATTGTGAAATACATATATATGTATACTAAACTTGATATATCTTACCTGGTATAGAAACACCATAAACATTTGCATCTTGAATGAAATCAAGGACAGTTAAGATGTTGCTTACTTCTATGGTGGACACATTTTCTCCTTTCCATCTGAAACAAAAATAAAACACAAAATTTATTAATTCAATTACATGTATGTGATTTTGACGGACAACCAAAAAACTCAGATTCTGAAAAAAGTGGTTCACCTTCTTCACCAAAACATTAAATCTAGTACGCGTGCCATTTGTCAACCAAGTAAACCATTCGCAACGGCACTATCTGTGTTTATCAGAACTTGAGTTTACTTGATTCCATTATTGAAATATAATTACCTTCAATCAATAATTAATGCATTACGTCGCTGGGTCAGGTTTTATACTTAGTATAATTTTAAGCCATAATGGTCTACAATATTTTATAAATATATTTATATGCGGTTGTATATACATTTGTATATGTATTTTTTAGTTCTCTATTAACATCGTCATTTATTATTTAATGATAAAATCATTAATTTACTTACATTAAACTCCATTTTATTGGAATTTGATTTTCAATCAAATTCCTTTGCTATCGTAGACTTACTAAAATGCCGTGAGCTCCATTACTGTCATGGTTCCCGTTCCCACTCTATTGTGTGCTGTAAGATTGTGGACGGAAACCAACTAGTTTAGCATAAAATAGTTCTACTTTCGGCTTTCGTTCAGTAGGTCAGTAATTTCTCTACAGAAGTATGCATGTAATTACATTAATCTACTATTGATGTATGTCTTATATGTGACTTTTTGACATGATATGTAAATCAGTGTTAAGGTTTATATCCATAACGCGTATCGATCGATACTATCGGCTATCGCTATATATAGTTGGATAAATTCTAAAAATAGAATGTGGGGTTTTCCCGTCGAAGTGCAGAGAACAGAATGGCGGTACACATAAATTTGCGAAGAAATAACAGTTATTGTGAAGTTCGCAATTTTTATGTTGGTTCAAAGTGTGTGAAGGGTATTTTGGTGTTAAGACAGAAGGATCGTAATGGAACTAATGAAATCGTGTGATGTCGGTATATTCCGTAGCGAGATCGGCAAATATCGCCGTATAACGGCTCGTTTCCGAATAGCTATAATTTTTACATTCAATTCAAAACCTGTCATACAGTCCAACATCATGATATTAAGTTTGAATATAATTCACATACCAATTATATAGATTTTCTGAAAAAATCTTAAACTACGATTAATCAATCGATAGTGGTTTATGTCAGTTCATTTCTATTATCACTAAAAACATGGAAAATCGAAAAACTTTTCGAAACCAGATTATCACTAAAAGAATTATGTAGGTCGATTTTATTTCGTTTCTAACACTGTAGTGTTCAATTGAAGTGATATGTGCTCATAATCAAGATATATTATTAAAATGGAGCGTTTTGAAGAGCTTTTCGGTATGTACTAAATCAGTAAATACGACAGCAACAATGCTTATTTTGGTACCGATGTATTCGGAAAATTATAGGCTGGATAATGGGCTACATAAAAAACTCGAAATATCTGATAACTTAGATAACCATCATGCTAGGTTGATGGAATTTAGCACATGAATATCAGAATATGTTAATAAATAGATGGCAATATTGAGATGGTGTATGTTAATTCCTAAGCATGAATATCCATCAACTGTACAGTTCCTAATTAATGATTTCTCCTAACAGTCATTGTTGTGTTGCGAGCAACACCAGTGACTTGTCCGATATGAAAAAAATCAAATTCCGACAGTACTTTCAGTACTTTGATTACAATAATTAGCTAACATTTTATTCTTTTCTGCATGTATATCCACGACACGCATGCGCACCGTAATTATATACTTCGTATTCGATATAAAGTTTTTAACGAAGGAAAACGTGTTTTATCTTATTTAACAGGTTTACCATTGTACTCATGTTGTTACTGTTCTATCATTATCTCAGTATTCACTTTGTTATTTACGTTGTTATCATTTTTGCATTATTTCATAATCTTAATTAGCATTCAATATAAACTTTTTTCAAGAAGGAAGACGTGTTTTTATTATTATTTAACAGCTCAAAATCGAATCACACGTATTGGTAAACTACTTTTAGAAACGTACCAAGGGAAGTGTGACAGTTTTACCAATCTCTACACAGTGTTGCCGTTCCTTTCAAATCCACACATACGACAACTCTATGTAGAGAATGAGTTTTTACATGTACATAATTGTAATCAAGAGCTGTGACTTTTACCTAAACGTGTCTCCTATTCTGTCGTAGAAATATAGATAGTATTCCCGATCGACTCTGAGTAAGTCTCCTGTGTCGTAACACATGTCCCCTTTCTCGAGTACGTCATACAGTATTTTCTTTTCAGTGTCCTCTTTTCTCCCACGATAACCCTGGAAAGATGTTTTGCCTTCGATCAGCGGTACCACCATTAAACCTACTTCATCTGAAAAAAATCATTATGTCATTATATTAACTATCCACTATATCACCAACGAACAGCGAATAGAGTAAACTTCGGTTATAATGAATTTATGGGGACACGAATTATTACTTTCTTCTTCTTCTATGATAATGGCAAGCAATCATTTACTGATTATCATGGCCATGCTTGGGTGTTAGGAAAGAGATAGAGGTGCTAGGTCACCTAAGCTACTCAATCTATCTAGGAAAACCTAGCAACTTTATTCCACCCATCTGTCTAACTAGCTTGCGGAAGGTCATTGCGAGGGTTCAACGCAAGAGTGTTGTAACTCATATTGAAATAAGAACAAGTTACGATAGTGTTGCGCTGAGCCCTCAATTGGTTATACCCAAGTGTTCGCCAGGAGTCTTCCATCTCCACTAAAGCTGGTAAAGACGCCAACTGACTATGACTGATGGTAGGAGGTTACACACCAGAGAAAAATTACATCCATGTTTCATTATATCCATAACAATTAAATAAAAAGGGAGTGTTTGGAGGAAAATGATACTGCACTCTATTCAGTTCTTCACTATTCCCAACCTTTACTGTATACAGATCAAAAACTTTCAACACTATGGCAAGTCCCAAACAACCTTTGTCCAGATACCATTTAAAATGGCTCACAAGTATCATTATATCCCTTTAACTGACTGGTGGATATACTGTGTAGTTCACTGAACCACTGAACCATGTCCGACGTATCAAAATACATTTCTGGTATTATATGATATGGCATTTAATAACTACAGTAGAGCACATTTACAGTGAAATCCAGGTGACCCAAAATATTGTATACATTGATTAAATGATTACATTGAAATAAGGAAGGGATAAACTGGTAGGAGAAGAATAACTAGTCAAAATATACGTGTTTCCGCTAACATCCATAACAAGAGGGCTATATGGTAGTCCTTTACTCGCTCATCTAAGAAAAAACTGCGACTTCTTTCGTATCATTGCAAATTATTTCATATCAATGTTCAACTAGGAAAGCCTAACACTGAATTAGAAATCATCAAGACAGACATTCTGAGCATTTGTCATCAAGATTCGATAAAAATGTTGTCTCTACAGTGTTATCAAGGTTTACCTGGGATTTGACCTGGTGACCCATGTATGAACTTGTCCAAGATATCATTAAAGTCTCATTAGCTTTTTGCATAAAAAAAAATGAAAAAAGAAACAAACAATGAATTGCTAAAATTAACCTTCATATAACAATTACCGACGAAACGAGCCCCTTTTCTTCTAAAAACACTTATTTCACTGTGATTTTTGCTTTTGAAATCTAGAAAAAGATAAAGCGCGTTACGTCACAAGTAAACAATATGACGCGTGCATATATACCATGACTCCGACACATTCGATTGACTGTAAACAACATGGTTGACTCGAGAAGAAGTACGTCATCGTTAGTATGTTGACGATATAGGACAAACAGAAACTATTACGACTGATAAATTTATAAGCTGGTGGGCCTTTAAGACAAATATTCATACAAGGTTTGGTGAAGATCCAATCAAATATGTGGACTATAGAGTGTTAACAAGATTTTCCTGGGATTTGGCCTGTTGACTTGATTTTTTACCCAAGGAAACACATTATCGAACCTGTCCACAAACGTTGTGACAAGGTTTGGTGATGATCCAATCAAAACTGTGACCTCTAGGGTGTTAACAAGATTTTCATTTGAATTGATCTGCTGACCTAAATTTCTGACCCCGAAAAGCCAATGTCCATTTTAAGCGAGTAACATATATTGGTATTAACCGCTGAAACTTACCTGTGCCAATAGGAACACATAATCCAGATTTATCCCTGACTGGAGCTTGAGCCTCGAGATCAAACTTCACTAATGCTGTTGGTATAAATTGTCTCTGAAATAAGCGCTAATTTAATAATGGAAGCTAACATTCGTCACACCTCGGCCGATTCCGTACCTCCATCTATTTAGAGTCGTCCGAGGTGTGTTTAATGGGGAACTGCCAGGTTCGACACCACTAATAACACATAACGATGTATGAGACAACGTCCGTTTGAAAACACCATATTCAAATCATCGGATACCATGTGTATTTTTCAGTACAGCCGGTGAAAACGAGTAATATACTTAAATTTATGTACATTTGTTGTACATTTTGCTACTTATTTACACATGAAACACGTGCATGATTTTGTCAGCTGTGAATTACAAGAAGGTCATCTTCTATGGGTTGACTAACATCATCGTAAAATTCTAGGTAATCGGTTATTGGAATTATAATTGCCGTACTGTGCTACCTATCTTCTTCATTGGAGAGGTAGAATTTGATATACACGTACATGTGTATATGGTTAAAAAAGCAATGTTTCAATTTAGTTCAATATTTATTTTCTGGAGCTTTCATATCTTTAGTGTTTGAAAATGTCTTGAATTCTACAAAACTGACATAAAAGGAAAAAGTATAACCGTGTTGATTGGTTTGGCACGAAGGCTAGAATGATAGGACTGTATTCGATAAATCGAATACAAACGCACATGGCAATACTAAAATTCGCGCGTTTTAGGGACCGGTGCAAAGTTGTGTATACTCTGATTTCGGAATTTTTGTAGTACATTTGTATTTCCAAGCACCATGTGAAGAATTATTGAACGATAGTTACCAAATATGGTGAAGATCTACCACAAGATCCCTGCTTATTGGTCAGGTTGAACAATCCTACAGGACATTCTGTTGCACCATACAACTCAAGTATCTGTGGGATTTTAAACCTGTCTCTAAATTCTGCCCAAATATCCTGACGTAAACCATTGCCAAAAGCTACCCTTATTTTGTGGTTACCGTCATCTTTCGACTGGAATTTGAAACAAACAAAAAATGTTTCCGGAATGTTTTTTTCCAGATTGGTGGTTAAATTCGATAGCTGTGACGATTACGATAATATTCCTTCTTAATCATATGAAAATCGATTTTTTTCGGAGATTGATTATTCGAAAAATGCGATTATTCAGGAAGTTTTTGGCAACTTAAGGAATAACACATAGGTAGGTATTTTGTCGTAGTAAGTGAAAACGAAAAACTGGAATAAAGAAGAAAAAATATTTTTGTCAAAATTGCCAAAGAGTTTTCAATGAGTCGGTCGCGTTGGATTTGATTTTATGATTTTATTTCGGTATAATGTATATAACATGATAAAATTATATCTGCATAATAAAATGCATAATAAAACAATAAAGGATTAAAACATTTAAGAAACGAGAAGCATGTCAATAACACCATACCTAGGGTAGAACAAGAAGAGATCTTAATCAAAACATAAAGCTAATGCTTATTGTGATATTATGAGCCGACTATATAAATAAGTAGTTCATAGTGGTCCTTAGATATCGATAGTATTGACAACAGAAATGAATGAAATGGGATATCAAATTTCTAGGTAAGTACATATAGTACAAAGTTACCTAAACTTAAAAATGATATGGTTGTACATGTATTAAAAAATGTGAATCATATATCAAGCATATAGCTTTTTAATGGAACTTTAAATTTACTAAGCTTAGAAATATTCTTAGTGATCATGGTAATACGTTCCACAAGATATAGCCGTTATACGCAAAGGTTTTAACACCAAAACTCTTGACTTTAGGTAAAATATAACATCCACTTTAATTTACTTGACCTACTCCTATACAAATGAACACAGTTAAACGAAATTTATCACCCATTGGCATATATTCAAGGGCAAGACCATACTTTATTTTAAAAACATTACAAAGGATATTTGTTCCATCCTATTCCTAACAGATTACCAATTTAAAACCCTAAAATGTTCATTATCAATATGAGACATGTGACCAAGCTTAGGAAGAGACCTAATTATTTTATTTTGGGTGACCTGGATTTTATCCTTCCATGAACACAAGAGTTAAAAATAACACTGGATGAGGGCCATAACCAGAAATTCTTAGCATGTAATGTAAGACATTCACGAATACCTGTACAGGAACTTTAAGTTGGCATTGGCTTTTTTTATAACAGAACTGGCCAATGACTCGCCCAATACAGACTGGTCAAGTGTGGCACCTATACATGGGACTGATGATGTTGATTGTGTATCAGTGTCGTAACAAGTTATTAACATTGATGGATGCTCCTGTCTTTAGCATTTAGTCTACTTGGTTTAGAACAAAATGTAATTGCTCAGTTTTGCCCAAATGAAGAGATGATTTATTTACATACAATGAATTATTAACCATTTACTGACAGTCTGTAATTCATCTGTCAGTTCTTATTCATTGTATGACTCGTCTTTGTCAGCAACCAGAATGGCGGGATCATCTGCATATAGGATCATTTATTTCTACCAACGCCGGTGTAACATTTTCAAGCTCCCCCCTTTTCGGGTTACTCCCCGGTAAACGTTTTTCAAAGTACCAGCCCCGTTAACATTATAAAACGTTTTCAAACTCCCTCCCCTGATTTAATAATCCCTCCTCAGTAACTTGAAACTTTTCAAACTTTTCGTGGCGAAAATGTAATCTGAAAACGTTTTCAAAGCGCCCCCGTGGGTAATCGGAAAACGTTTTTAGATTACCGGGTAGGGCATTTGAAAATGTAGGGGGTAATCTCGAAACATTTTAATTGTACCCCTCCCATTAACGTGTTTAAACCTGAAAAGAGTGTAGCTTGAAAACGTTACACCGGCATATCATTCACGTACACGTATAGTATAACTCTCAAGATAGATCCTTAAGGAACCCTACCACGAGAGGACCCATTGATTCTAACTTCATATAGGAATAATGAAGTGATCGACAGTGTCAAATGCCTTTTGCATGTCAACAAGTTGACTTTTATCCATCTGAATCTTATATATTCAGAAAGATGGGTAAGCCAGGTGTCTGAGGAAAAAACACCTAAAACCTGCCTGAAATTTATATGATAAACCCTTATCTTTAGATGTATGCAAAAACATTTTCAAAATCTTTAGAAATACACAAATGTAATGCTTAAAACAGACTCATTTCTATAGTATCCTACTTCCGTTTTATCATTCTTTTTTAGAAGGAAGGACAACTCGAAATGCCATCAATTCATCAGGTCGTGTAACTCCAAGCCAATCTTTATTTTGTTTTTCATTTGTAATTCTTTTTAGAAATACCATAAAACAGTTACCCCTTATTCTCTTTTGACAGACGTAAGAGAAGTTAAATAAATGTGTTTATCAGACAGTCTTACCTTTGGTTGGGCGACCAAATACCTACAAATTTCACCAATGTATTGTATGACAGTAACGTTATATTTTCTGCAATCTTCCCAAAAATGTTTAGCAGAGAATTTCTCACGTAGAACCATCGTTGCACCTGCAAATTTAATTAATAATCAAAAACTAATCAACCGCACGTTCTACATACCCGATTATATATATCCCTAATAAAAGCATGCTCATAAATACAACCATATTTAACGACAGAGGAGGTTGCTTCGAAGAGGTTGCACTGTACAGGCATCAAACAAGCAAAATTGTAAATAACTTAATATAGATAAAAAGGGACCAAGAGAAATAAACCATATACAAAAATCCTACACTCCCAAAACACAACCAGAGCCCAAACCCTCCGACCCATAACTACCCAACACATAGACTGAGTGCAGAATACAATCTCCTTGAGAGGTAATGAGATAATGCCATAGAAAAGGTCATCAGCAAAGTCACATGGAACACACACCTGATGTAATCGTGTTGCCAAATCCAAGGAGTAACGCCGCTGAATGATACATAGGTAATGACTCGTATATTACATCTTCAGACGATGACGGATACATTAGGAACCCATTTGCAGCCAGGCAACGAGCATGGTTGATGATGGCGGGCTTCGGTAAGCCTGGAAATTGCAAGGTAAAACATGGTTTATAAAAAAAACAGACTGCGAGTCGAATCTAAATGTTGAAAGTTTTTAAGGGACAGAACGTTAAGTGTACTATCATTCTTTTATATATTTTTTTATATTTGAAAACCATCTTACATTGTATTTGTTTAATGTACGTGTAATTGTAATTACAGGTTAGACAAATGTGAATATATATACATGTATATACAATAAACCCTCCGTATTAAGGCATCACTGGAGACCCAAAAGTACGGTCTCCATATTGAATATTGAGGCGGTCTCATTATCGGGTTGAGATAAAGATAAACCGTGTCGAAATTAAGCGATCGTCATAAACAGAATTAATTGTAATATTGAGGTGGTAGCCAAATGAGGTGTTACCTCATACCTTCCTCTTGTGAATATTTTATATCTACGTTTCATGCAAAGCGTATTGTCAGCATGTACTTAAAATATTCAAATATTTAATTCGGCACACGTCCATTGATCGCGACTTACAATGAGAGGGAGACGTAATAAATTGCTCCTAATTATCAACAGACCATGCATTACTACTTGGATTATAAATCAAAGTACTGAAAGTACTTTTGCAGACTGAACTTACATTGAATTGCACTGCAACATGAAACGGGAACTACATGTAGTTTAACAATTGCATGGCTGATGTAGATAAGCGTAGTACTTACGTCCGCATAAAAATACATGGACGCCGAGCGAGGGACGCCTATGGAAAACTGAACTGTCGTTCAATAAAATATCGTTTCCAAATTAAATAAAACGAAATTTTCTATGGTGTATGTTACCTGTTGTTCCAGATGTATATATTAATACATTCGTTGTCGTAGGTAATACGTGTTTTCGAATCTGACGGTCAATATGTCCATCCGACATACGATATGACACTTGGTCGAATGAAAGAAACGGTGTATCTTGAGATGTTTGACCAATTGCATACGTTGTAACATTAGGTATATCTTGTTGTATCTCCAATATGGCTTCAGTAATAGCATCACCTAAAGTTGGAAAGTTATATCATGTTGTCGCGGTAATTTTCAATTTATCGGTTTTTTTTTTTTGGTACAATGCATGGCTGTTCCTACGTCTGAATTTCAGAATTGAAAATAAATTGCGTTAAGGCCTTTTCATGAAACGTGTTTTTTCTGCCTTTGTAAAAATAACTCGACATTCGAAATTTTCATTACTAAGCTGGCCATACAACATGTTTATCGAATGTAGAGATGAATGTCGATCGTCTAGCTATAGACTGAATGTCGATTGGCGATTGTCGATTGTCTTGCCAACTTAATTCACACACCTAAGTCCGACCTATTAATGTCTCGTGTTTATTAAATAACTATGGTTTTGGGTATGTGTATAATGAAAATGATACCATTGATGGAAAGTTATTTCCGGTTGTTGTCAAAGAAAGAATAATTGATACCTTTAATAAGCAAGAGTGGTTAATGATTTAGAACAACAAACCTGAATTATAGTAAAGATTTGTTTTTGTTATGAAAATTACTTTATTGGTTTACCAAAGATATACAGAATTTATTTCAGACATTTTTAAAAGACTAGCTGAACTTTAACTAAGAATGATTCTGATCGTTATTCAACAAACAGTATTCCATGTTATTCCATGTAACTTAGATATTGTGAATTATGTAATTCCCATGACCTGAGAGATGAATATCATGTTATATGTATGTGTCATTTTCTTGTTCGGTACGAACACAAAGTTATAATGTTAATA
This sequence comes from Lutraria lutraria, assembly GCA_964023205.1. NCBI lineage: Eukaryota > Metazoa > Mollusca > Bivalvia > Venerida > Mactridae > Lutraria > Lutraria lutraria. Next base: position 17,519,360 of record OZ026845.1, read on the forward strand.
AAGCATTATTCATTAACAACTATATACATCTTTTAAAAAATGTAATAAACAATAATTAGTACATTTGTCATTAATACTGAGCAGCTTCTATAAACCTACCGCCTGCGAACATACTAGTAGTTCCATTTTTTTCAATTCAATGACATAAATACAAATTCAATTTTTACGTGCATTCAAATCAAAATCAGATGGCTATGCAATTTTATAAACGAGCAATACAAAACAGTCGTAAAATTTTGAACAATCCTGTCCTTCGAATTAATTACTACAATATTTAATATCAGTACACATATTTCATGGAAGGATGACGTCATAAATCTTGTGCTGTATATTATGCTAATTTAGTCTGGTTCGTAGCTTCTATTGTAAACGTATAGAAGTCATCATTGAATTCATGGACGGATACAAGATAAAAAAAATTATTTACAGTCGGTTGACATTTAACAAAATAACATTAGCTATGTATAGCTATTGACCGACATACTGCGATGATAACTGTGAGTCAACCAGATACTTCAACCAGATGGTTCATCGGGAAATTTTAATCGATTAAGTTAATGCTTATAACGTGTAACTTTTTTTCGAGCATGTCTTTAAGTATGAGAGATTACATTCTACATAAGTCTACATCAAAATGCACGTGTGAACTATCGTTCGGTTTCCAAAACTCAGCACAATACCTCACCCTAAAAAAATTAACTTTTGACTGCTATGTAGTTCCGAACAACAGCAGAACCTTCAGAGCTTTGAACACGTTAAGAAAACAATATATTAAGCATTATTTTTACATTCGTCGATCTATGTACACATTAATTTTATTGAACTACTAAAACTGCCAGAATATTTCAATGTTAAAGTCCCATAAGCTTATAAATGTATTGGTCCTGATAGTTTCTGTTTGTTCTATAACAGAGGAATCCGGTGTGTTTTCCTCCCGTGCATACTTTATAACAAGAAAAAATGTTTCCGAAACCACTATCGTACTTTTTTCAGTATCATTGAAATAAATACTATTTATAGAACACCTGAGTTTTCCCGCAGTCATGCTATACATACGTAGTAAAGTGACGTCACGCGCTCTACATATTTCAAGTTTACAAAAGTGAAATGAGTGTTTTCAGACGAAAAAGGGCTTGATTCGTCGGTAATAATTATCTTGGGATAATATCAACAATTTAATGTTTTTGCATATATTTTTCTACAGCAAAAGGCTAATGGGGCTTTAATAAATATATCATTATTCATTAACAACTCTATACATTTTTTAAAAATGTAATAAACAATAATTGTCACTGATAGTTAAAACTATTCATAACACAAATTTATCAAAAGTGTACAGTACTATCCTATGTTGATTTATATATGTATATTTCAGATCAAGTTAGTTATCAAAATGCAGGTACATGTATGTATGTATTATGAGTTTATGTTCATACATGCGTTTGTTGTTGTTTTTATTTGCTGTGTTATATATTACTATGTAACTATTAAATGTAACCAACTTATCGACTTCTGTTTAACAAGCTTGAAGTACATGTACTACGAATATTTGACAATTTGACATTGACATACTTACCTTTACCAAGAATAAGGACATTGGCGCCTGATGAGTTAATTGAATCTGATAGAGTCATGGCCCGAAGGTTGATGTTAATAAAAGCAATCTGGAAACCAGCTTTCATAAATCCTGAAATACGAAACTAGACACTCAATTTGTGATTTTTAAATCATTATCTGAAACTGGCTGGCAACAGTACGTGTGTTCAGAGGGCCGTATCATGAACATACAGTATCTACACTTAAATAGCGAAGTTATGCCAATGGCATACATTTCAGACATTTAGCAGCTGAAAGTAGATCACCGAACTAGTCAATGGGATAAAACCCTTTTTATTTTGATGCAAATAATTAACAACCAACTAACGGATATATGTTAAAACTTGTACGACTGGAATGAAGAAAAAAAACACGAGACTAACTAAATTGACTTGTAACACCACATACGTAATGAAAATGATACGGCACGTGCGTGAGATTGCTGTAAATTATGGGTTACGTCAGGTAAAAAGATCTAAACTACTCGTACCATACCAGAATGAGATAAAGTTAGTAATGATAATAATGAGATGATATACGAGCGGCCATGACCACAACCCTATAATAAAATAGCCCATGTGACAACTCCCATTTTGGATAAGTCTACGTACATTTTTAACGATACTATATAAAAAATCAAGGCGCCATAGCTCAGTGAAAATTAATCAAACTAAACCTGCTTAATGCATGCACTACTGGGCGTACTACTTAGCACTTCTGTAAATGCTGAGAAATTTTCCAGACCAACCGTCCGGACCGACAAGCGTGAGTCCAATAATATTGCCCCCCCCCCCATATATTTCATATCTGGTGATATAAAAGTGAACCACACCTAAGTAACACCAAACTATCGAAGGGTTATTGCTCATCATGACAGCTATCGTAGACCCTGGTTTTACTCCAATCTCAATAGCTGCACGTGCTGCACGGTTAGCAAGTCTGTCCATGTCCTCGTATGTAAAAACGTCATCGTTGTAGAAAATGAATGCTTTCTTGGGTGTCGATTTCACTTTATCTTCAAATACATCGATTAAAACTTTTTCTTTCATAATTGTTACCATTACTGAATCCGTGGTTATCTTGTTATTTCTTCGATATACCCAGTCCAGGTACCACCCTGGCCACCATAAGTTCAACAAGTAGTACAAGATTCCAGCGGTCCCAGCTACCCCTAAAGCAAGGAAATACATGCTGTTATCTTTTATATAACACTTAAATTCCGAAATCCTAAAACTACCACCACGCTTAACTGTCATCAAGTTATTTTGCAGGCAGCCGATTTAATTGGCAAAACATGTGTGAAAATGAATAAATAATCTATGCATAATCACAGTCAACAAAAAATCGTTTTATGTCTCGATTATCTTTATCGTCCTGAATAGTTAAAGCTTATGGTATATTATCCCAGTCAGCATAAATGTTCGGGGAATGAATTAGTATGCGCATGTTAAACCCATTTTGGGTAAACTGGTTCTGCATGTGGTGAATAACAACCAGAAAAAATCTATGAAAAATAATTATGATCATTTTCTTTTAAAATATGTTTGGTGTTATCATATTTAACGTTCTGTGTGAAGTTTCGCAACTTTTACAGTAAATTGTGTTTGACGTCATCAAAAATAAGAGGACAGGTCCACTTTGTGCATCAATATCTTTGCGGAAAAGGGGAATAAAAAGCTGAGATTTCGCATATTGAGAGAAAATAGATTGGACTAAATGATGGTATCTATGTTTTTAATAAATGCATTTTGGATACGGGTTAATCGAATGACGCGTTCTCTAAAAATAAAACACATACATAAACACATAAAAAAATATCGGGAACTGTGTTCACCTTTACTTAAAAGCAACTGTATTCACATCTTTGGGGTATACGGTGTGTTAATCACGATTGTATGTCAAGTGTTATGCCTGCACTGAGAATTAAATGTGATAAATAAATTTAACAATCAAAATATTCTGGGAGCAATATACACTTAACAAAACTTATAACGTCCCTTTCGTAAAATACGCATACTTGTATATAAATAATAGCATATATATCTTAATATTCTCAGCTCAAAATTTCAGTGCAATTAAAAAACACATACATTGTTTTCATTTTCAAACTTCAATTGTTTGCTCAAATGTAACAAAAAATATATTGAAAGTCATTTAATTCTAATATTTACAGTGAACTAAGTTGACTCATTCTCGCTTAACCGCGACAAATGCCCACAACAAATTTGACTGTGATGAAAGTCTTCAAATTTATTGTATGTGTGCGTACTTTGATAAATATACATGTCAACAACAAAATTCCGAAGTTTTATCAGTACAAGTAACATACTTTTCAAGATATGAGCAACAGAATAAAGACACACATGGATAGTTTAAGAAATGTACGAGTCATTTCTCTATGTGTAACATCTTTAAATAAAAGAAAACGACTTGTAATATTGAATTTGATATTTTGTTTTCAACAATATGTTTGCCAACATGAATCAATGCAAAAAGAATGAAATAGAAACACATTTTTTGTAACTAAACACAATTTTCTTAACCATAACCAAACATTATTGACATACAACGTACACAATGATATAATGTTACTTTATACTACGCATACAAATAATTACCCTTTGCATTCAATACTCAACACAGATATAATTCTACTATGGCTTCATTCCACTGTAGGCTATTATAACATCATTGTCCCGTACCTGGTTCAAAATTGTCCCGTACCTTGTAAGCTAGGAATCGTTAAAAATCTTGATATAAAATGGCATTTTTGTGTTGTTGTTTTCAGTAATCAATTTCTATAAAAAGTATTGATAAGCTACATTACAACGAAACACAGACTTTGTTTTTCGTGTCTATGTTATTTACTATGAAATGCATTGATGCAAATTTACTGTTTCAGAAGCATTTGACATTTAAAAAGATTATAATACATTAGATTTCATCTCCTTACCTCAAAGTCATAACAATATCATATAAAGACGCATTCTCGCATTTCTAAATTCAAATTATGTTACAAAATCTCCCATTATCATATTGTCCCGTACCTTGTACTTAAGTTCAACGTTTTGTGCTTTTGTTTCTTTTTCTGTGCGTTTTATGTCTCTGCCATCATTGACGTTTCATCATCAACACCAGATGTACGTTTATTTTTGCTATAGCTTTTGGATTTAGAATAACTTCAATTACGTTCCCCGATGCTTATTTTTAAAACAAATCATTTTGTCTTAGCCATTCAATGGCATTCATGACGTCCAACAATTTTATTACTAGTACACTTTTTCCACACATTGCAATTAAGTTTCATTGTCATTTTCGTCAATATCAGTCGTTTGTCCAATATAGCATTACGTGTCAATCACCACTACAACGTTTCTTCTTCTCAATTCAACCATAGGCAGTTTTTATTATTGGTTTTCATATTCTCTTGTTATTGATATCAGTGTATTTTTTTTCACTTCAGATTTCTCATTCACTCGAAAGGAGGTCTGAACCTATGTCACTCTATAATAACTAATTCTGTGTAGACTTGATTACGTGCAAAAGTAACCAATTTTCACATAGGTCATGCTTCGACTAGATATGTACAATGAATACCTTTATCTAAAGTCACATTCACATTTCCTTCGGACTTATGACTATGGACTTTCATTTTCCTCTTAATATGTTTAATGCTGTCTTCATTTACTCTTTATACTGATTTCATATATTCCTCTTCATCTTCTTCGATAAGCTTGATTGGAATGACAGCTTACACCACCCCAATATTCCGTTATTGTGCTTACACATCAACCTGAGAATTAGGTTTACGCAGATTTTTCTTAACGGTTTAAAATGTTTCCTGATTAGTATTCGGTTGAGTCCTCGTTCTTCTTCAGTAAATTCAGACATACTGACTTTCTCTTTCATGTTTAACTCTCTCTCTCTCTCTCTCTCTCTCTCTCTCTCTCTCTCTCTCTCTCTGTCTGTCTCTCTCTCGCTCTCTCTCTCTGTCTCTCTCTCTCTCTCTCTCTCTCTCTCTCTCTCTCTCTCTTAGCAGAGCATTCTGTCCATAAATACTTCAAGTGCTGTGTCTTTGTGTTTGCAATTCTTCAATACAAAATGAAAACACAACGATTTTGTTTTGTGATTCGTCCTTTCTGCTTACTTTATATGGACAAATGCAGCTTTCATCCTCCAAATTATGTTCCTTAATCAATAGAATCTCAAGATTAGGACCACACAATATCTTTTTTGGGGGGTAAAACCATGCTGTTTCGTTTATTTTTTTCTTCAATTTCCAAATAAATTATATACACGAAATTATACAGTTTATAAAATAGTATGATACAGTTACATCTCGTTAGACTGTAGAAATTAGTTTGAGATAAACAAATTCTGTATAATTATATATGTAAAATTTAAAGCATTTGTGTACACGCACGTACACTTTATTCAAAATTTCAATGCATGTATATGATTACATTTCGCTTGAATAAAACATGTGCATACGTAGAGAAGAAACAAAAGAAGTATGTATCTATTCATAGTATCAACAATTAATGTCCCAACATAAAATACTTATTTACGAAATTTGTTGTAAGAATTCGAAAAAAACGGAGCGTCTAGCTTTACATATTTTCGGATGTGTATTCCGTACATAATGTAAGATGAATGCGTTTGTTGCAACGTCGATCTCGCTCTCGGAATTAATTATTTTTATCACGCTAAGATAATTTTACTAAGATCGGAATCACTGTCATAGGTTAAATTGCAAGTAATAGTACTCAATTTTCAAGTTAAACCTACGAGTATCCTAGCTAGTATTCGGATACTCACCGCAGCCGAAGTTATACGTGGTGCGTATTTGTTTTCCTATACCTACCATAAGTTTAGTGAAGTTAAATACCAGGTATGATTATCATGCTACACTACACAAGTGTTCTCTGTTTTGTCACACGTTTATAAATCTCCCGGAGCCTTTAAATTGTTCAATTAGCAAAATGTCATGATAGGTGTGAAAGCGTCCATTGTTCGCTGATCGGCTCCAACTTTGAGATAAACAACTCAAACTACATGCTAATTAGAGTCACGGGGACAAAAATTTAGTTTGACATAAACGAAATTTTGAGATAAGTGAATTGAAGGTAAGCGGATTAATTTTATGTAGAAAAAGAGCAAAACTATCGAGACCCAACCAGGGATGCTATATTACCCCTGACCCAACGAAACAGTTTAACATAACCGAAATTTTGATATAAGCGAGTTTGTCATAACGAGTTTCAACTGTAATATGAAATAGTATTATGATATGAAACTTTTAACTAAACACATATGTATGAATACGTACATTTCACCCAAAACTGTTAGGATAAAAGAAATACAATCGTAGGTTATTACGATACACCTTTTATTGTCCTAAGTTGAAACGAAAATCATGGGATAATAAGATGTATTTCATTTTACAGTAGTTCAATTACATTGTATAATTGAAAGTATATAATAATTATGAAGATATACTAGCTTTTTCCCTCTTACGAAACGAAAAAGGTATAGGATAATAGATGTATATAGTAAGTACATGAGCAGATAGTATAAATTTACTCTGGAGATATAATTGTTCGTTTGAGAATTACATACATTATATGGTTAAGTATTTGTTAAAAATTGTTATAAAATGATCTGATATCTTTCTTTGTTTTAAATATTTAGATAGGATATTATACTCAGACATAAATGTATTGTTAATATTACATTGTTTTGTCCAGTTTTCACTTTCAAAATATGTTTTACCAATACAGAAGCCTGCAAGTGATAAAATTAGGTTCATAAAATGATATTTGTGATTATGTATTTTATAACCAATTATTACTTATTTTAATTGTCGTAAATTCATGGATATACCACATTTGTCGAAAATATTTTGTAAAAAAAGCCATAATCTATATGTAGCTTGACAGTCAATAAACAGGTGCTGAAATGTTTCGGTTACATTGCATAAACCACAATTGTTTGAGGCTGATATTTTCCATTTATATCTTATTTCATTCGATGTAAATATGTTTTGTATTATTCTATATTTGAACTGTTTTACTCTATTGTCGGGAAATAAATGTAGGAAAGAGTATACATCTGACCAATTGACATCTAAGTTAAGTTCTCTTGTCCAAGAAGTATGAGTATATGGAGTAGTAAATTTTTTTGAGACTATATATGCTTATATATAACCTTATTATGAATGTCTTTGATTCTTAATCTATTCAAACAAACGTCAAGAGGAGTATTTACTAACGTTAGTTTCGATTCCGTTGAATTTAATTTAAATTTTCCAAGCTTTGTGTACAGCTTTTGTAAGTTTGCTGCACTCAGAAATCCAATTTTGAGTATTTATATTAACTTATTTCTAATTATTTCTGAATTAATTTTGCCGTTTTCGTCTAAAATATCGTTGATGAATATTATATTTGACTTTATCCATGACTGGAATATCAAACATTTGTTATTAAACTTGATATATTTATTTCCCCACATTATTTCCTTACGTATGTCTCTAAATGTTGTGGTTCCTTATAATGATTATTCTTTAATTTAAGCCAAACTTTCACGATTTGTTCGTAAAATAATTGACAATTTCTATAGATTTTTTGTCTTCTGGTTTCATATAGAATAGCAGGAAGTTTTGTCCGTAGCGTTCAAAATAAAATTTGGTATGAGTTTCCATTTTGATGTATCATTGTTATCGCAGAGGGCTTGAATCCATTTAAATTTTAAAGAGTCTATACATGATTTGATATCTATCATTTCCAGGCCTCCGGAAAGTTTATCACCTATCAATGTTGTTCTTTTAATTTTATCTGTCTTATCATTTTCTAGCTCGTGTGGATCACCTTTTTTATGTAACAGAGATAGAGCACCTAATTTTTGTGAGGGTGAAAGCTCGGTTTTCAAGTATCTTTTGTTTAAAGAAGACCACACAATACCTATTCATGTTTTTCTATGATTTAAAAGCATAATAAGGAATCACCAGGTACGGGACAAATCATTACCAGGTACGGTAAAGTGTTTAAAATACATGGTATCAAGAACATAGATATGTTATAGTGCCAACTTATCTATAATAAAAATCTGATTCTATACTTATGTACATCAAAATTATATTTTGATGAAATATTTCGAAGCAGTAAAAAATACTTCACATAATGCAAAATTGACAACACATTTTTTCTTCCAACCATTTGTTGTCAACATGTACACAAAGCGTTTTAATAAGCCAGTTGCAACAAAAATCCTGAATATGCATGCTGTAAAACGTTGTGCAAACAAGTACAACGTAATAACAATATCTCAGTATTAGATCATGTTTTAATTTCCTCATTAGCATTCATAATTGCTTACAACCAGGTACGAGTCACTAAAACCAGGTACGTTACGAAACTGAATGCTTCTTAGTGTGAAACGTATGTCGTATTTGGCTTTTCAGTGCATCACCAATAAAAAATATATATTCAAAGATTGTATTTAAATCGTACCTTCATAGAAATATTGTCAATCTTTCAGATGTAACACTCGTTGAAATAGGTCGATAAAAAATGTCGTTTTTACCTATAATAACTAGTTCGAGTTTCAAGCGGAATGGCGGCTAAAGTTATTTTGAAAATAGGAGCGTACCTGTTGTTTTTTTTTGTCCATTTTTTGTTTCGTTGGTAAATAATTGTCTTCTGCTTTAAATGTTAGATGCTGTTTGACTTTTCATACTTAGAAACATGTGTCATCTACGGATAGGAATAGACAGTTAACGTATAACGGGGACTGTAAAATAGAAATATGCATTAAAAGCGTTGACTCGAACATGTTTTCTGAACAAATTACACACATAACTTTCAGACAGCATATGTCAATTTGAGCATTTATTATGTAATATTATTCGGTAAAATACTTTCCCAGGTGAATAGTTACCATTTATGATTTGATCTGTGATTTCAATATGGTAATGCGACTATAATGGTTTGAATGTACATGTATACAATATTATATAGTGTTAGACTCGTACATGTAGGACATTTTGAAGACAAGTACAAACAAAGAAACAGTAAATAAAAAGATGCGGTGTTGGGAAGAATCACATTATTCATAGACAGGGTCCGTTAATGTAAATCGGCCATAATTTCATTTGTCGTACTTATACGTGAGAATGAACTAATGAGTCACGGTTCAGTTTAATATAATTATAACCTTAACTTAGTTCACAGAGAAGCAACTCATTATAATTCAATCGGGATAATGAGTTTATGGGATCGTTTCAAGATACGGAGCATAGGGCAGATATAAAACATGGCGCATCTCTAGATTTAAAAAAAAATATATATGAGTCGAATTCAACTCGCGATAAAAATTTTTTTTACTAACTCAATTTTAATTTTCTTTACATTTATAAAAACTAGAGGTCTTAAGGTTTCCAACAGTATTAATCTTAAAAAATATATTATGAAATAAAAAAGTAAAGATCGATGGGGGCCATGTTTTCCGAACATAAAATTCTGTGATAAAAAGTATATTTTTTACATATCTTTAACCAGGAATAAATGCACGAAAACAATACGGATTTCTATATATAATTACATATTCTAAAACTACAGAATGTTAGCTTTAATATGATATCAAAATTAATAATATCCAAGAGGAAACAAAAACGTTGATAGGGGCATGTTTTCCTTCAATTGTATACCAAAATTTAGAGAGGCGCCATGTTTTATACTTCGCCCGAAGCATATAATTGACAGGGGACGCAACTCGTCCGTTTTCATTCCGCGTAGCAACTAGAAATATATTTTATCTCGCTCGCTTGCGATGGAATTATTGTTCTCACACTTTTTGTTAAAATAAATCAGGCAACTTTACAGTATTAGCCGAATTTGTGCTATTTAAGTCAGGAGTGAAATACATTCAACGTGATCAATAACAAAAATGCAAACGTCGGTTGTGAAGATAAACAAAAATGGCGACTGTTAAAGTTGACTAGTATTCGGATTTAAATAGAGAATGAATTTATTTTTTCATGCTATATAAACTATGGTTAACAAAGTAGTTACTTGATTTTCGATTGAGTTGAAATTCTATGCGGTTAGTGATTTTCTTATTATTAGTGTAAAAATTGTGAAATGGCTTGAGTAAACCCCTCTTCAGCTAGGGTTCTCAATAAGTTTGTGGAGGCTAGACTAACAGGCCTGCTAGGGGGTTTAGACATTTTTCTGCCAATATTTTAAAAACTTTGAGATTTCTAAATGGCCCAAACTCGTATCTAAGCGGCTAAATCAGCTGGCAGCCTTTTGTTATTGAGAACCCTGCACGCTTTCGTTATTAATTTATACACAGTGTCAGTGGCCTGTCTTTCAGTGATATCAAGTTACCAGTGAATGACAAGACTTGAATGTATTGCAGAAATTGCTTATCATTTAATTTTTTAGTTAAATGAAACCCTCACTCCTCAAAATTGGGGATGCATTGTTTGTGTGTCACAGTGTGTTGTTTACCCTATTATGGAATACACACTGTTAATCGGCTTTGTAATTATCATTGTTTGACGGGTTTTCGATACCTTAAGCATTTCAAAATGCCTTATATGCAACAAACACAAATAAATGCGTAACTTGCTTTTATTTCATAAAAATCAATTTATTGCTCGTAATTTCAATGCACTTATGGTCGATTTGTTCACAAAATAACAAATAACAGACCTAAAAACAAACATTTTGATCAGTGACCGCCATTACGCAAAATTGACCCATTTTCGATTCCTCCAAAATTGAAGAGTATTCAAGACAGAGGTGGTCCAAAAATACCAGATATGACGCGAAATTATGAGAAAACCTTGTTTGGTGAATATGATCATACCTACACTGCTTAATCCTATTACATTTAATAGTTTACGATGCATAAGTATGCTAGATAAAATGGCGGCAACCTCTGTGTAATTTATTCAAAATAAATTAAGATTCTTAATTTTCGTATGATCTCCGCTGCTATGATAAATTAATATCACAGACGTGTGGTACAACCCGTAGGTCACTTCATTGATAAGTTATAATATTATATTCTTGCTCTACTTGCATTTTGGGATTTTTATTGAAAATGTAAGATGTACTAATAATCACTTCTAAGAAATTTTAGCGTAAAATAAATAAGACATGAACACTTTTCAAACACCCTGTAGTGGACAGGAAATACGACTGTTGCATGATGGTCGCGTGATCTAGATAGCAAACGAGCCAAATTCCCAGTCTAGGTCAAAATATTTTCTCAGTTTTTCTTATTTTCATTTTTAACGATATTGTTATTAAAGTGATAAAATGGCGTAGTGAATTGAGCGGTTATTTGCTGTGTGTTTCAAATTGACTGTTTACTTACTTGATAACGACATATTTTGGAATTATATTGTGCGGATCGTAAAATATCAAGGTCAAGCACATTGCGTAAACAAAAAGTGACGTCATTCTACTTCCTGTCAAGCGTTTATGCGAAGAAAACAGAAAGTATCGAAAACATGTATGTATCGAATACATGTCAACTGACAATATATTTAAAAAAAAATTTTATGGGGGGCTTGGGGACTTTACAGTCTGCCACCAAAATTAACAGACTAATCAATGACAGAATTCAGTGATTTTTCACCTTCTATAACACTGAGGCCTATTATAGGCCTCTTCCCAATTGAAAATTTCAGTTTTTCAGTTCAGAAAACATGCAGTTTTCCCAAAAATCACGACTTACACCAGCTATTCTATTTCCCAAATCAGCAATTATAGGGATAATTCTTCCTAAAATCAACATGCTAAGGCCTTTTCCCAGTGAAGAGAGAAAAAACACTGGTATTGCACTTTGCTTACTGGGTTTCAAGACTGGTCTATATGTATTCCACTGTATTGTTTGTTAGTCTATAAATATGTAAATATTTAATGCTGAATAAACATTATGTTATGCTATGTATTACTAATTATTGCTGTCATTATTAAATACCACATACATTCAGCAGCCTTGCTTTTTAATATCCCTTTACTTTAGTAAGGATGTGGTTGAGTGTATATATGCATTCAATGCATGGATACTTTCAATTCCAGTTAGGGAAATTTTGTCAGGTATCTATTTAGATTCTCTAGTCAGCCTTTAGAATTCATGTGTAATATTAGTGTTTTGTTTTCTCATCAGCAAGTAAATTGAAAAGCCATGCAATTTGTTTATATTTTAATAGGAGCTAGAAGTTTTAGATGTATTAGAGTTGGTGAAAGAAAATCATTATTACTGTTTTATTTCAGACTGATTTAAAATGCCATCAGAAATTGGATCACTTTCTGCATTTAGCAATCACAGACGTGATAATGGAAAACATGAATCTAGCATACAGAAGTATAGACCGCCAACCAAGGAGGGAAACATGTACTCCATGCAATGGCCACCATATGATAATGTAAGAAATTGTTTCTATTTTTATTGCTTATCTGATCTCTTTGTGGTCATAATGCTTTGAACAATGAGTTGATTTACAGTAAAATTCTTCCATTTCCTGAAATTTTTTATTTACAATTTGAGTTTGTTGGAGTTGGTTTTCATGTAATTGTTGTAAAATTTGCTTGATTGTGATTTGTTCATGAAACATATTTGAGAAACTTCTATATGTCGATTTCTGCTCAAGCACGGATCTAATGACTAGATTAATTAAAACATGTATACATTGGTTATAAATAAACTACATGTTGAATATTTCATATTATTTATTGATGTTTATTTCAGACTGATGTAGAAGAAAGAATCAATGGAGTACTTGGACCACTTTCACTGTTTGCACCATTTCCTCATGAGGACTGTAAGTTAGCAGTAAAGCCTCACTAATTGATCCACTGAATTAACCAGCATATTTTAAAGATCACTTATTTCAAACCAGTTTTCTGTATGACTTCTTTTTTTTCAATACATAATTGAGACCATCTGAATATTTATATCAAGACCAATTTATTTGGTCCAATTTGATAAGTGGTCTTATTTTCATTTTTTTTTTTTTTACTGTATACAACATTTACAGTATATTTTAAGTTTCATTTTGCTTATCTTTCTAGGTAAGAATATGCACAACAATACAATAATACACTTCTAGAAGTAGAAGTAGAAACTGCAATATATCTATAGTTACTTAATAAAGAACTCATTTTAAAAATAAAGGTCTAAGATCACATAAAATTCACTCATTATAATATTCACTGCATTTTTACACTGGTCTTAATTTCTGAACAAAGTTTCAACAACAAAGTGGAAAATATTATATGTTAGATATAAATGTTCCATCAGTGATTGAAGTGTTTACATGTTTTTTCTTGTCCATTACAGAAATTTCATAAGTATTTGCTATGTTATCAAAGTTTAATGCTTCAAATGATGTGTACTGTTTGAATAGCCATTTATTATAATGTATGATACTTTTCAGTACAAGAAGAGCAGCCAAAGTTACAGCTGGAAAGACCAATCACACCTATTGATGTATGTATAATAAAGATAATTGACACAATTATAATTGGATCAAATCATATTGATTGACATTTTTTATTAACCTACTGTAACAAAGATTAGGAACTACAACATAAAGGCTTTTTTAAATTCAGTATAGGGTTATGTTATATAGTATAATATTCTAGTTGGCTGTATTGCTACATGTCTCCTTGGACATCATTAAACCTTCATAGTCATCAGGAAAACGGAACATTTCTGGCAGATTTTTCTTATCAGAGTTTTCATAAAACCTTGCTATATGGAAATTATCATCAACATTACAGGAGGAAATCAAATCTCAACCTACTTCGTTTGATAAACTTGCTGGTTTCATCCGTCGTAGATTATCACCTAGACCTGATGTTCCACATTTATCTTACCAAGATCAACAACTTCTGGTTGGTTTTTATATTTGTACTATCACTATGCATTCCTTTGTCAGTCAAACAAGGGATATCTCATCTGAAAGTCATGGTTCCAGGAACTGTGGGTTGCATATGTATTTCTGTCCTTTGACTTCTTCCTCTGGTTAATATGAATGTTTGGTTGTTTTCAACAGAATTTCAGTTATATACATGTAATAGTATACAGCTGTTCACCTAACCAGTGTTCTTGGATTCTATGCTAGTATTAACCTTGTTCTCAGTAAGTTACTTTCAAGTTCTCCTCATAAATGATCAGCCCTGGAGGATGAATTGCCTTAGATGCAATGTCTTCTACTAAATCATCACAAAGTTGTGCCACACCAAGGGTTCAGACTGATCAGAAGACCTAATGAATGTTCTTCCTGAACTAAGTGGATGGGTTATGGCTATTACTGAAGCATAAAAATGTCAGATGTGTAAGGACTGACTTTGAAGATTATGTAACAAATCTGTTCAATTAACTGACTGTCATTGAATTATTAAGTACTGTTGATATTAAACCAGCACTACACAAAAAGCATGTACTACATACCGGTACCAATGAATTGACTCGGGTAGTCACATTGTCTTGTAATAGCTAGCCAATCTTCTATTTTAGTCAATGAGTCACCAGAAAATTTATAGCAGACCCAAAGGAATCTATAAATTTGGTTTTACATTTACTTTTTAAGGTGTGACTTGAAATGTCATCATTAACATGAAAACATTTTGAATAGAAATCATTTTAATGAGGACTACATGTATATATATATGGTCCTTGTTGTATTTATGTATAACATATTTTAGGCTGGAATATTGATGGGAGAGGTGACTGGTGTATGGCCTGAAATCAGAAAACAAATTGATGACCCTTTTCTGGTGAGTTGATGGTATTGTGTCTCACTATGTTTTGTTAGATTCAACTTTAATCTAGTTCACCCACACAGCAGTGATGTTTTGATAGATATTTGATAATACTATATGATAGTTTTAAGATGTGCATTGTTTCTGAGGCTTCTTAGGGGCTGTTTTTGCTGTAACTATTATTTCAATTGTATTGTTCTACAATACTGAGTGATCTTAATTTTAGTTCATCTCATAATCATCAATGTTAATTTGCATTTATATACAATTCATTGAAGTTACTCAGGTGCACTAAGATTGTTTTACACCGCAGTATATATGTGGTTGGTTTTGAGTCAATGAGTTTTTCAATGATTTGCCTATGACTTTTGTCTGATTTTGTACTTTCATCATGTCAAGCTAGCATGACTCTTAATTGATATTTTGCAAATTCTAAAATTCATAGTCATCCCATCACCTTAACATCCATAACAACCATTAATCATGGACAAACAATCTGCCTCCTTCATCATAATCATTAATGTAATTTATTGTACAATTTATCATTTATTATCACTTTACTATATATATTTTCAGAGCCCTGTTGAAAATCGGGAACTGAACAGGAGAATTGCTGTACATATTGTGAATGTCTGCGAACAATTATTTCTTCATTACCTGAAAAAAGCTGATGGTACTACTGTTATGATGCATTTTGTTTATCCAACAATAAATAAAATATCTTCAGGCTCTTAGGTTATAAAACTTAAGTGCAGTCTTCAAGTTCAATTCTATTCTCAAAGTATTTTGTTTGAAAAGGCACTATACCTGGAAGTTTAAATAAATGTTCAAATCGATTTGCCAATTGAATTATTAAAGTAAGATTTATATCATAAGTGTATGTTTTACCATAAATGACTTTGAAACATTGAAAGACAATATATAAGATATGAGCTTGGAGACCAATCTGTAGGTTTTTAACCTCAGACTCTGTAATCTTGGACAAAATACACATGTATTGAAACTTTAATGAGACACCTGGTAACAGAAAGTTTTATCCTAAAGCCAATGAATCCTTGGTATGTAGGTGTAGACACATTTATAGGTGTAATTTAGTAGTAGTATTCTACTGACATAATTGTCCCTGAAACCTTTCAGAATATATGCTAGTTTTCTACAATCTTTGAGTTAAATTATACGCCCCTTTTCATATGAGGGGGACAGTTCACTAACCATTGTTCCTGGGAAGAACCATTACTAGACGCCCATCTTCCATAGGCAACTGCCTTCTTTCTCACATAAAGAGCAAGCATGGGCTCAAACCCAGGACCCTCTGTTATTGAGAGTTTACTGTGATTTGAAGTCAGCGGACCTTAACCACTCAACCACGGAGACGGGTCCTACATGTATACTGTTTCCTCCCTATGAAATTGGTGACAGATATTAAACTGTCAGGTCATTCATATTGTTCATTATACTTTATTGATTTTCAGTTTTAAACAGTCGAGGTATTTTTAGTGGACCTGCTAATATGAGTAGACTAAAAGCCCAGTTGTCATTAGATGCAAATAAATTGTAAGTAAATTATTTTTGAATGTGAATACCATTTGATAGTTTGGTGATTTTTTACAAATGAGCTGAATAAACAAAATAAAACACAAAAAATCACAATTGCTTAGTAATGGGTTAAAAATGTGAATTAGATTTCTGAAGATTGTTTTACATAGGTTTACCATTGAGGTAAATTTACTTATCTGCTGATTTGTTAGTTTTGATATTTATTGTTTCATGATTTCCAGATCCATATGGTATCGCATAGCCAGATTTGAAATGCTGGATATCAAATTGTTTGAATTTATGGATCAAATCCATGATACCAATTCATTCTGCAATGTTTGATGCAAATTGAACAAATGTTTTTTAAACATTGTCAAAAAGAAAGGGTTATTTTTCACATTATCTGCTCACTACCAACATAGTGACACTAGCCAGCAACAATGATTAAAATGCTAAGACTTTGTTAAATAGAAATATTGGTAAAAAGAAGTCTTATTATAATAACTTCAATATGTTGTTTATTTGATCAATGTTTTGACCGTGTTGGCCTTTGTTTAATGGTGTAACATATATTTTGTTTTACTAGAAATCTATGTATTGTATTTTATTTTTCATATCTGGATAATACAGTTTAGACATATTAACTATAAGAAGATATCTAGTGGCTGACATAAGAGGTAAAGATGAAGCTGACTCTCTAGTTTCTGAAGAGTTCACTATAGCATCACAAAAGCGAGAAAAATCAGCACCAAAGATGTCTTATAAAGCTCTGGTAAGTAATAAATTATTGACTAAAATGTACAGTCAAAGCTGTGTAAGTGGCAACCTCCGAATAAAGGTCACCCTCTGAATAAAGGCCATTGTTGTAAAAATAGCCACTGATTATTTAGAACAAAATGACCTCAGAATAAAGGTCAAATTTTGTCTTTCTTTTTCACTATGTAGAGGTTGATATTAGGCTACTTCACAATTCGAAAATGCCAGCTTCACAAACAAAAGAAATGCCACTTTCACAATTGAAATGTCTTTGTTTGAGGCTGCAAAGGGACTGTTGTCACTTTAAACAAGCTTACAAGACAAGTGTCTTATGTCTCTACCTTGAAGACAGTGAGTAGTCATTGTCTTGGAGTCACCTCTTGTCCAGATTCTACCCTAAATTTTTCAAATTTTGAAATTGTAATTACAAATTGATAAAACCAGAGTTACTTAAACATTCAATGATGGAATAGTTCAAGCCTTTATTGATTTTCCTTAAAAAATAAATTTAAAAGGGAAATATAAGTTGTAAAATGCTTTTCACAAATTAAGTCAATATTGCACTTCTTCTTTGAAGTCTTTCACTATTCAAAAGGAAAGCAATGCTAGAATTTCACAATTTTAAGAAAAATCATGCTTGTCTTTCAAAAATCAGATAGGCTAGGGCCTCTTCACAATTTTGCGGAAAAAAACAACACCAAGGGTGGCTTTTGTTCACAGGTTGGACTTAATATCTTATTAAGCTTAACAAATTGACCATATATCAAATACTTCTTTCAATTGTTTTTAGATGGTTAATTTTCTAAGACTTAGGACTGAATGATCATGACAGCACCTAAACTGAATGATGTTTTTGTTATTCCACTTGAGGACCTGGTATAATTTATACTTTTAGAAGAAGATTTTTCAAATGCTTGATTGTACTGAATGAAAATCTTGTCATGTTTTCTCTATATTTACTTTCAACCCTTTGAAAACTGGATATAGAACAGGATGTTTATTTTTTTTGGTGCATTTACTACTGATAGTATTGTAGCATGCATTTAAAAAAGGGTAGAAGCAACAAAAATGTTCCTTGAGAGGATTGTACATAGATAAGAAATGAAGGGTATCTGCATGCATATGAATTTGTACAATTGATCTAAAATGTGAAAATCTTTTGTAGACGGATTATATTGCAGAGCAAGATTATCCTGTATTTTATAATTGCTTACAATTTTCTTTGCTGTTACAACGTTTTGAAACAGCAAATAAAAAAGATGAATTTCATTATTTTTTTATGTTTCTTTTGTAGATTGAGACAAGCCGGCCAAAGTCTAAGACAAAGAGGTGTAGACTGAAGAGCCCAGAGCAAGAAGCAAAAAAAGTAAACATTACTCTGATACATTTTTTAAGGGAATTTAGTTTCTTTTTGTTGAGCCCCACTGGGCGAATAAAATTTTTCATGTCAAATTTGGTCGTGTCAGTACTGTTACTTTAACAAGCTTCGATCTGCAGTTTTAGTAAAAAAGATTACTCTTGCTGGGCTGGTTCTTGGTTAAGTAAATTCCCAAACCTTATATAAAACCTTAAGGTCATAGATATATCACTGTTCTGATTAAATGAATTCATGAGCTGGACATGTTGCCGACTGGCATGTACCGGTAGTAATGAATATGATTTTTTTTTAAATGGAAACCCAGTGATAATTTATTAGGGAATATTTGAGGCATATGAAGACTTAATTTCTTATGCTGCCTTTGAATCATTAGTGAGTTCAGTTTTATTAATGTTGTAGTTAATTACATGCTTGTTATTACAGTTAATTGCTACAATGCCAACACTTGACATGGTGAAACTTAGTAATCTAATAGCTGAGATGCCTGACAGACAACTAGAAACTCCATCACAAGGTACGTACTGACTGTAGTTTACAGCTACTTACAATCTTCTTCTTTCTTGTAAATATAGATAATTTAGGTACTAGTCCCACTATTGCTGAGATTCTCGTCAAATCACAATTATTTTTTGGAATTTAGTTCGGGACTGTTATCTCTGAAGTCACATTGTGATGTATTTTTTTTTCTTGATTGAACTTTTTTTTATTTCAATGAAGATTGTATTTATTTGGACTTGGATTGAAGTTGTACAACTGCTGTATGATATTCAAATTTCATCTCCTTTGTATATACTGCTTGCAACTTTCTGATCTATTGCTTGTTTATTTACAGTGTCTGAACAACCTTCATCTAGAGCGTCAGAAGTACCTTCAAAGTCATCTGGGTAACTTTCTGTTATGTTTACAGTCTAATGTCAGATTGTTTAAACTGTAGTTCTGTATTGATTTTTTACATCTATGTTGAGGGGACATATTATTAAAACTCTGCAGAGGTAGTTGAGTGGCAGTACATGTCAGTTGGTTGGAAGAACATGTTTCTGCAAACAAGACATGTTTAGTTCA
Organism: Lutraria lutraria; assembly: GCA_964023205.1. Classification (NCBI taxonomy): domain Eukaryota; kingdom Metazoa; phylum Mollusca; class Bivalvia; order Venerida; family Mactridae; genus Lutraria; species Lutraria lutraria. The sequence continues at coordinate 17,539,469 of OZ026845.1, forward strand.
GAGATAAAATCTGTATCAAAATAACATTTTTAGAGAGGAAATAATTGACCATAACCAAAAAAGTCTTAGGTTGGCAGAAAAAGATAGGGTAGGGTGGGTGGGTTGGTTGGAGCCATTTTTATTCCTAATCTACCTTAATATTTCAGAATTTCTAAAGAAACAAAATCCATGCAGAAAGTGATAATGAAGAGGTGTAACTCATTACCTGAGATACAGCTAGGGGAAACATTGATGGAAGAACTTGGTATTAACGAAGAAATCAGAGTTGATAAACTAGAAGAACAAGAAATACAATTCCTACTGAATCAGAATGAAAGAAATGCACAGGTAATTGGAATTTTAACAAACCAAGTGAATTTGTAACAAATAACTAGCATTGACTCACCTGTTCCAAATTACCTTCACTAAGCCAGAAAATGGTGTTTTAGGTTACTTTATCAGAAAGATGAGGTAGGTAGGTTGCTGAACATTCTAATTCTATTTCTAAACATATCTTTTATATTTCTTGGCACGTTTCATCCCAACTTTTTTCTAACTTTATGCTATTTGGAAGACACGTCATTGATCAGTCAATTAGTTTGTCAACACCTTATTTAAATGATTTCGTCCCAGGACCTTAATATTATAGTGTAACTGAATTTTCCTTTTTTTTGTCCCTTAGTGAAATGGATTCAAAATTACTTACAACTCTACGTTGACCGCTTGTGAGTCTAGTGTTTTCTTCAATAAGACAACTTGATTGAACTTAGCCAATTTCTGGCTAAACTGGTCTTCATTTGTTGAAGTCTTGCTTTAATTTTATTGTTGTTGTCTTACTTATCTCTTTTGATAATGGAAGAAAATCTTAATTTACTTGAATTTCAGGAAAAAATGGAACATAGTTCTAGAAAGCCTAAGCCAGGCTCCAGGGACTTCATTTATAATGATCTCCAAAATCTGATGGGTAAATCTGAAGAAGATACCAAAGCAGATGAGGACATGCCACCTTTATTACAGGTATCCTATATACAGTAAATCCTCAGTTACTTTATGACCACCCCAACATTAAGACTACCACATTTTACTGAATGACCACTAAATTTCAGATTACAGTTTTCAATATTTCATCTCATTTTATGATTATCAAATAGTCCTCAAGATGGCCTTAATATCTAGGATTTACTGTATGTGAATAATACATAGAATAATTTTTTCATAATATTAGATGGGAATAATGATTAAGCAATTCTGGAATTCTTCATTTTTACTCTTAAATTAAGAAAATTAACCCACTGTCCAGTTGATTAGGTGATTACATTTTAAATTGTATTAGGCAAATTGAATTGATGATAATGTTTATAACTCTTGGCTGATTTCTGCTCATTTAGGCAATAACAACCAATCAGAAACATGATGGGCAGAAAGAAGTCTTAGAGAAGAAACTGAAGGAATTACAAGAAAAGGAACGCTTGGAACATGAACAACGAAGGTACATCTTTCACACTGAATTCTGTGTATCAGTCAATATATATATATTCTGTCAAACCTTTGTTAGCAGCAACCTCAGAATAAAGGCCATTCTTCTTAAAACTGTCATTGATTATTTAGAGCAAGATGACCTCTGAATAAAGGCCACCTGTCAGTAAAGCCAATATTTTGTCTGATCCTAGGGTGAACTTTGTTCACAGAATTGACTGTACTTAAATCAAAGCAATTAAGAAGACAAATATGCATGGATCATACTTTTTGTGTGATATCTGCTTTTTCTGCACAAGACCAAAACTTTACATATCAGTTATTTGACAATTTAGTTATTGATTGACTTTTAGTTTTAGATGGCTTAAAATTTGAAAGTACATGTTGTATTTTGTTTAAGGTGGAACCAAACGATTGAAATTACGTCGTTTTCGACGTCAAAACGGTCATTTTTACAGTATTTATAGTGCCTCTCTGAAAATAATTATCGCTCTATCAATTTATGTAGATATTTAATGAAATAAAATTTTAATAGCGGAGAATAAAATTACCTACGCGTAGGTATAAATTTGATGATCATGATTTAATTATAAGTACAAATAAAACGACTTTAAATGTAAAGTTTAGTGTTTTTTCTTCTCACTTTCAAACTTAAATTATTTTTATTAAAATTCTGCCCGAGGGAATTTTTTTATTTTTGTCTAGAATAAAGTTTGTTGTGTCACCTGTTGTTCTTATAAATTCTAAGAAAATTTATCGAGCCGTTTTTATTTTATTAAAGCTTTAAATGATAGCATTACCTTATAATGCGCTCATTCGCTGTCAAGAACGTCGCTTCAAACACACGTCATGTTTTTATATCTATTGCGTACTTACATCTATTTTACTTACCTAAAACGATTTGTTGGAATTAATGATACATTGTCTGCCAGTAACCCTAATCACATTGCCATTCTTTTCAGATAACAATAAATATGTTACATTATCATTTTAGCGTGCTTAATTTTGTGTACATATGCGTATATAAATAATGTGACAAAATTGCAAAACTTGACCGCTCTGGGAACTAAAATGGAAGATAATTGTGATTATTATTTCCATTTTTTTTATAAAAAACAAGGTTCCATGATTTACATAATATATAATTATTACGTTATGATTGAGATGTGTTAAAGTTAGATGTGTTGTTTAAATAATATGCATTCTAATCACAATTATCTTCCATTTTAGTTCCCAGAGCGGTCAAGTTTTGCAATTTTGTCACATTATTTATATACGCATATGTACACAAAATTAAGCACGCTAAAATGATAATGTAACATATTTATTGTTATCTGAAAAGAATGGCAATGTAATTAGGATTACTGGCAGACAATGTATCATTAATTCCAACAAATCGTTTTAGGTAAGTAAAATAGATGTAAGTACGCGATAGATATAAAAACATGACGTGTGTTTGAAGCGACGTTCTTGACAGCGAATGAGCGCATTATAAGGTAATGCTATCATTTAAAGCTTTAATAAAATAAAAACGGCTCGATAGATTTTCTTAGAATTTATAAGAACAACAGGTGACACAACAAACTTTATTCTAGACAAAAATAAAAAAATTCCCTCGGGCAGAATTTTAATAAAAATAATTTAAGTTTGAAAGTGAGAAGAAAAAAACACTAAACTTTACATTTAAAATCGTTTTATATGTACTTATAATTAAATCATGATCATCAAATTTATACCTACGCGTAGGTAATTTTATTCTCCGCTATTAAAATTTTATTTCATTAAATATCTACATAAATTGATAGAGCGATAATTATTTTCAGAGAGGCACTATAAATACTGTAAAAATGACCGTTTTGACGTCGAAAACGACGTAATTTCAATCGTTTGGTTCCACCTTAAATCTTTCTTAACATTTTGCAAAATGTTGGCATATTCCGTAACATTTGTTGTTATATCTTCTTTAAATTAAATGACATGGTGAATTGATCTGTGTTTGATGGAGGCTATTATGTGGTGTAAAAGCATGGAATGATTTATCAATCAATACCCAAAGTATGTTTGATTGCCCCCTTATTAGATAAATTGATGGAAAAAAAATTAGATAATAAGAGAAAATGTGCCTTATTAAATGAGTTCGTTTTTAGAAAATCACATGTTTTTTTTTCAGTATTCCGTTACGTGAACCTAAACATCCACAGCCAGCTACTGTTAAGGCCAAACTTCCTAACCAGGTATGAATATTTTACTCAAAATGAGGAATAAGTTGAGATATTGTTTTCCTTCTCCTCTGTGTTATATTTTCATGACAATTTATCTTTATCATTTAACTACTGTCCTAAACATCTGTGAATTTTGTGGTGGTTGATATAGATATAATTTGACTTACATCGTAACCATTGTGAAATTGTGATTTAGTGAAGATTCTTATTTCTCATGGATGAATTTTTCCAAGGATAGGAAACATGAAAGTTCTTGCAATTGTTTGCAGCCAACAAACTAAGACTTATCCGTTAAAATGGCTTATTTTACATATAGTCTAAGAAAGACCCTAATGTATGCTTTCAAACCTTCATTTTCTACTCAATTACATATGGTCATATATTATTGTTAAACTTTGATATTTCATGATTTTAGATGGAAGTACGAGCATCAGATGTCAGAGTGTCGGAGCGTGTCTGTATGTCGTCTATAACACTAGATAGATTTCCTACTGTCTATAATGATCTTCTTGAGGAGGTAAGTAATATCTGTCTCTTTACTTAATAAACCTTCAATATTAAGATCGTCTTTGGAACCAAAGAAAATTATGTGTTGAATTGAGATGTTTTTTTAATTGAATTGATATGTAGAGGGAATGATTAAAACAGGGCCAACAGTAGGTCACAGGTTGTTATATTGGGATGGTATTGATATTGAAGTAGTCTCTTACTGAGGTTTAACTATATTCTGTTCTTCAGCGCTGATAGCGTATTGTTTAAAATGTTGATACAGAAAAAATTACGGGTATGGAAAATGCCTTTGCGGTCATTGTGCTGAAAAAAAGTTCTAGACCTAAAAGTTAAAAATAAAATTGGGTTGCAGTCATTTTTCTGGATTGATGATGTAAGGATAAACATTTATATTCTTATTTTTGGCTTAAAACCCTACATACATAAAGCTTTACATTGATTTATTGTAGATTGATGTTCACACTGTTAAACAACTGGATAAGAATCTGTTCCTTGGTGAGGAGATTAAGGAAGTCTATGGTGAAATCATGAGAACAATTCCAGCACAGCATTTAGAACTGGATGATGTAAGTTTCCCTCATATAGACTGTGCCTCAAAGTTTCCACATTAATTCTGGTCAATAATTTTAGATAATTGGTAGCAAATAAATCTCCATACTTCGTAAAGAAAGATATTAAATGTTGATTAACTTAGCTTGACACAAAGTCAATGGTGTGTTTTGATTTCTAGAAATTTGTGGCAATGTGTTGTTGGAATAATTCTGTGCTACATCATCATTGCTGCTCTGGGTATCCTTTATAAAATACTCCTTATAACCTTAAACCTTAGTAAAATATTGCTTTATTATATATTTTAATCAAAGATTTATGTACTTTCAATTCAGAAATCTTTAAAATGAAACTTTTTGTTGCCTTCTAGTACATTTTTGCATACTTGTATATTTCACCAGGATGAGTTGGTAGTACCTGCTGCTGATTCGGTTAATATGTCCGGAACCATGGCGTCTGCTTCTCTTGTACGTAAACGTTCCCAAAGAGTTATTAATCCAGCATTTACGAAAGACAATTCACTTCCACCATGGGGAGAATTGGACCAAAAACAGTGGGTAAAAACGTAGGTACCTTCATGAATATCAAAACAATTCTCATTATTACATTATGCAGAATTTTCTATTGCTTTTGGATAAGATATCATTTTCAGCATTTCTAAACCATACTTTTTCCATCTTCTACAAACCATATGGTCATTTAAACAAGCTTAGTATTCATGCAATATAGTGTATTTTTCTATTTAAATTAAAGTGTTACCATCCATTATAATGTAGCCAATATAGCCAACAGATGAAATTCTAAATGATCACATGTCATATTTATAAAAAGATCTTGGATTATATAATCTAAAACATTAAGTTAACTAACAATTTCTTATATTTATTCCTGGTTTTATTTTGTTAATATTATATACTATATTACTCTTATTGTCATTTAAATAATATGAATTGGGTAAATAAAAGTTTGAAAATATTGGTTTATAGTAGCGTTGACAATTTTTTTTTTTTTTTCAGCCCAAATAATCCACCAAAGAACTTTCAAGGAGATGATGTGTTTGCTCCCCTGGTAAGCCTTTCAATTATTCACTGTTATGTCTGGAAATTTTTATTTTTTAGAACACCGTAAAACCTTAATATGAAGACCAATTTTGTGAACCGAGAAATGGTTTATATGTAGAGATTGTTTCATTTTTTAGGTTGATGTTTAGAGGATATACTTAAAAGTTGTCTAAATATATGTGGACCTGTAACAATGGTGGTTGTAACATTAATGTAGTCAATGTTTCAGATTTTACTGCATATTATTTTTATTTACAGTAGATCACAGTTAGTGGGAATTAATTAATCAAATAATTACTTCATCATATCCATATTTTACTATAACAATGATCAAATCAATTCAATTCAAAGTTTATTTGTACAAAAAGAAAGAATGTGTTTGGGGACAAATAAATGCTGCATTGTATCCATGTCTTCTCCCTACATACTCATGTATGTGGTAAAATAAAAATTCTGAAATTGGATGAAAAGAAGTTAAGAAAACAGTAAGACCTTAATCCTAATGTATGTATTGCTTTCAGAGTAATCTAGAAGATATTATACAACTGGTAAATTTTGTGAGGTTTATTTTGCCAGCTATTTGTTTAACATGCCGTGTTTTACTTTTTCTATAAAACTAAGTGTCAAAATTGTGTTTGTGTCATTATTACATGGCCTCTGTGTATGAATTTACATGTGTGACATGTTTGTATGTGTGTGTGTTTACCATGTTTTGTATATGTCTGTCCAAAGTGGACATTTTTCCTGAGTTCAGTTAACATGGACCGGTCCCTGGATTTGAGGCTATAAAATTTGATATCAATCTCTAAGCTCAAGTCTCATATTTTTTTAGCGCTTCTTAATTAATTTACAATCTAGATTAAATAATGATTATTATGATTATTATTTATTGATCATGTATGATGGACAAGGTTATTTATGTAAGTAATATTGAGAACAAAGTTGAGATTAGAGCTCAAAGACTGATCTCAAGTTTATAACCTTAAGATCCTGTCTACTTGTTTGATTTACTGAATATGTATGTCTTTAGAAGAATTTAATGTAAGTTTTTGTTTAGTCTTATTGTCACTTTATCTTTACATGTAAAATGAATTTTTCCTTGAAGCAGATTAAAATGTCAAAATCAGGCCAGTCGTTCATATAGGTATCCGGAAAAAGCTCCCTGGGACAAACACTCCCCTGTTGATTTTGATAGGGGCGGACAAAAGCTCTCCCATTGTTTTACTACCCTGAACAATTGCTCTCCTGTTTTTTTACACACCAGACAAAAGCTCCCCGGACAAAAGCTCCCCCGTCATTCATTCATTCATATATCAAGACTAGCCATACGATCCTTTATTTCTGTTGTGTTTAACATATCTTTTGTTGTCCTTATAACTACATGTATTTACAGTTATCTGATAAATTAACTGGATCTACTGGGTAACCACCATGTTAATTGTTTAACAATTTTTCAACAAGTAGTGTCTATTACATTGTGTAGATATCAGAGAAATGTTTGAATTATTTTTTTCATTATCCCTGTATGTAGTAATAATGGATAAAAAGACTTATTTCAGTTTCTGAACATCGTTATATACAAATACAATTAACTGATTCAAAACTCAAGTTGGGCTATGATAATTTTAGTTAAGTTACTGTATGTTTCAGACTGGTTAAGTCTGTTGACATAAGCGAGAATATACATAATGTTTACTTTTATAAAGATATTACTGAGAGCCGTTTCTCTTTTAACAGATTGGTTATAAATATGTGTGTGATATTTGAAGTAATATCTTATGTTTCAGCCTGTTATACAAGAATTACTGGGAGTGGTATATAAGCTTACTTGTTGTCTGTTTCTGATTGCTTCAATGTCATGCTGACCTTTGTCCTTTTATGTGATTTATTCTAATATTTTATTGTACATGTACTGTTGTATTGCAAACTTTTACAGTCGTTTACAGTGTCAACAGAATTGTAATACTTTTTTGTTGAATTTTTTCATGTTGCTTTTAATGGAAATTAATTCAGTGGTATGAGTATCTTTGTCCAAGGTTATGAAATATGAAAAAAAACAAGCTCAAATTTTTTATGTTTAAATATTTATTCATTTAGTTAATCATGGTAAAATGATCATACATTTTTCTGTCTGCAAAATTGATCTGAATTTGTGCTTGAATTTGTACTAGAATTGAGCTTGTTCTCTAGTTTTATCACCACAGTGCTATAAGACCCCGTAACATCAGCTGTTTACATGTGTGAATATTGGAGAAAAACTGATTTTGTTCTTAAACTTACCAAAAATCACCATCAATAACATACAACAAGGAAAAAACATAGGTTTTGCTTTTGATTTTTTTTTTATTAATTCTTCTTGTGTCACAGGTTTAATACTAGTAGTCAACTTGCTGTTGTGACTATAAGTGAAATCCTCACTAGACTCTTATGTTTATACTTGTAGTTTTAACTACAAAGTCAAGTGGATCATTAAAACTAGCAGATATCCATGCAGCATCATGAAATATCTGGCAAAATAAAGACTTTGTGAAAATAGATGATTTTACAGCATTTTGTGGACGATACTTCATGTTACATGTTTATGAATACTGTAAAAAACTAATTAATGTATAACAATGTTTTATTAATATAGTTTGAACTTGTTCCTATTATTGTAAGTATATACCGCACTTAGTTAAGTGATTGGTAGATAATTCACTACTCAAACATGTCTGAAATAAACCGTACCATCTAGCCCCCCCCCAAAAAAAGGTTTCCACTAGCATCCCTAAAGTCCAGGGTCGAAAGGTCAGCTGCCTTGAATTATTTTCTTAATCCTGGAAATATAGTTTATATTCAAATAAAAATAATATAATTATTATCAGAAAGAAAAATTGATTGTTAGTGGGTAAATTTTACACCTAAACACTGTTGATTAGAAGGACAAAATACATATTTTGAATCTCGTTTGCCTTAATGGGCATAATTTGGTCTTATTAATGGCGTTTATTTACCACTGACTACTTAGTCATGTAAAGAAAACATGTTTGAATGGTGAAACATTATGACAATGTGATACATCTTGTTTATAATACTGTATTCTTGTACTTGTATGTACATGTATATATTAGGCCATCCATAAAAAAGTGTTGGCATGCAGTAATGTGACTGACTCATTAAAAAGCCCTGTGAGGACCCAAACAATTTTGTAATGATTTGACAAAATTATTTTGTTCTTTATTCTGGCTTTTTGTTTTCAGTGCAAGCATAAAATATTAAAAAGATAATTACTTCCCCATTGTTAGTAGTTTGAGACAAAACTACATTTTTTTATGGATGGCCTTATGATTTGATTTTTTTGTCACTTTGTGTGTATGGTTTGCTCTCCAATTCCATGATTGACAGACAGTTGAAACTTTTTATATCATAGTTTCATTTTTTTCTATCAAAGTCATCTAATAAATGTCTGTTGTTAATTTTTTTTTTGTATATTAACTTGTTTTACAATTGTGTAATTTATTTTACCTCTTTTAGTTACCTGTTTGATGCCCCTTGTTAAAAAATCGATCTTTGATTCAATAAGATAATTTTAGAAATTGGTTGCTTTCAATGCATTGTCAGTATTTAATAAACTTATACATTGTGCTTCCTTATAAAGTTGTTACAATGTATTAGGCTATGGAGGGGTAAAGTTTGATGTTACTGAAATTAGAAAATATGTTTATGTTCTAGCTGTTCAGTATAATTCTGATTTAGTTATGAATCTGATATGGTAAATCTCAGCTTTAAATGAATAAGGGGATATTAGGGGTCAAGGTATGTGTGATGAAACACATGAATCAGTAGTCGGTGACATGTATCAGTACGGATACTCTGGTGCTAGCTGTCACGATCAGTTTAGCTTTCTGATTGACCTGCAAATCTCCAATATCCACTACAAAATGTTTACTCCAAAGCTTTGTACCAAATGAGATGATATGTATATATACGTTACATCATGATCCTAGTAGGAGAGTACTATTCCCCATAACAACCATCCATTCTATTACAGTATGTTCTCATGTAGGATAAACTTATATTGATTTCATGGAATTGTCTGTCAATATATCACTTTCTATCAGTATATTTTAGTGTTTATTTTTTTGCTTTGTCCATCTTTTGTCTGTTTTTAATTTGTCTGTACATCTGTCTTCTGTTTATCTTTTGTCTGTTCATTGTCTTGTTAGCACATTCTCAACAACCACTGTATGGAATTAAATACTACATGTACTTCATTGGAAAGGTTCTGTTCCATTCACCGAGTTGCATATCATGCATCACAGTAAAATTGTTTTCTTGATGGAAAGTGAACAATAGTACATTTTTCCATAGCCTTCACTTGCTCAGCGCACATGGATTTTGATGCTGACCAAAGTACCATTTATTTTACATCCACCATGCAATTGTAGAACTGGTTTCCATTCCATGTTACAGTGCAAGTCTATGAAAGTTCAGTTTCCATGAGGACTTTCAGCTAGTACCTTAAATTTTAGGAGATGAATTTACTTGTAAATTCTCCTCGTATTGTGATCATGCAAACTATGAATTTCAACACTGCACTCTAGTTTTTCTTTGCAGCAACCAAACTTTCTAGACCATTTAGTTTCATGTCCAGAAATGTAACTGGTTTGTCCTACTGTACATTCCTAAAAGCTTTGAACACTAAACCTTGGCAACCATGAAACATTCTAGATGAAGTACTCATGTCCAGATAACTGACTCATTTGTCCATATAAGTATCCAGAAATTCTCTTTACATCAAATAAGGGCAGCTACCAAACAGCTATCAAGCATTCTGGAATCTAGACCATGACCAGACAACTGACTCATTCGTCCATGTGAGTGTCCCAAAATTCTGGTATCACTAAATAAATAAATAGTGCCCTTATTTTGGTTCAGTTATATTAAGTTATGTAGAATATATAAAGATTATGTTGATATATTTTGTTGGTAAGGAGTCACTCAGAAGATGTTTGTTTGTATATACTTTTGTATTTATTTATTCTTTATAAGATTCACTTTGATCTTTTGATTTTTTGTTGAGTGTATGTGTGCATGTGTATGCGTGTTTGAATATACTTTCAGCAGTGTGATATTATTATTATTGAATGTTATGTGAACAATTTTATTCTGCTTGTTATGTACATCTGCATTTTGTTCAGTTTTTGCTTTTCTGCTATAATAAGTTTATTTTGTGACACAGCAGTATTTATCCCCCCTTTTTCATTTCAACTTAATTCCAACTTCTTTATTTAGTATGAATAAACATCAGTACTTGGGACATCTGACTATGTAATCTTATCAAAAGTTTAATTGATTTAACATTTGAATAATTAAGACACACCTGGTACCTGGTGATAGGGTGCTGTTTTCCATTTTTATAGGACTAGCTTTTTAGTTATATAATTGGGAGTTCTTATTGCTTATAAGATAAAAAAAACTTGTGAATCATTTGTTCAGTATATTTTTATATCACCTATATTGTTCCTTATTCCAATGAACTCATCAGGTTAACTTTATATTGAAATGATAATGTTCTCTTCATTCATATGAATTAAACATCTTAATAATTGTTCAAAAACTTGCTTCAAGACATTGCTCGGATACTTGATTAGTTTATGTTAAAATATAAATACTCTCGTTCATGGTAATTTACATTTTTTATGTAAATTTTTAAATGTATTATTTCTCTGTGAACTGGATTATACCACATCAAAGGCTATTTCTAGATAAACTACATTTTACCTTTTTGTCTAGCACCAGCACCACTTACCTCTATTGAATTTGGTTGTTATCACATACTTTTGATGTAGTTATGGGACTCGGTTATTTTTACCTATGTGGAATATTTATGGCAATTATGTATATCTACTTATACACATTTGTCCTCATTTGGATTCAAAGTCTATTTTCAAGCATATGTCACCTGGGGCATTAAATGTGTGTATTCAACACTGCTTCTTGTTATATTCATAAACTCATATTTTTTTTATTATACAATAAGAAAAACCTTTGAATAGCAAGTCATTAGTATTTTCTGTATGATACTTGCAACAATTATTATGTATGTATTGTTGATTTTGCAGACACCAAACATGGACAAAGTTCATGAAGTTATTAGAAATCCATCCAAAATGTCCCAACTATTGACAAAAGAAGAAATTCCATCATTTGTACAAGATAAGATGGCTCGTACTTACGCCTCTTGGTTACAATGGTGGAAATCTACCATCACCAGTGATGACTACATGAAATATCTGTCCACTCAGGTAACTGACCTCTGAAATGTCATAACACTCAAACTGTCTGTCTGAAAATAATAAAAAAGTATGACATATTTCCTTAATCATTTGTTCATCTTTGGGACACTGCCATGGGCAGGTGGGGTCCCCATGGGCTAATGGGTCCCCAATATGTGTCCACTCTTTAAATTGTACTTTTACCATTCAATCTTAACCAGACTTTCAATAAGGGCATAATATTTTGAAAAACTTCAACAACCAACAAAATTGCCCTTGTCACTCTATGAATTATGGCCCCTGATTCAGGAAAATATTATAAAATAGACCTTGCCAAGTCTCTAAATTTTCTTTAATGACACTAATTCTAGAACATTTTGATGCGCATATTTTGTGACAGATTAATACTCTATTTTTCTCTTACTTTAGGAAATGTAAGAGGTCGATCTGGTGTGTGCATTATGTATTTCACTTTGATCCTCTTGGAGCTTTTCTGTTTTGCTAATAAATTCATATTGTTTGATTGTTCTGATCTCTGTCATGTGTTTCTATTGCTCATCTTGTAGGAGACAGACTACATGGCTGCTGTATTTCATTTTTATGATTCTGCTGAGGAGGATGAAGATGATGATGAGGAAGAGGGTCACATACATACAGGTTATCCTGCTACTCTTGGTACAACCCTCACTTCACAGAAAAGATCACATTCCAGAACAACACATTCCAGTAAACATACCTTGGAAAAGTAAGTTTATGTTCTACAGCCAGGCCTGTGAACAAAGACCAACCTTGGGAAAGATACAATGTGGCCTTTATTAACATGTGGCCTTTATTCAGAGGTCATTTTGTTGGTCTTCTGGTTCAGTAATTGTTCATGATCTTTGTTATACTCTGTGAGCATGCATGCTTATAGTTTGACTAAATGCTCATGTCTTGTAAAGGCAACATTCATTCCTTGAAATCAGTTATTTCCCTTATCTATTGTTCCCTTAATATGAATTTATTATAATGTTCTTACCGGTAAGTGAAAATTATTAATCTTGACAGGGAGAAAGAAAAGAAAATGGAAGAATTGAAAGAAAAGAAAGCTGAGTTTCAGGAAGGATTTTGGAATGTTAATACTGTGTTGTTGGGAGGTCTTGGCAAGGAACCCATTATTGAAGGTATGATATTATCAAATCACTGAGAGGACTGTTGCATACAGGCTTTGAAGTGTTCTATATAATCTGTATGCTTGAAATCTACAAAACTGAAGTAAATTTGCTATGGACACCTGTCTACCTGAGACAAAAAAGATTCAGGCTACTTAGAAATTTTACTAGATTTACAACAATTTGAACTCATCCTGAGGTAATTTCCACTCATAATTATAAGCTGAAGAGTGGATTTGTTGAGCCCTGGTGTATATTCAATGCAATATTTATTTTCTATATAATTTGATTCTGATGGCCAATCTAGAAGAAGACATTTATTAACAACAAATTAGTTCAGGTTAAAGCAGAGGTCACTTGACCATCAGATACAATTAAGAACACATCCGAAAATCATGATGTGTTTATTATAGCACCACCCCATATTAATAGGGACTGTCAATATGACTTAGGAAAGTACACTTCTGCTTTGTACAAATTTCCTTCCTGAATCCTGTCCTTTTGAAGTTCAGTTCCAGAGACTGTTTTGTAATCTTAACCTATTGGCAGCTCCCTAACCAGTCACATCATTAAATGTCTTATGTAGATTCAAACTTTCGACCACTTTATCTTGCGGCATGTACCCCACTAGATCACAATGCAAGGTTTCTTAGTTATTCATTATCATTTTGTCTACCAAATCATTTTGATTTTGGTTACTTGACCAATAAAAGTGTGGAAAATATTCTTTATTCATAATTGTTTTCTTCAATACCATTCATTACCTAAACATATCTGTCATACTTTGAATGTGCTATATACTCGTCCCCACATATTTTCGTTCTTAGGATTTTACTGTAAGAATTTTAAGAGTTGCAATCAAAAGAATCAGTTTGGTTGGTTATTTGTGTAACCATGACTCAAGTTGGGCTATGATAGTTTCAGTCAAGTTACTGTAAGTTTCAGACCAGTTAAGTCTGTTGATGGTTTTCTTGCCTTATTCAGGTGGAAATACGATGTTTGTGTTGATATTCCTACTGATATTGCTCTCATGAAATATTTCAGATGATGAAGTTGAAAAACAGACAAAGGCCCCAAAATCAGCAGACACTCAAAGGTCTGCAAAAACATTACAAGAAAGGGCTGCTGCCAGACATTCTGCTAAGAAAGAAAAGTCAAGGCAGTAAGTTTGTCATTTTATTCATTCTACCCAATAGATTTTCAAGAATTCAGACATATTTTTCACGTTTACAACGAAAAGCCTCGATATTAGACTAGGAGTCAATACTTAGTATGGCGGGTAGGTCAACGCTGTCAGTTAATTGGTTTCCATTCAATTACTGAAGTTTAGTTCAATCTTATTCTGGCAAATGTAGTATGCACCTAATAGGTAGGTAGAAATAGCTCAGGGTTGTATTTTAGGGTTCTAGGGTCAAGGAAAAGGTCATAATTGCTAAAAATGAGAAAAACAGTTTCTATTCATTAAACTTTTATAAACTTTGTGGTTATATTTTCATTGATAGATTAAAACTTTACAAATTTTTCTTGTAGACGTGAATTGTATTACAATTATAGTCCCAATTCATCATCACTCTTGCTTAATCATCATCATCTATCAATTTGGATCTGATTGAAAATCAATATACAGCATCAGTCTATTAATTTATCTGTTTAATATACAATACTTAGTGACATGGAATTATTATGATTAGATTAAATAGATTTGTTTGTGAAAACCAAGGAAGCATCCTAGGAGTAATGCAGAAGTCCTTTCTGGTTTCCCAAAAATATCCTGTTGCTGATTGAAGATATGGTTTATATGATTTCCTATTTCTTCCTGATTCTTTCAGAGATGTTACCCAGTCACGAGCATCAAAAACTACTACATTTACAAATTTTAGCAAGATTGATACTGACAGATCTGATGAGGTAAGTTTACAATATGTTATCTATATACCAAGACAGAATTTATCAACTTGGATGGATTTGAATGAAACTGAATGTATACTAGTGAAACTTGGATATTAGGACCAACCTTTGGACTTAATGACCATTTTGGGACTAGATGAAATGGTCTTTTGGGACTAGATGAAATGGTCTTTTGGGACTAGATGAAATGGTCTTTTGGGACTAAATTAAATGGTCTTTTGGGACTAAATTAAATGGTCTTTTGGGACTAAATGAAATGGTCTTTTGGGACTTTTGGGGGTTTCATTATTACGTTGACACAATAATACTTTACCCAGAGGTTACCTGCCAGTAGAGAGCACCTTAACAATGAATATATTGAGAGATTATGGTAAACTTGTCAGAAAAAAGTGGTTGAGCTTTTATGGTCTTTGACGAGTAATCGCCAAGCCTTCATATATGTGAGTTCAAATCTCACCTTAGACCAAACTTCACTTGAGAGGAAGCTGTCCACCTAGCTTCTGTAGGTACAGGTACATTGTATATGCCTGTGGGTTTTCCTCAACCATTATAGCTGGAAAGTCTCAAGATGACAAAGTTGGCTGTTGATGCAGTATGTGTTCAACTCCAGTGAAATGTGAGCGAGTGACAATTGCATTTGAATCTATCATTTTTTTGTTTTATTAAAAAAATCATGTTATATTCTAATCATAAAGTCACTTGAAATGGATGAATTTTTTATGCAATTGAGTATTACTTGTTTCATGTAATTCTTATGTTGAAGCATTTTGTACAACTTTGCTACATTTCATATATACATCTAAATACTAAGTAAGCTAAAAACATAAATTCATAGTTCCAGTGCTTGTATCATATTAGCTGTCATTTACTTTGTTACAGAGTGAAGTAGGGGAAGCCCCTCCGACCCCACAAGATCGTCTGGAGAAGGTTTGGTCATCATTGGAGATGCCGGATAGTCTAAAACTTGACATGGCAATCAAATACAGTTGTAATGAATTCTTTGTTAAACTGAATGAGGTATTAACAAGCTCTTTTATAATTCCTCTGTATTTGAAATTATAAAGATGGTGTGAAGGGGTCAATATATGTTCAATTAAAGGTTTAATGTTTTAAAATATGTTTTCTTATTAGCTTATATTATAAATCTGTATCAGGAAATACATGTAATGTTATATATCACCATTAACTTCAGTATACTGAAAACACAAAATTGAGATTGGAGCTAAGAGATCATACTCAAGGTTGATAACCATGGGCCTTGTTTTGATTGATATCAGCTCTCTTTTATCTCTAGATAATTCAATATTTGTTATCCAATTAAAAGACATCTTGTTCAATTATTTTCTCATACTTTTTTACTGATATTAAACCATATAGTTTCTATAAATCTTGATTTTACCATTTTGAGATTTTTACATTGCAGGCTATTGAGAGGTGGGAGAAAGTGGCACAACAGATTTTGAAGAGAGAGGAACTTCTTGTAAAGCTTGAAAAATTTGAAAGAAATGCTTCTGACCCAAATAGATTTTTTGAAAAAGGTATCTACTGTTGAAAGTCTTTAACATAATTAGACCCGTAAATGTAATGCCTGCAGTTGATGATACCTGTTAATTAACTCCTGAACTTAAAAAATTCCAATTTATCTTTAATTTAACTCATGAACAAAATTATACCCATTATTTCAACTCATGAACAAATTTATACCACTTAATTTAATGCATGAATAAATTAATATGCATTATTTTAACGCAAGAAACAAAATTATACCCGTTATTTTAACTCCTGAAACTAATTATTTGTACCCATTTATCAAACACATGTAACTATTTATATCAACAATATTTGTACTATAGTCCCTTTGAAGAGTTAGTATTTGATTTTGTCTACTTATTGTGTATGAACTCAATCTAAATGTACGTATTTTAAGAAAATAAGAAATTTCTGTATGAAATCCTAATGAACAGAATAACAGGAATTATTATATATTTCTAAAAATACTGTAGCAGATACCTATAAAAATCCAAACATTCACACTTTTTCCCATTTTAAATGTTTATTTGGTGGATTTTATACTCTGTATTGTCACTCTTTCATGAACTTAAAAAAAATAATTGAAACACAAAAGTGTTGAATGGTTTTAAAGATAAGTATGCAAAATAATCAACTGATTCTTATTATTAGAAATCAACAATTTGAATTTATTTGAATCTAAAGGAATTTCAAAACATGTTAGTTCATATGCAGTCAAACCTGTACAGCTTCCTCTGAATAAAGGCCACACTGTGAATAAAGGTTACTCTATGAATAAAGGCCATTCCTGTTTAAAACAAACTGACCTCCGAATTAAGACCATCTGCCAATAAAGGCCATATTTTGTCCATCAATTTGATGGCTTTTGTTCACAGATTTGACAGTACCTGTTTATTGTGTATGATTTGTCGAAGCCTTGTTCATAATGATATTATTAGGATGTGTTGTATTTTCAGGAACCAAGAGAAGCTCTGTTCAAAGATTAAAAGAGGCCCAACAGAGAAGTTATCTTTATAAGGTAAGTTGATAATCTACAGTACTTTGTTTTGGGAGCACCTGGACTACCGGAGCAAAAAAATTATCCCATGTTTGCTCCTCTCCATCCAGGTGTTTAAAATGACCACAGTGCCTGTGAGGGAAATAAGTCAATATTCCGTGGCTGCCAATGGCGCCTAGGTAAACAGATGACCTATAACCCAGTGATCAGGGGGTAACTTGTGTAAGTCAGCCAAATATGTAATAT
Organism: Lutraria lutraria; assembly: GCA_964023205.1. Classification (NCBI taxonomy): domain Eukaryota; kingdom Metazoa; phylum Mollusca; class Bivalvia; order Venerida; family Mactridae; genus Lutraria; species Lutraria lutraria. Next base: position 17,557,355 of record OZ026845.1, read on the forward strand.
AAATATCAGACTATAAACCTATCTTTACCTTTCACTTATATCAAGCTGGTATTTTAGTAATTTCATGTATACATAAAATATGTTATTTTAAAGACTGATTTTCTTGTAAAGATTATGCCATTTTTTCTAAGGTATGATATTTATAGATTATGTTGTACATATATTCAATATTTGTTTTATATTTCAGCGGATTGATCATGTTGGTGAAGAAATCAAACATGACTTAAATGGTATTAGGACACAGTTCAAAGATGTTATAACTTATAAAGTAAGTTAAATATCAACTGACAGCAAACAGAAGATTAAAGACTGGTACAGTCTAATGTACATAGATTGCCAGCTATCAGTTATACATGATGATGTTTATATGCTATATACAGTCCACCCCATGTTATAGGTCAACCTGTGAATAAAGGTTATTCTTTAAAAACTGTCATTGGTTATTTAGAACAAAGTGACCTCCGAATAAAGGCCACCTATCAGTAAAGGTCACATTTTGTTCTCAAGGACGACCTTTGTTCACAGGTTTGACTCGGTCTGTATTACCAACATAATTAAATGGTATTATTTCTTATAAAGCAATTTGAAATTTTGTCTTGAATGTATTTTTGCTTTATCCACAGCTCAGAATGATCATATGACAGTGACTTAATTGAATTTTTTAGAAGTTGATTTAACAAAGTTAATTCAATGTAGTATAGTTGTCATGTACGCAATCAATTTCGACATTTGCCTATTACACTACACTCTTTTAGGCGAGGAATCGGAATGCATTTGACAGTATACACACTGTCTCGGACACTTTAGTGGTACATGTATATACTAACTCGCTAACAGAGGTTTAACATTGTGCTGATGCTTGTTTTTATAAAGAAAATGATTCCAGCTCTTAACCGAACTTCTATACACTTTTTCACACATATACTGCTAGTTGTACTAAAAGAGTTCATCTGAACTTCTGTCTATCTGTACAATACAATATTTTAGGGTCGACCATACCAGGATAAAATGAAGTGGGATAGAATTGAGATGTTACATTGGTTACAAGAAGAAAGAAAACAGAATGCATTACAGTATGAGTCCATGATGAAAAACATCCCTCTGAAGCCTGCACGTCTTGATCCAATACCTGTCATGTTGCCCGCACAGAAAGTAATCTGATGATTATGTGTGTATCGCGTCTTCAAATTATGACATTAGTTGAACAAATGTCTTTGTTCGATGGCTGAGATTTTTTGGATTATATTTTTTTTATTTATTTGAATTACACTGAACAAGCTGTTTTTATTTGCCTGTTTGTGTATGCCACTATCTATAGATTACATTATTGTGTTGGAATTATAAAATCAAATTCTATAATCTATACTTCATAATTTCATATTATGATATTCAAATAAATGCTTTAATCAGTTTATTTCGCTGGCATAAATTTTAGCATAATTTAATGTGTATAATGACATTTTCCCTGTGTACTTAAATTCGTATTGATCTTTGTGCAAAATTCGTAAACATTTATCCAGCTGTAGTAAAAATGATTCCATATTAATTAAAAGTAAAAAATGTAGAAAAAACCCAAGCATTGTGCTACAAAACCAAATACTATTGAAAGATTACCTATGACATTTGCTCCTATGTAAATTGTATACTAGTATGTCTGTATTAAGAGAAGTGTAGACAACTTTTGTTTAATTTGTTTTATGCAGATTTATCCGTGGTACTCAAATGTTCTCCTCTCCAATACATTTTTGTGTATTAAAACAGAAGTATACCTGATGGTATTATCTGTTGTGTCTCGTGTTTTGAGAGTGGGTAATTCATATGTCTCATGCATTTTGTGTAATGCATGCTTGAATTTCATTCTTATTTCTGGTTCTATGAAATTGACGTTTTTAATAATGCACAAAAATTATCCAAAGCCTGAATTGTCAAGGCTGGATTGCAAGAAAAACGAAATGGTCTGAAATTACCTGTACTAGCAGCCACCTCTGAATAAAGGCTATCCTGTGAGTAAAGACCATTATTTTAAAACCATTATTGGTTGTTTTGAACAATATGACCTCCGAATAAAGGCTTCCAAACGATAAAGGTCATATTTTGTATTTCTCAAGAGTGACCTTTGTTCACGGGTGTGACTTTGCCTGTACAAGTTAACTAAGCATATTTTCTGTGAAAGTCAATTGGTCAGTCTACAGTTCAATAATGTACCATGCTTTTGAATTTCAGACAAAGTTAATCAATTTTACTTGTACAGAAAAACATTTACATGTAAAGCTTAATTTCATTGACCGTCCATTTGATTTACTTTGGCTAGATAGTCTATTTTTCCGTCCATTTCTGTCGGATTTAAAGAATTATTTTTAAAACAATTTTGGAAATTTTTTCTAACAAATATTCGTCGATGATACTTTTAAAATTGTTACAAATTTATAATTATATAACCAGATTGTCATGGATTATCAAAGATCATGGCAGACTGAAAGAGAGGCTTGTTTTTCAAGAGATTTTTTTGTTGTTAGCACACATGAATTTCTTGATATATCAAGTATAAAGCTGTTTCTGAGCAAGATAGATATTCACAAAGTGATGTAATTGATGTACTTTTTTACAAAAGATCAAATCAAGTAAGGTAAATTGACTTTCATGTAAACAATGTTTATTGTTTGTTTATTTATCAATGTGTTATATTTATTATACATTTTTTGTGTGAACTGCTGATATGACTGCTTTTGTAGTTCGAAAATAATCTGTGTTATTATATATTTTACAAAATTGTGATATTTACCAGATAATAAATATTATAAAATATAGACAAGTTCTTTATTTACTTACTTCATTCACATCAACAGACTAGCTGTATCTGGAGAATATATAGGAACGTTGATCTGTTAATTCCTGGCAAAATTTGGTGATATTGAGTTAGAATGCTGACAATGAATTATACTGAATGCTAAAAACGAACTATTGAATATTTTTTTATTTAAATACATTTATATTCAAGAATTCATTTTTAGCATTCTGTCACAAAATGATAAAGTTCTACGACACTTGGTTAAAAAATCTTGGACTTTTTTTTCTGAAGTTTACTTGCTAGAGTCACTCAGAGTAGCTTTAATAATGTAATAAAGGAGGAAGACTCCAGGCATACACATCAGTGTGTAAAACCATCAACTTACAGTGAGCTAGCTGGATAGCTTTCTGGTGTGTGAAATTTGTTCTAGGGATGGATTTCAATCCAAAGAAATTAAGGGCTAATGATCAATAGTAATAATAGAGGCCATAACCACTTAACCATGGTGGCCCCTAAAACTTAAAAGTATATAAATATATTGTCTCCAAACAATATAAAGCATAGTTTTTTCTGTAATTATTTGGTTGAAAATTTGATATTTAATTACAAGTTCTAGGTATTTTGGCAATGGTACACGGTCAGTGTCTTATCATATAATCAACTTAGGACACTGTGAATATTGGTACAAGAATTAACTACTACTGTAAATAGAAACACTGAAATTGAGACAGCATATGAGATGTGAGCAGTGCTGTTAGGAGACCACATAGATTCGGACCCTGGTTACTCACACTGTTCTTGCCCTCCCAAGCACTGGCATCCTTGATTGAAAGGTCATAAGTTGAGTTTGTGGAAAAATCATACATTTCTCTGGTATAGTATAACCTAAGACCCATGTTATATATGTAGTCCCTGATTTTACTAAATATTTGACACAAATAAATACACGTTTTTAAGGTTTAAATGCCAAGTAACTTTTTTGATTTCAGCAGAGACGTATAATACAATTGTATAATATATACGTCTCCGATTTCAGCCAGTAGTTTTATAATAGTATGGTGAATTGGTAATAGTAATTAATATTCTACTAATTTGATAAGTTGATAGACATATTATATTAACGTTACACGTATTTAATAGTAATAGTAATTACAACCATGGGTCACTGGACTCCTCACATAAATCTATAGTACATTTGAAACCATAGTCCAGCTGACAACGTCCGAATATGTGTGTACTGTTGACCGAGTTGGATACAATTTAAATACTGGCATTCCTAGAATTTCTATACTGTCCAACATTGATACTGATCACCGGAACATTATCAGTATACATGACCACACTAAACCATCAAACAAAGACCACATTTGGACAAAAATGTGACCTTTATTTACAGGTGGCTCATATTTGAGATCGTTTTGTTCTAAATGATTGATAACGGTTTTAAAAAAGAACATCCTTTCATCACACGGTGGACTTCAATTGGGGGTGACTCTATATGAGAAAATAAAGCGAGGTTGGAAGTATTAAAGCATCTACAACAGGTTACAGAAGTTGACCGATATTTACGTACATACTTAATATAATGCTATGTGTATCAATGCGAGTAAACAACAAAATCGACAACTACAAAATGAAACAGGTCACAGAAAAATGGGGAAATTGCAAATCTAAAGAAATAGAAAGAGTACATCTGAAATTTTGTAAGAAAATATTGAATATTCGACTGAATTCTTGTAATACTGCAGTGTATGGTGAACTTTCACGTTACCCTTGGTATGTTTTAAGATATGTGAAGATAATTAAATACTGGTTCAAAATTATGGCCTTAAACAATTGTATTTTAAACGAAATATATTAAACTTCTTGTAGGGATTTTACTCTTGGAAAGATGAATTGATTATCCAATATAGTAAAATTACTTAATAATTACGGTTTTATCATGTTTGGGAATATAATGAGTCTTTTAATGTTAAATTATTCTTACCCATATTTAGACAACGTATTAATCATTGATTGTTTTTTACAAAATTGGTACCAAGATAAAGACACTAGTTCTGTGTTAAATTTGTATTACCATGTTAAAGTATATTTTCAGTATGAAAACTATTTGGACATTTACCCAGTAATCTTAGAATGTACCTTACTGGACTTAGAATATCTTCTCATTCTTTGCGCGTGCAGACAGGTAGATATCATAACAATTAATAGAACTGTTAGAAATGACAGATAATGTATTTATGGTAATTTGCAAGCAAGATGTTGAAGACGAATACCATTTCATTTTAGTTTGTCCGTGTTATTCTGATATTAGGATGAACTAGAGCTGTCACAGAGGTGACTAATACCCCCGCCGCCGCTTTGACACTAAGACAGTGACAGTGCACTATACGGCTAAGTTCAAGGGGACATATCTCTGCAATGAGTGGATCACTGGGCATGAAAATTGTGTTTTGCACATCTAAATTAAATATTGATAATATATTTCAAGTTTCAATTCAATCCCTTGAAAAATGTTGAAGTAGTTCGCTCCACAAACTAAGACTGCCACTATACACTATATGACTAAGTTCAAGGGCACATAACTCTGGAATGAGTGAATCGCTGGGAGTGAAAATTGTCTCTTGCACTTCTACACTTGATATTTATTACATATTTCAAGTTTCATTGAAATGGCTTAAAGAATGTGAAAGCAGTTTGCTACACAAACTTTAGATATTTTATGCGGACGGACCGACCGACCAACGACCGACCGACCAACAGAGTGACTCCAATATACCCCCTCTCAAACTTCGTTTGCGGGGGTATAAATATATAAAGCGAAATTATTACACACGTTCTAACATGTTTAAATTTATTGAAATATGCTACGAACTAATAAGATATTAAAGAAAATTTAACAAATTTATGTATTTATATCAAATTACCACTAGCCCTCACAGGAACTCTTTAACAATATAGAATAGAAATACTGATATAGAATTATATTTTACTTTTTTTTTCATTACTTTACTTTATTTTTCACCCTCAGTTGTTACATATATAATATTTTCTGTATTGTGCGAATATTATGTTTCATGTTTTTCTTTTTCCCTTTCACCTTTGCGTGATTCGTGTAATTATTATCAGTACTATATTTTGTAATCTTTATGATGATGTTCCATGTACAAGTCTAAATAAATGTTCTGTTCTGTTCTGTAACAATAAAGACATGATAAACTTGTGGTTTGAAATTTATTCACATAATATATATAAGTTCATTATTTAGGGCATTTAAATTATAGTCATTATTGATACAGTAAAATATAATTATATCAGTCAAACGCCGCGGGCGATGATAACCATATATGCATTTCCTACCTAAATATTGACCATTGCTTCCTGTAAACATTACAGTAAAATGAATACACACAAAATCATCAATATAATTATATTTACTGTATAGAACACTAATCTAAATATCGAATTTGATGGCTATAAGAAATCGAATCATGTATATAAAATAATTAAACTATTCACGGTCCGTGAATACATGATCGAACATCCTTGCAACATAAATATAATACATATCGATTAAATTCATGATAGATATCAAGGACTTATGTATATAAGTCCTTGTAGATATGTACGGGACATGAATAAGATTCATAGTTACCATAGATAATAACAATTTTTAACGTTTATGTGCATGCATATTTATAACTGAGCAGAACGGTATACTAGTGAGTATTACGCATTTTTGGCATCAAACAATATCAGATATTATATCTATGTCTCTGTCAATATGAATAACTCAGGATGTTTCAACATAAATACAATATATTTTGAAACACTTAATTCATTTATTCATTATTCAAGCCAGGGATGCTATATTACAGGGATGTGCAACCGCTTATCATCCACTGATCAACTATCGATTATCAGTGCCTAGGCTAGTTAATGAAAGCAAAGGTATCAAAACTGCCGAAATTATCATGAAAATAACACAAAGAATCGATAATTGACAAAAAGTAACATTAGTGGTCCATGATCGACTCAAGTTCCTCGTAGTTTTTATTTGTTTGTTATTAATTTTAACAACTTATTTTTTTTCTAAATTGAATTTGAGAAAGAAATACTTATATTATGTAAGTTTTGTAGGAAAGAAATGTTTACGTTATGAAAGTTTTGTTTGATTTATGAGCTCAAGCAGTGATGCTATACCTGGCTCAAGACGAAATTTTCACTGTATTTTTTTAATTTTAAATTGAATTTTTAAAAGAAACGTTTATATCATGAAAATATGTATGAAACATTGAAATACATGTAGTATATTACATTATGAAAGTTTTGTACAATTAAATTTTATGTCGTTAAACTTGTTTTCGAATTATCAGCTGAAGGCAAAATTTTCACGGAATGAACTTGTGAAAGAAAAGTTATATCATGACAACAAATGTACGATAGAATGCTAAAATTTGACTTAAATTCGTGAAAGAAACTTTTATATTATGAAAAAATGTACGATCGAATGCTAAACATTTGAATTAAATTTGTATAACAAATATTTATATCATGAAAGTTTTGTTCGATTTATCAACTCAAGACCAAATTTAATTTTGTATCGTGGAACTTTTTTCTATTTATCAGCTGAAGAAGAATTTTTCATATAGTTAAACTTTTATTTAAATAAATGCTATATATCATGAATGTTTTGTACGAAAGAAATGTTATACATTTTATGGTGAAAGGTTTGTTATTTGTAATTTTGATTCGTATAAATTTGTATTAATGAACAACTTTATCTTGTTATTGATCTTTGTTTTTCATAATGTATGTCTGTATTATAGCGTATCAATTTTATTAGCCAAAGACTTAATCTGTAACTTTTAATCTTCCGCCAAAATGGCGTACGATATGCCCTCGTATAGTCAGAATCATAATATCGGTCACGATCTTTACTGATTACAAGGAAACAATCAATACATCCGGATGGAAAACAGTATGGGGTAGTCTATGTTTCATAAATCTACATTGTTTTCACAGCTGCACAAGTCATTTGAATGCATTAGGTCACGGTGTGTGACCATTAATTGGAAACAACAGGGTTCCACCAATAAAATTTAATGTCATAATTTAAACCAACATGTTCACATCGTATTGATTATGACAGTAATTAATCATTGTTGAAAAACTGATATTATTTTAGCAAATACAAAAACAAGTCAAGTACCTCAGATCACAGTGAAATATTCGTGGCGATTAGCATAAAACCATAATTTAGTCGACCTTACAACTAAATTAACCCATCATTAAAGATGTACATTACCAGATAAATATTGAATAAGATTAAACAGAACAGAACATACGTTTATTAAATCTTGTGTAACAAGGACACATTGATATAAACAATTATATACATTGTACAAACAGTATTCGGGTAATGTACACAATAAAATCACAATAATCATAAAATAAATAAATGTATAAATACAGGACAAAGTTAAGACAAGAGAAATACAGTAGATTTTCACATATTATTATATTTGTAAGTTATTTATCATTAACGTTCATCTTTCAAAAGCTTTAAATAAATAGCAACCAACTTTAAAGTAATGTTTCTTCATTATAAACATATATAGAATAACTGGAATTCTGTTAGCATTATAATGTACGTAATATTATACCGTCATTATTTCAAGACTTTGACTTGACAATTGTAAATGTAGTAGATATTTAAAGAATTGATCTGTATCTTATATTTCTGTATGGAAAGGCATGTATGCACGTATTCTATAATGTTTTCATATTATGTATGTATATAATGTTGTACGAGTCATGAATTAACTGTTTGACTTTACTCAATCTGAAAAATTAAACTGTTGACACGCTTCGTAATGAATTGATGTACATATTGTTTGTCACATGCCAGTTGATTCTCAATCAGCCATTGTTATGAATTGACGATTTCGAATTATAGGTGTGAAAATATGTGCATACCAAATAATATATTCGGGTTACATTGTTTCTGGTTTGCGCTAGAATCTATGTAGATTAGTGCTTATATGATGCTTTTTCGTTTTGCTATGCACCGGTAAAAATGGATCATTATCGAGAGCGAAATAAGGTACTACAGCAAAATAATTTTTGAAATTATTGTTATGCCGTTAATACCGACGTGCGTCAGTCTCAAAATATGGAAGAAATTTTTTATGTTTAGTATATCTTCACATACAAATGGTGTTGCAAAAAGTGAAATAATTTTCTCGTCAGATCAGGCCGCCATTGAATTGAATCGTAAAAATGGGGTCATGATCAATCGCGAAATTGTGTTCTTTTACAAAAGTAAGCATGAAAATATTATCATGCCGCCAATATCGACGTGTATAATTGTCAAACTATGGAAGAAAATTTTGATATAGAGTATATCTTCAAATACAAATGATGTCGCAAAAAGTGCAATATTTTCCTCGTCAGATCAGGCCTCCATTTTGTAAATTGTAAAAACAGGGTCCCAATCGATCGCGAAATTATGTATTATAACAAAATAAAACATTACAATATAGTTATGCCGCCAATATAGAAGTATGTCACACTTCAACCACGACAAAATATCGTGAAATTAAGAATATCTTCACGTACTAAAGCTGTCGCAAAAAACTGACATTTTCTATTATGCGACCATTTCGGTCAAATTATCACGCCAGTTTGATTTTCGAACGGTCACAAAAACTTGGAAATCTTTAGAACCACTAATATTTGGAAACAAAATTACAACATCTGTAAAATATTTAACACCTTAAGATCAATATATAAATAACTCTATGCAAAAACAACATTTATTTAAGCCGATTGAAGAGAATATTTGACCCATCTTTTATCTGCTAGATAACGACATTAACGGTAAATGCATGCGCATGCGCTCTCGCGTGAATATCCCTAGGCACTGTTTTTCAGCCAGTTTCCGTCCGTTGCGTATCCCTGTAATATAGCATCCCTGTTCAAGCTTGGATTTTAATGAAATATACATGTGTTTTCAAGAATCATTTGAATGATATTGTATCTCTATTTACAAGCTATCACAAAGATTAAACTAATAAAAATATCAGGGACTAGAATGAAACTTTATGCTGTACAATATAGAACAATTGTACATGTATACAACTCTCCTTTAGCAAGGCAGCATAATATGACAGTCCTAATAAAGAAGTTATGACTGGTTCCGTAACACTCCATGTTCTATATTGGATCCGCGGGATCCGCGGTTTAGACATTTTGTACAGATAATCTTAGTCTGGTACCCGTCTCCACTCTTCCAGACTAAGATAATCTTCACTTTGAAAACTATATGGTAGATATAGATCTACTAGGGATTATTTGGTGATTTGATTGTTGTTACATATGGTAGTACATATTACTCAGTTACTGTCGTATTGATATTGTCATCAACTGAAGGAGTTGGTTGATAGAAACATGTTGTATTGAAATGCACATGGTAAAAAACGTAAGCTTGATTTTCTACTTTCGATTTCATACTAATTTGACATAAATAAATGAATAATCGTTGAATGCGATCTTTTAATGGGTGAGGATGTTTAAAGCTGAAAAAAGTAAGATCACTGAATTATATAGGATGTAAACTCACATTTTTCGAAGATCTTTCGCTACCTCTAAAAAAGTATTGAAATACTTATTGTTCTACTTTCGATTTCATCATTACATAGGCCTAGCTTTTAATTACCGGTAGGCCTCTTCCTAATTTTCTTTCAAATCAGGCACTTTTCCCAAAAACCCAAACCAGCTATTTTATTACCCAAATCAGCAGTTTTAGCGATAATTCTTCCCAATATCTATTTATATATATACTGCAACACTCCACTTTTGTGTATTATGTGCATGCAGGTACATGCGCATCTGTGCAAGAAATTAAAAGCAGAAAAGGATAGGAGAGAAAAAATAAATGCAAATACAGATGTGATTTAAAGTTGACAGTGTTATTAAAAGAAGAATATACAGATAAAAGGGGTTAATCAACAGGCTTAAGGCCTCTTCCCAATGAAGGGAGAAAAAAAGGCAAAGATTTCATAGAAATATGAAAAGAAAAGTATAAGATGTCATAACATTCCAATAAGCAATGACATTACATAGACCAAAGACCTATACATACATGTATGTATAGGTCTTTGCATAGACTATTAAGTTTTTATATATATGTATACAAGTTCTTCAAACTCAGTAAACAATTTTTTTGTCTAATTAATTTTAAGTATTTTCAAGTAGAATGTACAATTTAGAACAGAATTTATTATGGACAACTCAACAAATAAATGGAAAAAAATTTAATAACCGAAAATCTGCTTGAACTGTACGTATGCGCATCATTTCTGCTCATGTGTTATTACAGTGTGTTATCAAAAATTATTGCCTGCTCAGGTATAGGCGAAAAGGTCCAAAAGAAGATTAACAGTAAAACCTGTCCTTCCGACCCACCTGTCTTAAAGGCAAGTTAACGCAGACTTAACGACCAGTACTTTCAGTCTATATCGTAGTTGTTAAGCGACCGCTGTGTGGTATGTTGTCCTAAATGAGTGATTGTTTGTATCATCTTAACAAAATGATTGTCGGGAAACCGGAAAATTTTAAGTTTAGAGAAATGGATAGCTGTGATAAATCAACCTTCAATTCAGGAGCAAGCTCAGAAATATGCCATCCGTTCTTCTAAGTGTAATTTTTTTTATTTGAACAGTATGTTAACACTTCAAACACATGTTTTTATGTTTTATAAAATAATCATTTTTAAATCAATAATGTTTAATACTTTCTTAAGATTTTATGTACATTGATTTAAAAATGCGAAGCCACGGTTACATTTAATTGTCTCTGTATAAAATGTTTAACTGCCTTAAATTAAATGTACATGGTTTCGTACCCTCAAGTGGTTGCTTCAGGCAGGTTTTTCTGTATTTGTTGGGATTTTTGTGAGTAGGTAGGAGCACTCCAAACAAACTTATTTTTATTTTAAGCCTCAGAAGTATTTACAATTAATGTAGATCTGTGAAATGGGCCCCTTTTCTCAAGATGCTTTTTTCAGTTTTAATGAAATGTTTTTCCTTTTATAGAAAATCAACTTAATCAGTATGAAGAATTGATACTTTGGTTACACATAAAATGTAAGGATCAAAGGTAAGTCTTCACTTGACAAACATGGCATTTAAACACAAATAGTATATTTAAAGGGGCATGCCCTGGAACTGAAGCATCTCGAAGAGCAATCAAATTAGTGTCATTTTAATGCCTAAATCAATTAATGGCCGGAAGTCCTGTAAAGTATTTACAAATATCCCGCAAGTTTTACTCAAAATACACATTTCAAGATTTGACGAACCTGCTGATTTTGGCCACAGTAAGTGTTCGTTATTTTCACAACTCAACCCTTTTGGCATCATTCTGTCAAAACCAAAAACATCGCGGAAAAAATGTCTACAAACAGTGAAATGGTATGTGTTGTTCATGCATTATAGAATCATTTTTGAATGCACATTCTCCTTTGACTTTTCGGTAATAATTAGTTTTACATAAATTGATTAACGCAATATCTAACCTTATATAAATTGTGCCTTGATCCCCTTGGTGTAGCAGTACTGTATGTATATAGTATTGACTGTAATATTAACAGCCTGATTAGCGCAGTTGGTAGAGCATCTAGCATGCAGGTTGTGGGTTCAATCCCGCATCAGGTGCATTACTTTCCTTCTCCCTGTTACATTTGGTGCTGTGAGTGTATGACTAACCTTGGAATCCTAGAGCAAATGTGAACCAAATGGCTGGGTTCGTTTAAAGAGCATGTGGTTGTCTACATTTATTTGAATAAAAAGGAAGGAGGAAGCTAAAGTTCTGGTATTTATAAACCAGCTATAGTAATAGCCATGGGCATAGTATAATATAATACAGTAGTTTCTTTTTATGGTATGTGACCAATTTTTGTCTAAAGCTAATAATTTAGATAAATTACAAAGTCCTAAACAACTTGTAAATCTCTGATGTAAGTATAGAGTAAATATGCATATACAGTCAAAACTGTGAACAAAGGCCTCCCTTGTGAAAGACAAAATATGGTCTTTATTGACTGGTTGCCTTTATTCAGAGGTTGTTTTGTTTGAAATAATCAATGTTTTTTTTAAACGATGGCCTTTATTCACAGGGTTGCCTTTACTTGGAGTTTACAATTAACACAATTAAGTTTGACTGTACATTTTTTTTCACTCATGTTCATTTATTAATAGTAATATTTTTAGCTGAGTTCACTATGTAGTGTACATGTATTTCAGTGCAGCTTAGATTCAGCCATTCAGGAACCGTTGAATCCTGCAACTTGATGGAAAAAAATGGCTTCCAATGATACTCAATACGACAATCTATTTAAACTTGTGAAGCAATTGTTCCAAAGTCACAAAAAGTTAGAAGAAAAATGTGAGAAACTGGAGAAAGATGTAAATACTTTACAGATAAAAGTAGCCTCATCAAGTTGTACAAATTGTTCAAGAAGAACTAGTATGTATATATTTTTGTGTATGCTATTTTTAGATAAGTTTATGTGTTTATAGCTTAAACTTTGGCTTCCCAAGAGTTTTGTCATTACTCCAGGACTATACCATTCATCAACTATATTGTAGAGGTCATTTGGGTTAAGTGAAAATTATCAATTGAACAGTTATAGATGACACTTTGTCTTTAAATTTGCTTATTCATTGTCCAGAGTCGTCAATTGTGAGTCAAGTACCTTTAAATTGTGATACACAATGTATTCTTAATCTTTTCATTTGCTTACAACAAAATTTTTTTTTGCTGGAAGTTATTTTCCAGAAATCTTAACCATGCTCCCCTAATTTGTCAAGATTTCATCAATATTTATAAAACTTGCTGTGTTTTCAATGCTTTTAAAAGATGTAGCTACCAGTATACTATATTTACTGCTATAAATCATGGATTGTCATTGTGGTTTCCTGTCAATAACTTAAGTTTGGATGGAACAATCTTGACTAAACTGGGTAAACATAAAATCGAACTTTGGTGTGGGATCAAGGTCAATGTCGATGATACTAAAAACAGAAAATCACTTTCCTGTCAATAACTTAAGTTTTGAATGACCAATCTTGACTATCCTGGGCATTTGTAACATATCTTTGCATGAAAATCTAGCCTGGGATTGTATTTGGGGATCAGTCGTGTCAAGATCGCTGTTATTATAAAAATAGAAAATCAGCATAATTATAGTCAATATGACCAATCTTGACTAAACTGGGTATTTAGCATCCTTGTATGAAAATCTAGTCTGATCACTAAAAATAGAAAATCACTTTGCTGTCAATAACTTTATTAAGTTTGGAATGACTAGTCTTGTCTAAACTAGGTGTCTAGCATCCTTGAATGAAAATCTAGCCTGGGATTGTATTTGGGGACAGTCGGGTCAAGGTTGATGTTACTAAAAATAGACAATCAGTTTCTTGTCAATAACTTGAGTGAGGATTGAGATATTGTGATGAAATTTTGTGTGTAGATAGCTTTCATACAGACCTTGCTTTGAATCACACTGAAGGTCAGTAGGGTCAAGGTCACTGTTACAAATAATAGAAAATCAGCCTCCACTCAATATCTTGACACCGGATTGAAATATATTACTATGAACTGTGTGTGTATGTAGCTTACATACAGACTATACATGCTTTTGATTGCATTAGAGGCCAGTAGGGTCAAGGTCACTGTTATTGAAATAGAAAATTATTTTCCGCTCAGTATCTTGAGGTCGGATAGAGTTTTTGTGAAGAAATTTTATGTGTAGGTAGCTTACATAGAAACCAAGTTAGGGATTGCATTCCAATACATAGTTCCCATATCTACAATATTTACCTCCCTTGGCGGCCATCTTGGTTGGGCAAATTTCTTATGGGCTTGATAGAAAATGTACAGAAAATTGGTTATTAAACAACACATTTTATAATGCCCCCATCACACCAGAGCATGTCCGCACCACGCTCGCAAAGTTCCTATCACGTCCTGAAAATTTTGATGGACGTGGCGGGGACGGGGTCAAACTCGAAAAAAATGATGCACTCAGGCTCGCATTACGTCCTTACAACGTCTTTGCCAGGTTCTCACTGTGTCTATCACGTTCCTAGTAAGTTCATTACACGTGCAGCTTCCCGTCGTCACCAGGTCTATTGTGTTTATACTACGTCCAAATTACGTGCTCACTACGTCCATGCAGACTGAACTGCGCTCTCCCTAGGTCCCAATAACGTCCTTATTGCATTCACTAGCTCCGTATGTATACTGTACCATATGTGTCCATTTATATTAACTGGTCATGATGGCCAAACAGAAGTCTTTTTTCTGCTGATAGTCATGCACTAACACAACATAATCATTGCTTCATGTTTCTTTTTCTTCTATTTCTTATTTAGAAAACGGCAATTTCAGCATTCAAAATGGCTTGTTGTCAGGTGGTACAATAACAAAATGCATTCATTTGCTAACATACATTTGACTGGAAATGAAAGAATGGGGTATAAATCCAGTATTTATATCAATTGCTCAGAACCTGACAGGAACGTACTGGTCACCTGTTGCAAACGTACTTAAGACGTGACGGAGCAAAATTACAACCTAGTGCAGTCTTCTGTAACGTGATGTGGACGTACTATGGTCTTAGCATACACCTGTTTGAGACGTAGTGAGAACTTCGCTGACGTAACAAAAGCGTAGTAACAACCCAGTGACAACGCGGTGAAAATCGCTTGCTGTCTTTTCAAGTCCGCACCACACTTTTTCTGGGTCAATGAAGTTCCAACTAGGTTTTAGTCACGTCCCTGTTACGTTCTTACTATGTAAGCACTGCATTCTAATTTGACCACGTCCCCGCCACGTTATTTTTTGACATGCCAAAAGTCCCACCACGTCCTTCACGTCCACGAAGACCATACCACGCTTGAACCGGTTCCTACTGCGTCCTCATCACGTTAATCAGGTTCTTGCTACGTCCTGTCAGGAGGTGGTGGACGTAGTGCAAACGTGGCCCTAGTGTGATGCATGGGGGTATAAAAGACCATATAAGCGTATAAGCATACCAGGTTTAAGAAATGTACTTGTCACATAATTATGAAATCAATATCTTATATTTAGAATTAACAAAACAAAAATATAAATATCTTCTATTGACTGTGATGGAATCTCAAGTACTTCATTCTGGCCAAGTGTGGTATTAAAGCCTTGGAAAACCTTGTTTCATGGCATTGTCGCGTTTCTTGCGTGTATTTTCAGCTCATAGTTTGGTCAATAAAATGAATAAACTTATTTTAGCCAAATTATGATACTGTGTAATTATTTTTTGTAGACTTAGAACCTCATGCCGCTGCATACTCTGTTAGATTACCGTCACAGCTGGATCCAATTGAGTCAGGGTAAAAATACTGTGTATATTTTTGTTTTGTTGAGGGTTACACTGTATATTCTGCCAGAGTGATAACATGGCTTTGATTCTAGTTAGAAAAGTACATGTATTTGATATTATTATACCTCACGTGACTTATTTACTCTATAGGTTTATGTGACGTCAGAGGGTGACAATCCGTAATGTTACCCTCTGACATTACATTTCGGCCCGCTTGCCATAGCGAAACTGCCCTCACGTGCTAACGCGATATTACCGGGTGTCGGATTTATTCAATCTCTATCGTATCGAATACTTAAACTGGTTCCCGTTGACTTGTGTGCACTGCAACATGGAACGGGAACCAGTTTAATCGAATACTATCCCTGTCTAGACACTTTAGGCACTTAGTAGAATATAATGTAGGTCATCCGGTTTTGCTGTGGACATTTTTTACAGCAAAAGTAACTATGGTGTCAGAAAGAAGCTTCGTTTCAATTTCTATTACATTTAAATAGTTTTCGTTATAAAATTTTTTGTTAACATATGTTTGTTGCATTTAGTGTCTTTCTTAATTATTTTTTGTTCGGTATAATAAAATAAATATCAAATCCCACATAGGGTGATAGAATGTAATGTTCACACGAGACAAGTAATGTCAACCTCAGCTAACGCCTCGGTCGACATTACTTGTCTCGTGTGAGCATTACATTCTATCACCCTATGTGTGATGTGATATTTGTATACTGTTAACTTCACATGGTCACTCACACGCAATGTTACTCAATAGATGGTTTATGCATGTCGCAAGGGTGCTCTTTGTATAACAGGATAACTGCATTCTGTGGGGGGCTCTACATTAACTTTAAATCTACGGTACTTGTTCTGTTGAACAAGAAACAAGGATCAACTTGCCCCTTCAAAGCTATATAACTTTTTGATAAAACACTAAAAAAATGCTTTCTGTATTAAGATTAATGTTAAGTAGTTTAAAATACTTTTCCTCAGTAAAAAAAACCAACATTATTTTGTTCCAAATTTACAATTTTATTTTGCCTTTTGGAATATGTTCACTTACCTATTTGTACAACAAAGATGTTGATTGAACTTAATGTTATGTCCTGATCCCAAACTTATAGTTGCCAGAACCTATCAGACAGCATTAAATTTTAATGTACTTTGTAGAGCCCTATTGTGGTATACATCACAGTATCTTGTGTGTTACTAAAATAATGATCTACATCCTGGTTGATTCAGGTTGATAATAATGAGTCATGTTGGTTATATGATCTTAAAATAAAACTAAAGGTGTATAATCTTAATTAAATATAATTGACTGTGACAGTTGTGTATTGTGGTATTCTAGCTTTATAAAAATGAATCTGCCTTCCTTCGATACTGAAGAAACGTTGTAATATCCAACCAAATATTGACAAGTGACATAAAGTGATTATAAGTAAAATACATTTTATACATCACTCTTTAAGTTATTCATCAGACACCTATCAAAGTACAACGGTAATACCGTCTCCAGTACAGCTGAATTCAGACCCACCAAAAAATGTCCAAAGACCATTTCCAAGGTTTGTGAAAAAACTTCTAAAACATTTATAAGCTTTAATTTATGAGTACTTCTTTGCATTAAAGTGAATGTTTAATTTGTTAACTTATTGCTTGTTTATGGGTCTTTTTTAGCTTGCTATGTTCATACAAGGAATATTTAAATTTGTTTGGTTATGATTTGTTAGACTGTGTGAAAATTCACATTTGCAAAGAAATACTTAGTGTGGTGCAACTGTGGAGAGATGATAATACTAAATTAAGCAGTTTAGAATTAAATCACAATTTTCTTGACTGACATAATGTGTTGTCGTGTATAGTATGGTATTTCTTACCTTAACTGGAAGAATAAAAGAAAATAGTGACCTCTGTGCATATACAGACTGATTACAAAATAGAATTGTTCAGTAATTATTTTAGTATATTGTATATTGAATTATTTTTCAGAATGACCAAACAGTTTGATGGTAAGCACAACTTATTATTCTACTTGTTAATGAATTGTTGAGTTATTTAATACATGTGGGAACCTTTCGTGTAATTGTGGTATCTAGTCTTAGTTTATAATCATTTGCACCTCATTGCAGTAAGTTCATATCCCAAACTTCATATTAACAGTGTTTTCAATATGAGGCGACTAGAGGTCAAATTGGCGGCTTAGAAATTAAATGAAAATTAGCCGCCTTGAAATCTAAAATACATTGTATATCATTAAATATTACAATGATAGAAATGAGCATGGAAAGCCTCCATCAATCAAGATTTGGCCTCTTACAGGAAAACTTATTTATAATAGAATCCCTGTGTTAATAGTGCACCAACAGCCATGGTCATTTGGAAACTTTAATGTTGTAGGGAGACTTTATAAGTGTACTCTTCACGTAAGTGAGCTTAGAGGTATATATGGCTTCCTCGCGTGTGTAATTTGCCTGGTCTCAGGCAGGTTTTGATTTTTGCAGTCATAGTGGTGAGGAGTTTATGATTATTCATCAGAGACCATACTCACTCAACTACTGAGGTCCACACTGGATATAAGTCTAATCATATGTATGTAACATATGTATGCTATTAGTAATTGAAAAAAAAAATTCAACCAAGCAGGAGCCAGTGGGCATTTTAATTTTTTTTTCTGTGCATATCATGTTTGATGCAACTATGGTGCATTAAATATGATTCCACGATTTTATCCTTGTTCGCTACCCTAATTTCCATCTCACATAAAAAGGATATTGCTTCACTCAGACTGTACCTATCGTTCTTTCAGAAATTTGTAAAGCGGTAAAATCAAGACGCCATCTTCTTTGTACAGACCAGCCTCAAGAATCAGATTATATTCGTGTGCTCCAACGTGTTGGTGTCGAGGTTAATCCAGCCACCATAGCAGCCATGTCATCTGTTTCACAAGGTTGGTCATATCAAATGTTAGAATGGGCTTATTGTTTTAATTGTTCACTTGTTGAATGCTGATTTTGTCAGGTTTACCTTACAAATAAGTTAGTGTAAGGCCATCTATAACAAAATGCTGGTTTCACGTTAATTTTATGGCATGATTGCATCCCTGAATAATCTTAAGATGTGCAACGATCTTATAAAAACACTTTTTAGCAGTTTTGACAATTTTGTTGTTCTTTATTTCCACTTTTCAATTTCAATAAATTAAGTATAATATATGATCACAAAAATATTCCTTTGGATCTTAAATGTAAGGTTCACATTATTTTAAAGATTGTTTAATTACTGTACAAATGCAGGACATTAGCACATCATGTACAAGATGTGTTAGTTGAGCAAAACAATGTATGTACACAGGTATGTACATGTATGATGAAAATTTTAATCAGACCAAACTGACTTGCTACCGACTTACAATATCATATGGCAAACTTTCAATTAAGGCTGACAAAAGTTGAGAATAATTAAAAGATAATTAGATTGAGATTTTATCTCAAAGATTAATCTTAGGGTTTATGACCTCGAACCTTAGTCTTGGTAAGGCGCACATGATGAATAAACAGAGTAGAAATTAAGATGTTTTGATATTTTATGTCTATTGTATTTTATAGGTACAAGTGGCTTAACATGGAACCGACCAGGATTACACACTGTATTAATACTAGATATTTCTAATAGTATGACTGACAAGGGATTTAGTTTGATGAAGAAATTTGTTACTGAAGTACTGAAAGGTTAGCATTTTTAAACATACATGCGTCATCAAGGGATTTTACCTTTCATGAAATCATTTAAAACATACTTGTAAGCAGACCTATTTATTATCCGAAATAGTGACCATTTTTCCTTCTTTCACAAAAAAATCCAAACAAATGACAATTATAAGTATTTACAGTAGGCCTTTAATCAGATATTTCTTTGGTTGATAATGTATGCCAACAAACATGTGCCTTAGAGTGACTACCAGTATTATCAAATGGGTGACCTGTATTCACAGAGGACTGTTAACTAGTCTAAAGTATAACTGCATTTCATCCTTATTTGATATTTTTGTTCCGAATGTATAAGAGCGACCCCTTTGGTTGAGTGATTAGTTTCTCTGGCCAGTAATCATCACTAGCCCCTCACTGATGAGATTTTGATTCTTGGGGCCTAATTTCACATGTGAGGAAGCTGTCCAGCTGGTTTATTGAAATTTGATGATTCTACACAGGTGTGCATCCTGAGTCTTTCTCAGCTGTTAAATAAGGTTGTCAAATGACTCAGGCTGCATGTTCGACTTGTACCCCTCCCTCATCGAAAAAAATTGGATGGTTTAAACACAGATATTTCATTCAATGTTCCAGATATGGAGTCAACTAAAACAGAATGTGGATTGAATGAGTATGTGTCCCTCGTTACCTGTGGTGGTACAACCAGTATGCTTCATCCATTCACAGATGATTATAGAAAAATGACGGACATTATTGGCAAGTTTTATATACTGTTAATTAGTCTACATAGATAAAACATTTAGTATGTTATTTTTGCTGACATATTGTAAAGTTGTAATGTCTCTCCTTTCTATGCTTCCATTGTATCCATGTGTGATTTTTGTGTGAATTAATGGTTCATTATCAATGTCATTTTTGTGAAATCTGTTAAAAAATCTGATGGATGTATCATGTATGGTGGGTGGGGTAAGGTAATTATTTGTACTCATACATGTGCAAATATTTCATTTTTAGAATGCGTCTGAGTCTTATTCTGTACATGCCACGATGAAAATAAATTTTCTCCCCTCTGATCAGTGACCAAACACACATTGGATACTATGTATAGAAGGGCTGAAAGATAAAATTATAAAAATAATTATGCAGTCAAACCGGTGAACAAAGGCTACCCTTGAACATTATAAGACATTATAAACCATTGACAGGAAACCTTTATTTGGAGATTATTTTGTTCTAAATGGTCAATGATGGTTTCACAAGAATAACCTTTAATCACTGGGTGGCCTTTATTCAGAGGTGGCCACTTATACAAGGTTGACTTTAAAAAACAACAACATAATTTATACAGTTGAGGCTGTCTTAACGACCAGCTGTATATAACGACATGCTGTGTTATATGACTGTACTTTTTGCTCCCGTGCGTTTTCACTCTATGATTGGATTCTATATAACGACATGCTGTGTTACGTGTTACATGACCTTGATAATTACTCTGTAACACATACATTGTGTGTAAAGTCAGGTGTGATAAACGACCGCAAGTTTGAAACGGTCCTATTAACACCGCTCACGGCTATACATGTAGTCAGTAATTATTGATTGCATTGTATACAACAGTAAAAGTCTTTTACACACATCGGCATACATGTATAATAGTGACAAATAGAGAAAAAATGGCGACTAAACGAAAGAGGATTGTTTTAACATTAAAACAAAAACTCGATGCAATCGAGGAATTAGATAAAGGATGGCCGGCATACAAAATAGCCAGTGATCTTGGTGAAAATGAGCTATTCAAAATTATGTTTGTGAAGCCGAAACAGTCAGTGATCACAGACTTTTTTGGCAGAAACACATGAATTGTTTCATGTGATGTTTCATGCAATGAAGTTTTATCATCTGTGAATAATATATTTTATTGATTAAACAACAGTACATTATATTTTAATATTATTTTATCTCTTGATATATGCCTGGAATATTAAAATAAACTCACTTGAATTGCACATACACCTTTCTTTGACATTTGACACCATACGTTTTTTCTTTAAAATTCTGTATAGGTCAGATAGTTAAGGCTGTGTTATATGACTGGCTGTCTTATATGACCATATTAGCTGCATCCCAAAGAAGGTCATATAAGACAGCCTCAACTGTATTGTATTTTCACAATGACGAAGTACAGAAGATCATTTGTATGTTTTATCTTGATTTCAGGTAGATTAAATCTACATGGTAGAACACCCCTACTCACAGCTCTTACATTGGCACTGTGCTACATTGAATTGCACGGTAAGTCAAAATTTCAATCAGTGTTTATCATACAACATTGGGAGCAATGTCGCATGATTTATCGTAGTGACGTTCCAGATTCAGCAGTTGATGCAGATCCCAGGCATATATTTTGAAAGGATCACAGACTGTAAGCATGGCTGGAAGGTTTCCTCCATTAAAATTATTAAAATTCACACTCATGAGGGGATATATAGTGATTACTAGTCAGAGGCCATAACTTCTCGTCCAGAACCCCCCCCCCCCCCCCCCATATTATATGTTATAATTACTCAAGTATTTAGAATTTGCAAAATTTATGATGAACTTGCATATAAGTTAAGTTAATTCTGTTCTGTCCATGGTCCCTTCCAGCAAAGAAAAATGATTTGTATGGTAAAAATTTCATTGAACATTATGTTAATGTGAAGCTAGTACATAAATTATTCAGAAATGTTTTAACATGCTTTATGGTCAATGTTCCACTGAATTACACTTGTCATGATATATATTATATGAAAAGTCATCTAAAAGATGATATCTATTATCTAGGTGAGAGTGTGATGCTGGAATCATACAATATTACTCCACGATTAATACTGGTCTCAGACTTCGAAGTTTCCTCTGACAAACAACCATTTGATGGGAATGAGGGAGATGTTGGTGGAGACAGAATGCAGGTTAGATACAAACATTATATTTGTAATGCATTTATCAGTGGGTGCTTTATAATACCTCTCATCAAGGAAGCAGGGTAGATTGCTTTGCACCTGTTAGTCTGTCGGTCAGTCCTTCCGTAACCCAACATTGTCGGACCAATAACTCTCAGACCCTGGAGAAAGTTTGGTCATAATATGTAGATGACACCTGATTATTTTGAGGTCAAGGTTATTATGAACTATAACACAAAACCTTGTCTGACCAATAATATACAGAACGATTTGACCTATAGTCTATTGCATTTGGTAGGGAGGTTTGTAATCACATGTTGAAACCAGAAAGTCGCTAAATGACCTTGGCTGGTGATGTATATTTAAATCCAAGACAATATTCAATGACTACATTTTGTACATACTGGTATTACGTAGACCATCTATTCTACAGTCATGTGTAATCAAGTTTGTGTCCAAAATTTCAGATACAAAACAAGTTATATGAATTTGCTAGAACTCATTGCAAGCCTTTGAAGTACAACATAACATGTGTACCTGTTGGTAACTGCAACAGCCCTGTAGTCAAGGAGTTTGCTTCCAATTGTGGTGGAACAATTGTTAGTAGTAACGCTGATATTCAGAATGCAGCTTACTTCTATCGTTACCAGGTAAATATAGATTACTGCTTAGCCTCGTAAGGTCATTATTTTTGTTACTTTACGGGTCCTATATGTCTATAGGAGCATTAACACAGTCTTTGAATTGATTTTTGTTGTTCGGTATGAACAATAAAGTTATTGCCGTATTTCAACAATCGCTCTGTTTTCACTTTTTCTGCATACCGAACAGCTTCCATTCACCTAGCTTCCACCTAAGAATATAGTTCCAATATTTCAATTCCATGGCTAAATACGTATTCAAATATTACGTGCATTTAAGTCAAAATCATATGGCTTTGCAATATCGTAAATGAGCAATACAAATCAGTCTTAAAATTTTTTAACAATCCTCTCCCTCGGATTACTGCAATAATTACTATCAGTACACACATTTCAAGGAAGGATGACATCATAATTCTTGTGCTGTATATGCTAATTTAGTCTGGTTCCTAGCTTCTATTGTAAACGTATAGAAGTCATCATTGAATTCATGGACGATGCGAAGATAACTGTGAGTCAACCAGATATTTAAAAAAGTGATTAATTGGGAAGTTTTAATCGATTAATTTAATGCTTATAACGTTTATCTTTTTCTTCAAGCATGTCTTCATGTATGATATATTACATTCTGCATAAGTTGAGTATTCAAAGAGGCAGGTATTGTAGACTATATGATAATATGTTAATTGCTGAACTTCTTTTGGTGATCAGATGGGAAACATAAATCAAAGTACTGAAAGCACATGGAACGGGAACAACGTACTGTAACAACTGCATAGTGGGTGTAGAAAAGCGTTAGTAGTACTTATGTCTGCATCAAAATTCATGCGTGAACTATCATTCATTTTCCAAAACTCACCCTACATAGAAATCAACTTTTGACTGATTTGCAGTTCTGAACACAAGCAGAACCTGAAGAACTACTAGAGCTTTGATTTGGTAACAGGTTGCCTGACTGTTTACTTTATGAAGGAAACTCCCTAATACTAGGTTGTCTCCCAAAAGACTTAAAGAAGGAGAAAAATCCTTTCGGGCATTGGGCAACCCGCTAATTCAAAGACTGTTAACATTGGAATATTAGAAGGACTGTGAAATCCCCCCTCCCTCTTTGAGCAGGCCTTCTTTAGTTCTATGTTATTGATAAATTTAATTATTCAGATCCACAAGTATTCACTATAAGCATGCTCTACTTTATATTTACCTGTCATTTTTGTAATTTGTTATTAATTTAATACATTGAATCAACATTTATTCCATACTTTTACTTTTTTACTTGATGCTAGATTGCTGCTAGATGCGCACTAAATGAATTTGACAGAAGTATGGAACATGATGTTGAGCGAGATATAAATGAACTGGTGAAGGAAGCCTTGATATCAGTGCATCTAAACAGTTGTTATCAGGTAATACTATTGCTATATCTAATTATGGGATTTGTTTATATCTGATGGCTAATAGTATGAATATTTAATTGGTAAGTACCATATAATACCTAAATTTCTTACTTGTCTGATGTTGTTTTTTTGTGTGCAAAATTGACCTCATTACAAACATCAGAATTGTTAACGTATGTTGGTTTTTATGCCTGCATCTAATTTTCAAAATATTTGCTAGTACAGTGTAACTTCTGAAATCTGGAAACTTCTGAAATCCGGACAATTTTCTTGGTACTGAAATTTCTCCCTCTATTTCAATGTAAATTATACTTCTGAATTCTGGAACCTCTGCATTCTGAATTCCGGACGATTTTTAGCTCACATGTCACAAAGTGACAGGGTGAGCTTTTAAGATCAGTCTCCATTCGGTGTCGTGCATCATCGAATTTAAGTTGTGAACACACTAGGGGCCACATTTTAGCCCAATTTTAGCAAAACTGGGTCAGAAAGTTAATATCGACAAAATCTCGGATGAGTTCGATATTGGGCCATTTTGGGTAAAAAACTATGTCACCAGGGCCAAATAAGGGAAAACATTGTGAACACTTTAGAAATCACTGTTTTGATTGGATCTTCATGAAACTTTGTCAGAATCTTTATTTCAATAATATATAGGTATAATATATAGTAAAACTAGGTCACTAGGGCGAATTGCTAGAAAACCTTGTGAACACTCTAGAAGTCACTGTTATGATTTGATCATCATGAAACCTTGTAAGAATGTTTGTCTTCATAATATCTTCAACGTTTGTCTTCATAATATCTTCGACGAGTTTGAACATGGGTCATCTTGGGTCAAAAACTAGGTCGCTAGGAAAAATCTTACGAAAAACCATGTTAACACTATAGATTTCACAGTTATAATTGGATCTTCACCAAACTTTGTCGAATTGTTTGTTTTAATGATATAACGGTCAGGTACAAATATGGGTCATCTGGGGTCAATAACTAGGTCACCAGGTCAAATCTTAGGAAAACTTTGTTAACACTGTAGATGTCACAGTTTTGATTAAATCTTCACCAAACCTTGTCAGAATGTTTGCTTCAATGATATGTGGATCAAGGTATAACATGGGTTAGCTGGGGTAAAAAACTTGATTGTCAGGTCAAATCTTAGGTAAAAATCTTGTAAAAACTCTAAATGTCATGGTTTTAATTGGATCTTGGCCACACCTTATCGGATTGTTCATCTTAATGATATTAAGGACGAGTTTAAATATGGGTCACCTAGGGTCAAAAACTAGGTCACGAGGTCAAATCTTAGGAAAACCTTATTAACACTGTAGATGTCAAATGATGATTGTATCTTCACCAAACCTTGTCAGAATGTTTGTCTTAATGATATGTAAGACAAATTCGAATATAGGTTATCTGGGGTCAAAAACTAGGTCACGAGGTCAAATCTTAGGTAAACCTAATTAACACTGTAGATGTCAAATTTTGATTGTATCTTCACCAAACCTTGTCAGAATGTTTGTCTTAATGATATGTAAGACAAATTCGAATATAGGTCATCTGGGGTAAAAAACTAGGTCGCGAGGTCAAATCTTAGGAAAACCTTATTAACACTGTAGATGTCAAATTTTGATTGTATCTTCACCAAACCTTGTCAGAATGTTTGTCTTAATGATATGTAAAACAAATTCGAACATAGGTCATCTGGGGTCAAAAACTAGGTCACGAGGTCAAATCTTAGGTAAACCTTGTATATGCTGTAGTTTTCATGGTTTTGTTTGGATCTTCACCAAATTTTGTCTGAATGTTTGTCTTATTCATATGTAGTCACAAGATCCAACATGGGTCATCTGGGGTCAAAAACTAGGTCACCGG
The DNA here is from genome assembly GCA_964023205.1 of Lutraria lutraria. Classification (NCBI taxonomy): domain Eukaryota; kingdom Metazoa; phylum Mollusca; class Bivalvia; order Venerida; family Mactridae; genus Lutraria; species Lutraria lutraria. Next base: position 17,584,122 of record OZ026845.1, read on the forward strand.
TTCAAAACAATGTTTTAATGAGTGAGCAGTGATTGACATGTGAGCGAAATAGGGCCATCTTGGTCCTCTTGATTCATAAATTTTGGTTTATGTAAGTGCAATTTTACTTCCAAAATCTGAACAGTGCAGAAAGTGATCCTTAATTAGTCCCTCGATTATAAACCCTAATGCAAAATGTCATTTTCCCCCCTTGCAATTGTTTACCAATCAGTGGTGTTGGTTTTTTTTGACATTTGTTAGAATCACAATATCATGAATAATTATGTCAATTTGCATTTGTAAAATGAACCATTTTTACTAAAATATATTCCCAAATATATTTACACTCATTAACAATTTTTACTGGTTTGTTCTTGTAAGTAAAATTATATTGTCCACCTTTTGAGAAAATATTAGATTTTGATTAATAAATCTTAAAAATGTTTATCTTTTATTTTACATCATGTTTCAGTAATAATAACACCATATTGTATTATGCATGAATAATGATGTCCCTATTTTCACTATAAAATAACTTTGGTGTTTAACATCTGTACAATATCTGTATAATTTCAGACTTCTGAATTCCGGAAACTTCCAAATTCCGGACATTTTGGCCAGTCCCATGGGTGTCTGGATTTCAGAAGTTACACTGTGAAAAAGTAATCATGAAAATTTAATGATTAATAGAAAGAAATATTGTAATCAATTATTAGAATGCGTAAATTATATTTTGATTCAAGTCGCAAATTTTGAAATATGAAACATGAAATATTATTCTGGGCTTGCAGGATGATGTTATGAAGATTGTGAATCAACTTCTAGATGACAATGATAAAGACTATGTAGAAGATATTGAAGAAGATGCTAGATTTTCATCTAGGGTACAGTAACTGTTATGAATTTTCTTGATTTTATTTGGTTTAAATAAGAAAATTGTTTAGCAAGTTCACCTTTAGGAAGAGAAATAGCAAAAAAGTACATGCATTAACTTTATTATTATATAAATATCACATCCCACATATGGGTGATAGAACGTAATGTTCACCTGAGACAAGTAATGTCGACCGAGGCGTTAGCTGCCCCAGAGAGAGGGAAGAGAAGATGCAGGAAAACTTGGGTGTTTATATATTATTTTATTTGAATAAAAGCACTGGTACCTGTATGAATATGTATTTATACAAAATACTTCTATAAAACATATTTATATAAAATACTAATAGAATATTGTATTATAAAGTATTTTATATGACTATGTTTTACAATGTGGCATATTTACAAACACATGTTGCGTCTTCTCATTACTTATAAATATTACCATCCAAAGTGAAAACATATGAAAGGAAACTACATGTATATGGTATTGTTTCAGGGACAAACTCCTTTGATTGGACCGGCAGTACATCCTGTACAAACATCCCAGCCTGAAGCAGTACCAGATCTACCTGACTGGCACCCTAGGTACATGATTACTTTATCTTCTGTATTATAACTTATAAACTGTACTTTAAACGATACAAAACCATAATTACATGTATATAGGTACCCATCTACCTTGTATATTAACACCTTGTATGTATATGGTCACCCCTCATATATTCTGTTAAATGTTGTATGTATGTGGTTACCTAACATAAATCCTGTAAATTAACGTAAGTATGGTTACCTATTTTATATTTGAACTTAGAATTTGCTTGGAAATCTCAGGATTATTCTGGATCTACTATTTGGTACAGATAGGTAATGGCCTCAAATATGGAAACCTTTGGTATATAATTATCCTGTGGCCTATATCAGAGTGACTGTTATGGTGAGATTTCTAAACTCTGTATTTACAGACCTCTTGATAATATTTCGTTTGAAGAAATGATCGGCCTTCCATCAATTGGTAGCCGTGTAAGACGAGGAAAAGACTGGAGATTTGATGATAAGGATAATAATGGACCTGGAACCATTGTTGGTCATAAAGCACGAGGTAATAAACATTTGTCAATCATTGAAAGAACAATATGCCAAATTGGTTGGTTGAAATTTTTGATTTACAGAAACCAGAGTATATATTAGTTCATATTAAGAAAAATAGTGATTTTTTTTTTTATTAAAAATCTTACTGTCACTCTTTCTTCTTTTGGCATCCAAACCAATTGTCTACCCATGTTAAGTCAAGTCTGACATATACCATACCATACAGGATCTGTCAAGTGTCACAGGTTCTTGTATACATTGGAACATGGTCATAGTGGATTCTTTGAGACTTGGAACATTTATTTCATAATGCCTATGCTTCAGTATATCTGTAACAATGAAATGAAGAACATAGTGTTCAGGGAAAGAAGAATACCTGATTCTACTGTACAGTTAAACCTTTAAACAAATGTCATCCTTTGGAAAGACATGATGTGGCCTTTATTGACAGGCAACCTTTATTCTGAAGTTATTTTGTTCTTAATAATCAATGGCAGTCTTTTATAGAATTGCCTTTATTTACAGTGTCCTTTATTTACAGAGTAATCTTTATTTGGAGGTGATCACTTACACAGGTTTGACTGTATGTCTTAGTTAACTACAAATTTATGTATTTATTTATGTATTTATTAGTGTATTTATTAGTGTATTTATTTATGTATTTATTAATGTATTTATTTATATATTTATTTATGTATTTATTTATGTATTTATTAATGTATTTATTTATATATTTATTTATGTATTTATTAATGTATTTATTTATGTATTTATTTATGTATTTATTTATATATTTATTTATGTATTTATTAGTGTATTTATTAATGTATTTATTTATGTATTTATTTATATATTAATGTATTTATTAATGTATTTATTTATGTATTTATTAGTGTATTTATTTATGTATTTATTAATGTATTTATTTATGTATTTATTAATGTATTTATTTATATATTTATTTATATATTTATTTATGTATTTATTTATGTATTTATTTATGTATTTATTAATGTATTTATTAATGTATTTATTTATTTATTTCAGGAATACTGTATGTATTATGGGATCATGATCAGATTGATGAGTATAGGTATGGTCTTGAGGGTAAATATGAAGTACAGAAGTGTAAAGAGAGTAGATCTATCACACAGGAACAAATTGAGATTGGCTGTTGCATTGTTAGAGGTACCCATGTTTTGTCTTTTCATGCCCCTGGCATCAGATGATGTGGGGCTGGTATTGGTTGCCATGTCAGTCTATCCATCAGGGTGAAGCTGCCACCGAGAGCGTATATGTTTATGTATCGCACCGGCTTGGTCGTATCTATCTCCGTTCATTCAAAAGACTAAATATATTTTTGAGAATGACATAGAAAAGACATGCTTGTATTGATTAAAGTCTGGGATTATGGGATTCAAGTTTTTAATAGTAACTTTCAGCAGAGTCAACTATATTTCTTACTGTGAATTTAGTTTTGTATTGATACAAGGAACCAAACACTTATATAGGATCTTATCACATAGGGATTGTATTAATGATGGGCTATGATGATAGTCAAGGACTGTGAATATTAATGATAAACTCTATTTGGTCAATTATTAATTACTTACCTACCAGTATATACTATAACAATTCTATTTTAATTTTGTACAATTCATATCTAGTACTTCCTGTGAATTTTTTTTTTACATTCCTAATTTGTTAGGTTACTGATTCATATAATCATTTCAATTTTACCATTTTTCACTCATGGCGTTTCCTAGGAAGCCATCTTTTTAGTTTCTTATTATCTTATTTAAGGACCAGACTGGGACCGTGGTGATGAAGACGGAGGGGCCGGGACTATTGGGGTTGTTGTCAGAAAATTAAGGGGACGATTTGTACAGGTAAGTTTTTGCTAATAATATTACTTTGTGTCTATAACCGGTAGTAATCTATTGGTAGTCTGTTATGAATTTACAATGCCTTAGATCTTAAATGTCACAATTTTGGCATATTCTTTATGTTACATTTGGAAAATATGAAATTCATCTTTCATCTAACTTGACTACTGTATTAAAATGCTTTCTGTTTCAGCCAAGTTACACTAATGTTCCAGTCTCTGAATTTCTAACATTTTGACAAATCTAAACTGTCAGATTGTAACAATTTCATCCAATCTTTATTTATCTTGGTCACAGATATATTTTTATGAAGATCCGTTTCCTGATTTTAACAACTGACTTTGTTTCTTGTTTTAGGTTCGATGGCCATCCAGAGTTGTTGAAACTTACAGATTTGGAGCTCAGAACAGATGGGATATTCAAATGTAAGTGTTATTTAAAATTTGAATATTTCAGTTGACTATGTCATAAGATCTGATGTTACTTTAAGAGATTATGTTTGTACATCAGTCAGTTCTTTTTGTCTTCTCTGGGATTTAACATTGCATCATCAGCCAGGATGTTTCAGCTACATTTCCAGCTTTAACAGTGGTAGAAGAGGTTACCGAGAAAGAAGACGTTCGGTATACACCTTGGTAGAACGTTGACCTTTCCAAAGCTAGCTGAACAGCTTTCACACTTGTATAATTTGCCTGTTTTTTATGGGGTTCAATGTATGATGTATGAATATTGTAATGGTACTTTTATTTGATACAATGTCATGTTTTCAGAGTTGATACTCAGTCTACAAGCACTTCACCTTTTGACTATGGTACACAAGCAGAGCTGGCACAAGCACCTAGTACTAGCATTCCAGATAATCATCCTCAACCAAGTGCATCTTCAAGTAATGGTATGAAATTTTATTGTTGATGGTGTCATGGGTGTTAAAAATGTTCCGGGTTTCTGCTTTCCCAACTGACTACTTCTTTGTGTTGACCCAAATTTTTTTCTGTCATTTTCTTTTTAATTTCACATACCAGTATGTCTGAACTAAGAATATTAATAAGAGAGAGATTCGCCAACCTATGTACTGATCTAGCTTGTCTTAGGGAAAACAGAAATCAGTAAATTTTGTTTGCTTTTGATACCTATTATTAAACGTTATACAATTTGTAATTAATTATAATAGTTAGATGATTTCTGCATGAAGTATCATGTTTAGACAGTGAGTTATTTGTATCTGTAGATAATTATCATGCAACTCAGATAGCTCCACTTCCATTATAAACAATAAAGGACCCAAAGTTTTGTATTGATATGTAAAAAGAAAATACATGTGTCATACATTTACAAATGAAAAATGAATGAATGTAGATTGTTGTAAATCAAGACTTATCTCCCTTGCCAGTTCCGCTTAGACCCTGGTGGTCCTGGGAGGATAGTAGTAATCAATGGAGGTCATTCTCAGAGGACGATGTGAAGAAATTAGAAACCAAAGTCAACAGCGGACAGAACAACTGTTTGGTTCAATACATGAAAAAGCGGTCAGTCTTAATAGTTTCTGGTACTTTTTTTCTGTTTCTGTAAAATAAGTTTATCTGTTAAATTGTTTAACAGCCCATTTGACAGCTATGATCATTTCAGAGCCGCCCCAGAGAGAGGAGAGATAAGATACAGGAGAACCAGGCATTTATATCAACCTACTCTTTTCACATATAATTTCCTTGTTCTTTATTGTACCTGTTGTAAAGCAATGATACATGCTTCACCCGTTTCCTGTTATTTTCATAACACAGTAATGAGCTAGGGTAGTTTGGATGAGGACTCAGTAAAAGATGGTTATTCTGAAATCAGATATCTTGATGAATCTGATTTTTAGAAGTTAATAAATTTCACTCTCAAACATACCTTTTTAAATTCATTGTCACAGATTTAGTGAAATTTGGATATTTATGTAAAATGATCATTTGTATCTCCTTGAATTCACTATGACTGTGTTCTGGTGTATAATATTATCTGTTTATCCTGGCCAGTAGGAACAGACTTCTGAGGATATTGAACTTTTTTCAGATTCATCGAAAACACCCAAACTCATCTAAACAAATGAAAAATTAAAGAATGACACAGAATACAACCCTGTTTATTTATATATAATTGTATAATTATAAACTTGATATACTGAACCATTACAACTTCTGGCTCAGTCCCCTGTTTCTAGCAGATCAATTTAACGTTCCATGAAAATAATTCATTGTTACTTTGGTTACTCTTGTTCTTTTGTATTATTTTGTTTAGTTTTGTTTATGCTTTTTGTTTCCAAAGGCAAGTTTATTTACCGGTTTGCACTAAAGTTTATTTGCTGTATTTGTTGTATTATTTGGTTGTCTTCAGTGTTTAATGTAGACGCAATCAAAATAAGGTGAAAATATTTAGGTGATTTCATGATTAAGTTGAAATACAGAAGAAATTTTGAAAACCTGTAAAAATACATGGTCATATTAATGAACTGGTTGTGATACTGTGGTGATCGCTAAGTTCGGTTGTACTGCACGTATTCAAATCTATCTTAAATTGTAATTTTCTTAATTGAATCCAAACAAAATATATATAAAAAATCTTCTGCTGAGATGGTACAAATGGTTTGGTTGTTATTTCAGGACATCACATACATATCCATATGTCTGTGTATGTTATTGTGAAAGTATGATTATTTTATGGTGTAATTGTCTTACAGTGTCAAAGTTTCCATAATGGAAAATCAGTGTGAGATAGATGGCAAAAAATACAGAATCAAAAGAGAAAGTAAGTTCTTACAAACATTTCTGATGGTTTGATGAAACACTTTGGATGGATTGCATTAAACATCTCTAATAGATTTCTTTACAATTCTGAAAAGATTTCATCAAACATTTCTGATAGATTTCTTCAAATACTTCTGATAGATTAAATCAAACATTTCTAATAGATTAAATCAAACACTTCTGATATATTAAATCAAACATTTCTGATAGATTTATTTCATCATACATTTCTGATAGATTAAATCAAATACTTCTGATATATTAAATCAAACATTTCTGATAGATCTCATCATACATTTCTGATAGATTTCTTCAAACATTTTTTTAATGTATTTTCAGTGCTGAAGCAAGAAGATATTGATTCTCGGAAAAGCATTGAAGACTTCTTACAACCATTGGATTAATTTGTTTTGATGACACAGATATCCAGGTTATTTATGTATCTCAATGACAACAATTACATGTACAGTAAAACCTTACTAAGGAATTTGAGACCTCCTTATCCTGACCTAGCTCTAATTAAGAACCTTTTTTTTGTCAAGCCAGTTGCGGTGAGCTCGACATAGTCGCCACAATGCAATTGCGTGTCTGTATGTTAGTTAGTCCGTTCGGATGCTTGTCCAGGCTGTATCTCCCTTATGCATTGACATTTTTGTAAATAACTTATTATTAAACACCATGAGACAGTGTGTTACACTTAAGAACAAGGTCAATAGCTCCAAGCCAATGTCACACTTGGATGTTAAACGTCAAAGATGGGGTCTATTTTTTGTATCTGTTTCATAACTTTGACATTTCTTGATGGATTTTGGAACTACTTGGCAGAAATATTTACCATCATGAGAAGATGTGTCATGTGCAAGACCCAGGTCTGTAGGTTAAAGTTCAAAGTCACACCTAGATGTCAAACATCAAAAACGTATTATACTCCACCTTGTCCGGGCTGTATCTCCCTTATTATTTGAAAATGACTTGGCATTATACAATGAAACCATGTGTCCTGGGCAACACCCAGGTCCATAGGTCAAAGGTCAAGATTACACATACGGTCAAATGTATTTTCCTTGTCTGTGCTGTGCCTTCTGTTTGCATTCAAGGATTTTGAAATAAATTGGTACAATGAAATGATGTTTCAGGAACATCACCCATACTTGTTGTTCAAAGGTCAAGGTCACAAGCTGTCTAGACAGGGGCTTGACGTGTTTCCCTTTGGCATCTAGTTTAAAGATTCCTTCTTTGTTTTTAGTCCCCTGCCGTACTGGAGGGAACTATAGTGTTTGTCGTCGTCAGTCCGTCTGTCCCTCCCTCCGTCTGTCTGTCCGAAGTGGTTTCCGGATGATAACTTCAGTTAGAATTGACGGATGTCAATGAAAGTTGGTATATGGACAGCTTAGGGCATTGCCTAGAATGGGATTGCATTTGGAGTCAATAGGTCAAATATCTAGGTCACTGTTACTAAAAATAGAAATTTGGTTTCCGGATGATAACTTCAGTTAGGGATGATGGATTTCAACGAAAGGTGGTATATGGATAGCTTATGGGATAACCTAGAGTGGGATTGCATTTGAGGTTAATAGGTCAAACATCTAGGTCACTGTTACTAAAAATAGAAATTTGGTTTCCGGATGATAACTTCAGTTAGGGGTGACAAATTTCAATGAAAGTCGGTATATGGATAGCTTAGGGTATAACCTAGAGTGGGATTGTATTTGGGGTCAATAGGTCAAACATCTAGGTCACTGTTACTAAAAATAGAAATTTGGTTTCCGTATGATAACCTCAGTTAGGGGTGATGAATTTGAATGAAAGTTGGTGTATGGATAGCTTAGGGGATAACCTAGAGTAGGATTACATTTGGGGTCAATAGGTCAAATATCTAGGTCACTGTTACTAAAAATAAAAATTTGGTTTCCGGATGATAACTTAAGCTGGCTCGCTCATTTAGACAAAATTGTCATCATTAAAAAATCTAGACAGATGGTGCTGTATAAACAGCAGCTAACATTCCAATGATATGTGCTGGCAGGGGACTTGTATTGCATGCAATACTGACTGTAAGCTTGCTAAATCCAAAATACTTCATGGGGCCATGTTATGTCTTTCCAAAGGGAGGCTTTTGTTCACAGGTGCGAAGTTTTATTGTTTGCAGTACAACCTCTCCAGAGTGGCCCCCTCTCGAACATCAATCTCCCTTCAACAACAGCACAAATTTCATCCACTGCGTGATTCAACTATAAATTTATTCTCAATAGTGCATTCTGGGGGCTTTCTCTCAGTCTGTCCCTCTGGTCAGATCATGCTGTATCTGCACTGGTAGAAGATGCACCAGCGCCTTCATGGCTGCAACATAGATAAAGCAGCTTTGAACCTGCATGTTGGTATGAAAAGGGTGCTATATAAATCTGAAATCTATCTATATAGAGCAACAACCTCTCAACAACAATATAATTTTGCTACTCCAAAAGGATGTTGCTTTGGAGAGGATGCACTGTACATTCAAACTTAATATTGAGACATCAGTATTTAGGATGATTATGTTTATTCACAAAGTTGGGCCTATTTTACAGGGTTTACTGTGTATGATAAAAAGCACAGTCATCCCTTTGACAATGAATATTTTAAATACAAAAAAAAACCTTCTGCATAGACAAAAACCTTGCAGATTGTTTCTGCCTTTGTCATAGAATTGAAATCCCCAGTAGTTGACTGATATCTTCAAAACTTCTGGACGTTCTTATGTTTGCATATGTTTTTAAATGCATCAATGTGATTATATGTTTTGTTGCAAACATTTTGTATTTGCACCAAGCGCAAATGTATACTTACTTTTAATATTGTTACATCTTTAAGTGATCTTATTTATAACACAATAAATGGTTTATATTAAATGTGTATTTATATCTTAGATGTCTTTTGTGTCTGGCTATCCATGTCTTGTTAAGACCTTATTTTGTAAGATTTGATGTACTTAATTATGATAGAGGATGTTGATAAATATTGTGTTGCAGTGAATTTTGATAATGAGCGTGTGTACATTTATGTATATTGCTTAAAACTGTTTAGAAGATGTAAAATGATAACATCTTTGAATGATCTAGCTCTCATAAATGGTGACATGTCAATAACCAAGATGATGTATACATTTGTTTTATTAATACTGTGAAATTGTTGACTTACATGATCAATGTAGCATAAATGTTGTTGTGGAGTCACGAAATTTTGACATTTAAATTTGTTATGATTATTTAGTGTAACATAGGTTCTCTATATATCCTGATCTAATGTGGTAAAACTTTTACAATACAGTGTCGACTTGTCAACCCTTTGCAGCCCAGTGCTAAGTGAATATATACTACCACCACACACGTATATTCACCTGTTTGGTTAGTTTCCAGCAGTATGTGTCACTACTGAAGGCGATATCAATAGTAAAATTGTTTATATGAGGGATGATCCAGAAGTAGCCAGAAGCCACTCTGTCTTTTTAGCTCGCCTGATTGATCAGGTGACCTTTTAGGATCGATGAATGTCTGCCGTCCGTCCGTCCACAATTAGTTCTTTGACATTCTAGCATCCACAGCTCTTAACCAATCGTAATGAAACTTGGGTTTCATAATGTATATTGAGCATTTGTGATGCCTCGTTTTACATAGATATATGATACATATTTGTTCCTAAGACAAAATATACCAATTAACCCGTTTTATATCCACCTTACGCCACATATTGTGAAAATGCTTGGACATTATTACGTTATGTCGCACCTATAATTCAGTAGAAATGATTGATTCTAAATACGAAGTAGCACTAAGTCTTGTGAAGCTACATTTTATACAGTGTGCCTAAAGTACGTATTTTTTAAGTAGCGTAAAGTCGGTACCAAACAGGTTAGATAATAGATTTTGTTATAGGAACAAATATTTGTAGTAAACCTATGTCAAATGAAGAACCAGAAATGCTAATATATACATTATGAAACCCGCACTTGTAAGTATACTTTAAAGAGGCGTGGGAATCCGGGACTGAATATTCATTTTTGATTACACTTTTGTTTTTCCGTTAAATACTGCAATATCTGGTATGTACATAAAACTGCTATATTCAGCCTTAATTTGGTACCACATTTGTCTTATTCTACAAACTAAAAAAGTTATGAATAGATCCGTAGCACCACATTATTACCCCCATATATTCTATATTGGATCCGGATCCGCGTTTTACACCTCGCCAAAAGTTGCGGTAAGAAATATTGGCATATGGTACGGTTTATAACAGATGCTAATTCTGGCGCCAGACCATACATATAATTATATCAGGTACAAAATAACGATTTCAAAAAAAGTCCTTCCTTATATCAACGAATTAATGACTGAAAGAATGTGATGCTTACTTTTGAGCATGAACCCATGACGAATAACAATGCAAACACAAATCGTCCAAAAGAAAGAGATGCTGCTGACCTTTATATATATATTCGTCAAGGCAACATATACGTGTGTCGACATCCTAAAAATGTTAAATTGAGCCAATAAAACAATTAGCCTACAAATCTCTGGTCCGGCCTCAGTTGGAATATGCCTCGACACTTTGGTGCCCATATGCTAAGACAAATATTCAAAGGATTGGAATGGTGCAAGAGCGAGCGATACGATGGGTGAAGCAGGATTATTCTCCTTTATCATCTGTAACATCCATGCAGAAAGATCTTGGCTGGCGTTCTCTCGAACATCGCAGACTGGACTTCAGACTTATAATGTTTTTTTTAAATCTACCATAATTTAGTAGCCACTAGCCACCAGCATATACATAATTATGTAATAAACCACCATCTATAACAACTAGACACATGCTTCCCCTCTCCCTAAGACAATTATAAGTTACATCAGATAATCATAAATTCTCCTTTTTCTTCGCTGTATCACCCTTTGGAACCAACTTCCGAGTAGCATTGCTACCCTGTCTGACGTGCAATTAAATCCTGCCTATAAAACTCAGAAGAGGGGTTGGGCAGTATTCAGATAGATAAAAAGTGGTGGTTAAACTATTTAATGTCGAGATGAGAAAGAATTGAAGTGAGTGGAAGTGAATAGAGTATGAAAATCATATTCAGTTATGACGGTTTGTCAGGAATCTGTATTGCATGCTATTAATTAAACGGGTCGTTACACAACCGATAAAATGGGAATGGAATTTGTTCTTTTACTACAATAAATGTGTTTCATAATATGTGATACTATAAGGATTCGGTACGGTAACCACAATTCTTGCCTAAGTACTTTACCGTTGGAATAATGAGATTCACATTTTCTGATAAATTTATATCAAAATACGGAAAAACGTCAACGTCACGTCCACTTTATGACGTGAGGGGCGAGAAGATAGAATAGAAGCGGACAGTACTGGGCTTGGAAGTAACGACATGATCACTGAAAAATTCCCTGACGTATCATAGACGAGATCTGAACCCTCTAGACCGATTCACCCTACTCAGTTCGTTACATCGATTTCACAAACAAGCAATCATCCCATGCCTCATTGACAAATCAATTTAACTTTGGTGTCATCTGTACACCTATAAAGGGAGAAGATCCAATCACGTACTTTATACAAATTATTCTATTTACTTCCCTTCATTTAGACATCGTTTATAAGGCTAATGTCTACAAATTTGGTATGTGTCGATAAATTGTTTAGGTTTATTCAAGATATTAATAAATGCATAACAAAAGAAAGAATGTGTGATACTTAGAGTGCTCTTTAATGAATACAAGGGGATTCGTGAATTAAGCACGTTTTTATCCGGAGTTCACGAAATGTGTTGATAGAAAATGATTCTCTTCTCTATGTGACGTCAAACGTAAGTTGTGTTTTCATAAATCATAGTAATTTGTGTAACTAAAATGTGGCGAAAGTGAACACGCTAGGTATGTGTGAAATTTTGTCAATGCACACTTGATTTAAAGAATCGTACGTATCACACTGAAAATTACAAAAACTTAACGTACAGACACGCAACTGCCATTGTGGCGACTTTGTCGAGCTCACCGCAAGCGGGCTCGACAATGAAGTTGGCGCTGCATTCAGTTAAGTATATACCACTGATGTATTTTCACCAATATATTTTGAAGCTAGAATAGATCAAAGTGGTAAAGTAGAAGCGGAATGTGAAGGTAAAATGTGTCCTATGAAGTCCGTATCGATGAAAAAAAAATAAAGTCACATATTAAATTGCAACTAATGACAATAAAATAAAGTTTCCTTTTAAAAAGGAAAGGCTTGGCTGGTTGTTGCTGATAAAATTTAGTTCTGATACCATAACTAAATTGGTTCATTTTATTTCGTCTTGTTGACCATTTTAGTTATGGAATTGTCCTCTTTTAAAGTCAACAGGTAGTCTGAAACATCGGTATATTTTTCTATTTATAGATTTTCCTACAATTCATCGTACTGTACACAAGTTTTAAATTGCATCAGAGAAAGCGTTTCGCAAGTTAAATTATAGTAGGGGTGTATTTCATTAATTAATTAATCCTCCGCTTATTACCTTCAGCAATTATGTTGATAATTAAACAAAGAGCTAGTAAAGTAAAAATAATTGAGACTGCGTTAATATATCTTATCTTTTCGTGCCTTAACGGTTGATGGAACATGCCGATTTATAGTGAAACACCCCGATTTTACAATGAAATCGCAAATGTGTACATCAAGATCACGTGACAAAATTATTGGCGGCAATAGCGTTTCGCAGGTTTCATTATAGAAGGGGCTTCCTTAAATTCTCTTGAACAATCCTCCGCTAATATGTCTTTCAGTAATGATTAAAATAATTGATTTAAATATATTGTAAATAGTAACAGAAAAAATAGACAGTTTTAAAATGTGTACCTTAACGTGTAATTAATGTTAATAGAACAAACCGATCTTTAGTGAAACACCCTGATTTCATAATAGACTAGCACATAATAGACTAGCACAGTGAAGTTGGTACACTCAAGTCATGTGACACCGATTCACACAGTAAGCGTAAACCAATCACCGGACTGTTAACATATAGCTCTCAACCAATCGCCGGACTCTTAACATTTTTGTGCACTTGTACCCAGCTTTCGCATTGCATCTACCAGCATCTAGGGAACAAACGTAACCGAAAACAATACATAGGCTTGGAGCCGTAGCTCCAAGCCAATAAAAAAGGTTAAATGGTACAGTGGGAAAACATGCTGTTGTTCGAGGGAGGTTGTTGCCCAAGAGATGGCCGCTCTGAAGAGGTAGTACTGTATAACCAAGAAATATACATTTACAATATAAGAAAGGGTTACTCTGTTTATCGAAAAATAACCGTTTTAAAATCGTCCATCCAATTAATGTTAAGGTCGTTTCGAGATTGGGCGATTTGGGTGGATTGCGAACACCATTCTGGTAAACGGCGTTGATGCATTATCTGAGACGGTCAATATATAGTTCGCCAAGAAATAACCCATCTAAAACACGAATCCGGATTCAGTTATGGTTAAATGGATGTTGGGTGATATTGTTAGATCTGTAGCCTTTTTTAGAGTATTGAAGCGAAACACGAAATGATAAAATCTTGGCAAGCTCGTACTGACGCACTGACTAATGGACGCGTCTATTACTATTTTCCACACATCAATATATATTATAAGTTGTTATTTTCTCATGCAAATTCAGTATAGAAGCTGCACTAGGTTCTTTCATTATTCATTTTATGCTGACTGAAATCTAAATGTTTTGAGATACTAGAATTATTGTGGAATTTTATGATTAGTGACCACCATTGATACCAGTATCAATTTGAATCGGCAAAAAAGTATATGCCAATATTTTCAAATCCGAATTAAATTTATACCTTTACCGGAACAGCAAGCATCATAATCAATGGTTCAAACGACACCGGAAATAATACAGTAACTGGAATGATCGGTATCTTTCAATTACCCACGAAGTCTTTGGAAGTAGTTCGTTGTTTTCCGCCGGATAAGGCATAGTACAAACCGATGCCTAACGATATTACAATTATAATACCAAAGAAACAGTAAAGTAATCAGCGATATCATTGAGAAGGAATGTTCCGGGTTCACCATAGCGACTGTCTGAAGCTGAATGTTTGTATTGATCCAATCAAATCCATATCCACATGAATATAGAATGATGTTTGATTGATATCAATGTTTATTATGTCCTGAATAAAAGCCACAAAATGCCTTAAAATTGATCATGATATTATTTTAAATGTACAAAATATATACCTCGCATTATATTAGATATTGATATTAAAATGTTTCCAAAATGGTACAGAAAGGACTCATATCTGATCTCATTTGACCTTCCTTCCTTCATTTCGAAATAATGCCATGAATAATAAGTTGTTTTTTATCTAGTCTTATGTTGATGAAATGAATTAACATGATTATGGACGTCGACAAGTAGGCTTGTATTTGACGGTAACCAGTGAGCACTGGTGTTACCATGAACGTTTCAACTGGCACTGCTAAAAATATAAATTGTATTAGCATCTTTCATTAACATAATCGTATGATAACACAGGAATATATTGAAAATAGAACGGTAAATAATTTGGATAAATGTTCCAGATAAACCTGCTTCTGTATCTTCCAGTGCACACAAATTTATACCATGTGTAGGACATTGTGTTGCTATTATCTTACGTGACGAAAATTCACCTGTTTGGGCACCTCTATTCAGAATATGCTACCAGAATAACGTTTTTTTTTTTAAATATTTTTATCTTCCAACACGAGACAATAGTTCGGTCTCGATCAATTTATTCTTGCAAGTGTTTTATTTGCATTTGAAGTATGATTACATCAGTGGAATGTCATGTATTTATAGCTTGAATTTAACATAAAAGTAATATTATATATTCTTGTAATATTCAATATATATTTTGATTGAACCAAACAACATGTCGTCTGCTATTTACACTCCTTCTCAATGAAATTCCACATTTACAAACTGCACATGTTTCTCGTGATTTCAGTGATTATACAAATTCTCCCAACCTAAATATATTTGATAATACAGTAGAACTCATCAATTGAAGACCACTGTCCAGACCTATTCTTTATTTTTGTTAAAATAATCTAATTGTAAATATTGGTTTTATCTTTTGATTTAGCTACATGTACAAATAAACATCAGTCAGAAAACCCGTTACTTAAGTACTCTAAATATAGTGTTTTTATCTCCCATATTTAAGTGTCGTTTATAGTCTCATTCAGTATGTAAGAACTGCTTAAAGCTGTTTATAAAGTTAAAGCACGTGTCACAATTATGGGCACTGCTATAATGAGATCTACTTATAACAGGCTGATAAAGCACATTTTATATAATCCCTTTAGTCGTTTGTGTGTCTGTTTTCTAGTTCTGACCAATCTTTATAGTCTTGTATCAATCATATTTATTTATTCATTTCAATAATTTAACAGTTATTTAAGACGACTGATTCATCAAACAAGTTTTGCTGGACAGTATTCAAAGTTTGAACCATAACTAACAAGGAACCGACAACTTCTCCACATGTGGGGAAGAATCGACACTGTTGTCTGATTTTCAGTAAAGGGTATGGCCGCGGCTATACTTACCTCGTATCTATCAACTATATGAACTGTACTGCGACAGTTGTGATTCAAAGGTGAACAAGTGGGCCATGATTCGGTCAGCTCAGTGGTTAAATCGTTGGTCTACTAATTTAAAGGTTGTGTGTTCGAACACTGAGTGACTCATGACACAGTCCTTGATGTTGACTGTAGTTGTTGTTATCTGATATTGAGTGTTGTTGATATAATCTGATGTTGACTATAGTTAATGCTATCCGATGTTGACTGAAAATTTAATGATGTTATCTGGTGTTGACTGTAGTTGATGTTATCTGATGTTGACTGTAGTTGATGTTATCTGGTGTTGACTGTATATGATGGATCTGATGTTGACTGTAGATAATGCCATCTGATGTTCAGTACATAGGTGATGTCATCTGATGTTGACTGTAGTCAATGTCATCTTATGTTGACTGTTCTTGATGTTTTCTGATATTGAGTGTTGTTGATGTTATCTGATGTTGACTGTAGTTGATGTTATCTGATGTTGACAGTAGCTGATGTTATCTGATGTTGACTGTATATTATGGATCTGATGTTGACTGTAGATAATGCCATCTGATGTTCAGTACATAGGTGATGTCATCTGATGTTGACTGTAGGTGATTTCATCTGATGTTGACTGTAGCCAATGTCATCTTATGTTGACTGTTCTTGATGTTTTCTGATATTGAGTGTTGTTGATGTAATCTGATGTTGACTATAGTTAATGTTATCAGATGTTGACTGTAAATTTTAATGATGTTATCTAATGTTGACTGTAGTTGATGTTATCTGATGTTGAATTTAGTTAATGTTATCTGATGTTGTCTGTAGGCGATGTTATCTGATGTTGACTGTAGTTAATAATATCTGATGTTGAGAGTAGTTTATGTTATCAGATGTTGACTGTAGTTAATGTTATCTGATGTTGTCTGTAGGCGATGTTATCTGATGTTATGGCAGAATAAAGATCCATCCTCAGCTCATATTAGTTAGGTATAAATTTGAACGATGTTGTAAATTCGAACAAACGATGAATGATTCATATCTTCCCTACGCCTATTGCTATCAATAAAAGTTTAATTGAATGACACGTGGTGTAATATTGCTGATTCTTTGTTATTGTTCTTACTTTAATTATTATGAGAGAAAAATAAGCTTCAATATTACTCGTTCTTGCACGAAACACGACCAATACGCGCTATTAAAGAAGCAGTCTCCCCAACTGCAGGTCAAACACAATATCACTGATGATGGATAAAGGGACCTCAGTGGTCACGTGGTTATGGCTTCTGCCTAGTAACCACTGTCTCCTTTGGCCATCATATGGCCCTCTTTTTGGAGCTTATTGTGCAAATAAATTTTGAATATTTTTGTTCTGATGATGTTCTGTTCAGTTATTTTGGAATTATTAGATTGCACTTCGTTATTTGTGAGAGTGATATGATATTTTGTGTATTGTTTTTGATTAAGAGGTACATCGGTTAGTAAATTATTTACTTAACCTTTATCAATGTTTTTGTTAAGAGAATGTTTAAGTCAGGCATACAGTTTACTTTATTTACTCAAGTACATGTGTACAACATGAGGATTTTCCTATAACGACAGTTTTACTTACAAATAAATGCATAATTCTTAAGCAAGTTTGCCACCACAATTGTCATCTCTATACCTTTAAGGGGCGACGATCCAATCAAGTACTTTTTTACCAACAAAATATTCTATTTACTTCCCTTCATTCGGACATCTTTTTATATGATTATAATGTCTACGGGGATAATTTGATTAGGTTTATTCAAGGTATTAAATGCATAACAAAAGAAAGAATGTGCGATACTATAAGTGATAAAAGATGTTTGCTGGGAGGGATTCGTGAAGCATGTTTTTTTCTGAGTTAACGAAATGTGTTTGTAGAAACTGTTCGTGTTCATACGAAGTCTTCTCGGTGTGTTGTGATCAAATTAATTTATGTGACGTCAAACAAAACATGTAGTCATAAATCGTAGTAATTTGTGTGACTAAAAAGCGACGAAAGTGAACACATTATGTATGTGTGATATTTTGTAAATGCACAAATTTGAGTTGACGAATCGTATCACATTTTGGGCGATTTCCCAGGCCCGTATTTATAAAGTGTCTTAATCAACCCCTCCAACTCGGTCTAAAATAGCTTAGCTAGGAAAACATCATAATATATAGATACTATTACTAAACGCTCATAAGAAATGTTTAATGAAGAAAATTCTTAATTTAAAAAGTTTTAAAATTTTCTTATGTAATTCGTCGAACATGTCAAGTCATGTCGTTGATGAAAGTTTCAAAATGGTACAGAAGGAGTGATTCTAATAGTTCGATATAACAATTATCGCAGTTTTCTTATTATAAAATCAGGACGGACAATAGACAGACAAGAAAACGGACAGCACGACAGTTGTTATATTAGTATTATAGTTTCAAAGTTTATTGTTTCAAACACCATTAGGTCAATTGACCCATAAGGTTACATAGTATAATTATGTACAATACATAAGCATTGGTAAACATACAAAATACAAAAGTACATAACTACATATCTACATACATATATGATAACATACATACGACACGGGAAAACGGCGGAAACGATTTTTTATACCAGCACATAATATATCGAGCTTTCACAAAATACATGCAAAATGAAAGAAAAATGTAATAATCAATGTGTAAAGATATTTGTCGAGTTATATCTTAGCTATAGTGCCGGTGAAACCTGAATTCGGCTCCGCTGTTTCGAAAAAGATAATTAAAGTAAAAAAGTATACATATACAAAATGTAGCTTTGTGGAAACAACAGCAGTAGTAAAATGATCGAATACAATGATACACATAATAATAAGTAAACAAAAATACACAATATATACATTGTACAATATACATATACCTATGTGACACATAGTTAAATAAATAAATGATGTATAGAGACAACAACAGTAGCAAACTGATCCAACACAATTATAGATATCATATTATTTGGGCATGTACGTGACAGACAGGCGATGGGACGGATGCACAATCTCATTTCTACATAGCTGTTGCATCGTAAAATCATTTCTCGCCATGTGTTTGTACATACAACGAATTTATCAATAAAAATATGATTTTTTTCTCGCTTCAAATAATTAGGGAATTAAATACATGTAGCTTCTTAGTTAGTACGGGAGATATATTCGGCGAATACACATCCCCGGTGGGCTGTATACGAAAACGGATCCCTATAGGCTGCGTCAGTTATCCAGGCCCATATGTACGTCAACTTACTTGTTATTAGGCCGGAAACGAAATTAACAAGTAAGATGTAATTACACCCCCGCAAACAAAGTGTGTAATTGAAATCACAGAGCTTGGGGGTTATCACCACCTGCAGTCAGAAACAAGAACCATTATATCATTGAATTTCGACCAAAGTACGTGAAAAAATACTGTATGCACATTTAAGAAACAGCACAATTTTAATATATCTGATCTTAAAGAATTATACTCTATTTTGGGACATCCCTCATAAACGTCATAGTATCAAGACATCATAACTACTAGTATTACTACAGTGATGAGTTCAAGTGTAAATGGCTGTTTAGACTCGAACTCTTATCTCCATATTTCTCGCATAAGGGTGTTTGTGGTTAGGTAGCCACCATTGCTTGCAGCAGAGGACTCAATACTTTGATCGTTGTCGTGAGAATCAAATTATCATCAGTTTGTGCGATATTGCTCCTTGAATGATTAATCAGGCATATGAGAACAGTATTTGATGTTATTTACGTATAGTCAATGTTCATTATCATGTGAACATGTAAAATACTATCTGTCAAATGTCTACATTATTGTCACACCTCCATATCTGCAATGAATCATGAATATATTACCCGACTAGTCATTTAATAAGGTGATGTTGTTATTGTTATAGTGTAGATAAGGCTAATTGATTTTATAGCACATAGCTTGTTGAGAGTTATGGTAATTTCAGAGCCACCCTATACAGTGAGAGGGGCGGTAAAGATGAAGAAGAACCGAATATTTATATCCTTACTGTTTCTTCGAATAGTTTCCTTGTTCTTTATTGTGCCCGTTGTTAACAGATATACCACTCACCAGTTTCCTGTGTTTATGTTAAACCAGTACTTGGCTTAGTAGTTGGGATGGGGACCCTGAAAAACGTCCCTGAACTGTTGAAACGACCTTTCGTTTAGTAGTCCATCGTGTTACAAGTAGACCGGCTACCACCCTGATTTCATAGCAACCTCGATATAGTTGACAATATAATATGTTTTGACTAACAGAAGAATCGGGAGTTTTCTACATTCCTGAATTATTCTATAATTTGTATTTTATTTTTTTTATCTATCTTGGAATTTTGATACGGACTCAGCTCCGTACTTGCGTACTTGAAATTCTTGACGTTATCGAAAAGCAACGGTACACCCACTTGAAGTATTACATGTACTCTTATTTTCGCAAGTTGGACAACTTCATTCCATCGATGTGCGGATCAGCTATTCCATAATCGCCGATTAATATTTTTGTACATAACTGAACTGGTTAGTGAGTTCAAATACTGAATATACGGTACAACCTCTCCAGAGCGGCCCTCTCTTGAGCAGCAATCTTTCTTCGACAACAGCATGAATTTCCCCACTGCAAGGCTCAACTATTGATTTAACCTCTCTAGATAGAGCAACAACCTCTAAACAACAAACTAATTTGTACTACTCACAAAGGATGTTGCTTTAGAGAGGTTGCACTGTAGTATCAACTTGTCTCATTCATTGAAGAAATTTCCAGATTTTTTAAAGCCCGTGACAAAAAGCAACAGTAGGTACTGACAATTGATTGTTTATGATAATTATATTTCTGTATAGTAAGAATATACCGCCATGGTTATGAAACTGTTTTCAAAGAGCGACGATGTAGCTTGCTTATACATCAAGTTAATATCAAGTTACCAGGTTGACTTCACGGATGACACATTTTTGTTCAAACCATGTTTTAGGTCGAAATAACAAAATTTATGCGATCTTATTAACAAAAAAAACAAACCTTATACAAATGTAGTTATTTATGCACACGGAAATGTCTAGTGTCTACATTAAATGAGGTTGTCGGAGATTCGAACAACATTGTACCAGCATAGTATACGTGTATAGTATTAGCATAATTAATTGGCTGTATTATTAACAACCCGATTAGCTCAAGGGATATAACTCAGACCTGCAAGCTGAAGACTGCGGGTTCGAGCCCGCATCGGGTACATTATTTTCCTCCTATTACATTTGGTTCCGTGGCCCTTTCTGTGTAACACGAGAGACTAAACTGTGAATATCTAGTTATTCTAATCCCGTAACGTTTGAAATACGTATTTAGTCTGCTTCCTGGACTATAACGTAGGTTAAAAACAAAACTTGAAGTTATGTAATTATTAAGTTCTTTTACGTAGGACATGTAACTTTATATAACGTGATAAAACTTTGGTTATTCAGATGGTCTAAATTATTTAAAAAAGGAACCAATATGGGAGATAATTGAATATAAAACTCAATTTGTATTAATTCATTAGAATACTAGGGTTGTATTATGTATATATATAATTTCTAGTTAGTCCAATTCATTGAGGGTTACTCACATCTCAAACTGTAATAACTTATAACTATCCACGTAAAACTACAAGGTGTTCAAAATAATTTTCTACACAACCATTATCAATACACGCTGCTATGGCAACGGGATGTACCGTTGAAGGTATGACGTTATATAAACAAAGACAAGTTGTACACAAGTTGAATGTTTGCACGACGGAAAATTGCATCAGGCAATCGAATACTAGGATGAAACAATATAGATAGATAGATAGATAATTTATTTATTATTGTGACATGTGCATGAACATATTTACAAATATAAGTTTCAAAATACAGAAATACGGGCACCCGGCCCATTGGGCCAATATGTCACCAAGTTTAACAAAGTATCATTTATACTCAAAATGTTAGGAACATGTAATAGTATTAACAGATAAGTTGTGGAATACTTATTTATGAAATAACGTTACAAAAGAAAAAACATACATTATTTAGTGAAGCATTAATACTTGTCAATCGAAAATTAAAATGTATTTAATAATATAATTCTGAAGGTGTAAATACCATGCAATATTTATGTAATCTGCTTCTTATTTGAGATAATTACAATTTACACAGGAAGCCATGTATATAGTCTAAACTTTACTGGAGAAAATATTTAGCTTTGTTAATAATTTTTCGTGTGATGTTTTAAATGTTTAAACAATAATTATATGCAATTGTATACAATATAACATTTTACAGTAATTATGCATACGTATACAGTTTTTTCATGGATATTTACAACATATAAATATGAAACTGCAGACAAAAACATTGTAACAATATATCACGTGAATAAAGTGTTTCTTCGTTTAAGAAAAGCACAAATAAGGAACTTAGCCAATTTTCTTGGTTGCGTAAGTACAATATGTGCGAGTCTATCGTTAATTTGGAGATGTGTACTGTTACTGAATAACTCACTGAACGTTCCGCTTCTCAGATTATCATAGAGTTCACAATTCAGAAGGAAATGAGTTTCATCTTCTACGGTGTTTGAAGAACAAAGCTTACATAAACGTTGTTCAGGCTGTTCACCAGCATATCGCCCGGTTTCTACTCTAAGTGTTAGAATACCGCATCGGAATTGGCTTAGAATAGATCGCTCGTTTTTGCTCAGGTTTAAAGTGATATAGTCCTCGCATTTAAAACTGTGTTTGAACAGGCGATACGTCCTGAGTTTTGAGACACTGCCAACATCTCTTGACCAAATACCCGAGTAGTGTGTTTGTAGTAGTTCACGAGCATGAGACAAGTTAACAACTGATTTCTGATCATAATTTGCAGTTAAGTCAAGTGATGACATGATTTGTTTAGCTTCATGTGACCAGTTGCTTTTACACTTTGCGTAGTCGTACAGAAACACTTTTTTGGTAATACGATTATCATCCATGAGAATTAGTCTATTCCACAAACGTAGCATGTTGCCCCATCGTCTGTAAACACCAGGAATCCACCCAGTGTCTCCTATCATAGCTAGAATTGGCGTAAAACGATGAACACCTAAAAAGTATCTCATTGCCCGATTTTGCACGTTTTCAATGTGTGGGTATTTTTTAAAGCCCCAGACACCAGAGCAATAGTCCAGGACGGGAATCACGCACGACGAGAATAATTTTTCGTATGACTTGAATCCAAACTCTTTCATGTTGTGTATCTTACTGATGATAGCACCAAGAGCACGACCGCCAGCTTTACCAAGTGATTCACCGTTATTTGTAAAGTCATTCTTCTCATGGAATATAACACCAAGGTATTTGTATTTGTCTACTGTTTCCAACGTATTATTGCCAATTTTAAATTCAAAGTCACTTCGTACAGTTCTGCCCTTCCGGAAGTGCATGCATTTTGATTTATTAGCGTTAATCAAAACTCTCCAGCGTTTACACCAAGCGTGCATAGTGTCTAACATTGACTGTAATTTATCTTCTGAGTCTGCCATAAGGACAATGTCATCTGCGTACATTAAGAGAGAGAGTTTAATGTCTCCAACCGGTATACCAAGACCCAGAGCATTGATTTCGTGAACCAAATCGTTGGCGAATATTGAAAATAACGTTGGCGAAAGATTGCAGCCCTGTTTCACACCAGTGTAGCATTCAAACCAATCTGTGAGCTTGCTATTTATTCTTACACAAGAAAATGAGGTTGCGTATATACTTTTGATTGAGTTATATAACTTGCCATCAATGTTATTGACCAGTAGCTTATAAAGCAGCATATCTCTGTCGATGTAATCAAAGCAACGCTTCAGGTCAATGTATGCCGTAAATACAGTTTTATTATTCTGCAGGATACTATTTAAAGTGAATACGTGGTCCTCACACGACCTATCTTTGCGGAAACCGTTTTGTTCATCCGCTAGGATGTTATTGTTTTCCAAGTAATCTGTCAAACGTTTGTTCAGTAGTGACGTGTACAATTTGCTAGAACAAGATAGTAAACTAATTCCACGATAGTGCATTGGGACGCGTTTGTCGGAGCTTGGATCTTTTAACAGTGGGCATATGACTGCTTTCCGCCAGACAGATGGTATGAAACTGCAGTCAAATATAAGCTGAAATAACTGTTTCAGAGTTACAGCAATCGCCGGACTTTTCAAAACATCATATGGAATATCATCGAATCCACAGGCAGAACCGTTCCGGGATTTCTGAATAATATAGACGATTTCTTCCAGTTTAATATCAAAGTTCAGTTCATTGTTTGACTCGTACAGTGGGTCGTCCATGTTATTCTCTAGTAACACTTTATGTAACTTAGACCGATCGTAGTGTATTTCATCAAAGTCACTATTTTCATTGCAATTATACAAGTTAAAGAAGTCATGTTTCCATCTATCGAACACTAAATGTTCTTCATGCACACTGTTACCGGAGTTATCAACAACCTCAACCGGAATGCTATTATCTTTACGTGGCCCCAACTGTTGTATTTTGCGCCAGAATTCATTAGGATTTGATGTAGTCATTTCTTCAATATCGAATGCTTTAGCCCTTCTATAAGCACGCTCTGTTTGTTTTAGGCATTTATCAAATCTATTACGCGATTTTACATAGTTCATACGACGGTGGGCTCTAATCTGGTTGTCGCTGCGACACTTTAAGTATATATTTTCATCGTTTCTCATAACGTTCCAAAGACTTAGCAATTCATCGTTCCAGTATGGTTTCTTGTGTTTCATACGTTTGTTGGTTCTGTTTGTGCCCCCGTACTTGGGTATATTAGCCTCCATTTCGCGCTTTATCGTACTGCACAAATTCTCATATATTGAATCAATGTCGGTTTGACATTCACGGGCATTTTCAATAGAGTCTATGATGTGTGCGATTGCCTGTCTAGATATATCACTAGTCATAAAGTCTGCAGGTAAGCGTTTCAAATTATAACGGGGTTTACTGTTGGTTGTCTGATCCCGTAAACATTGATCATTATAGTGTGTTTCAAATTCTGTTATCAAAGCACAGTGGTCTGGTAATCTTGATCTCGCGCCTAATAATCCGTACAATGAATGAGCGTCGATAATTGACTGTACTGTTATAACTCTGAAGTCTGCGCACTTTTTGAATACATCATGTGGTACACAAATATAGTCAACGACTGCCTTCCCCTTGACCGACAACGAAGTCCAGTTATCAAAGTGCTCATTGTAGCGACCATTTAATAAGCAAAATTTCGATTCGTTCAGGAAATCGAGGAATTCATGCCCGTGTTGATTAATGCTATTGTCAATATTTTTTCGTATGGGAACCGAATCGCACACATCGATAGTATCCGACAGAGATCCAATTCTCGAATTCATGTCACCCAAAATGAACATACTGTCACAGTCATTATGTAAGTATATCTGGGCTAGTAGATGTGCAAAGAAGGACTGTGCATCTCGACCACGTGTTGAGTTTTCAGGTGGTAGGTAGCATGAATACACTACAAAATCATTGTCTGTCTCTTTATGAGTGAATTTCACAGCTAAGATTCCATCGTAAGATTTGTCTAGAACATCGATATTATAGTTTTCACAGATTTTTAACTTCACTAACAAGCCAACGCCGCCTGATGCTTTCGGTGCATTCCGATGAATAGTTCTCCTGTTAAATCCAAACCATTTATAATTTTCTATTTCTATCACAGTTTGGTTACTAAGATGTGTTTCACAGATTGAGGTTATATCAGCGTCAATAGCGCGCACAATGCTCTCGCGTAATTTGTGATTATCTTCAGTCCATCCACAAACGTTTAAGTGTGCAAGTTTGATGGACCCGGTGGGCAGGGTAGCCTGCTATGCATTATTAGGTGACGTGTTAAAGGGACCGGCTGTGTGGTTCTGGCGTGCACGTATTCGTCCGTTTGCGTCAACCCGGAAGTTGTTACCTTGCGGCATTTGTCGCAAAAGCGTTCTTGCGTTCATTTCAATAAGTCTTTCTGCGTGAGACTTACTGCTTTTTATGTACACTTCCCTGTATTGTGTGGAATTTTTCAGTACCATTTTATTTCTGAGCACTAATATCTTCTCATTGACATTACGGAAACTGATTTTCACAAAACCAACCCGACCAGGTACGTATGACTTAAACCGCGTGACTCCAGTGATCTCAACTTTTGACGAAACCTCGTTACCCAGTGCGTTAATAACTTCTCTTGACTTTTCAATTAGAACCTCGTCTTCATCATAGGGTATACCACTAACTGTCACACACACGTCTGGGTCATTCAGACCTACGTCCTGATTACCTTGAGCACCTGAAGCACTGTTCTTTGTGCCCATACTTGATGTGGGCCTCTGTTCGACAGTATCCATTCGCGTCTGTAATGCTTCAAGTTGTGCTACAAGATTGTCAATTCGGCCACTTTCACGATTTATATCTTCACTTATTTCATGCCTTAATTTACTTGTTTTTTCCTCAATTGCTGCTGTGAGTTCACTTTTCATTGAATCTAGTTTATCGTCGAACGACTTTCGCATTTTATCTTGGTTTGATTTTATATCATTAACGGTCGTCAAAACAAGCTTCATTTGACCCCTCATTTCTTCCATAAATGCGTCGGATGCCGAAGCCATAATATCTTTGTTGCTGACTGTGGTTCTATTTGTAGGGGAAAATACTGGAATTTCGGGTAATTGTTCGTTTCTTGTATCATGTAGGACACTGTTTGCTTCTTGTAAGATGTCACTCACACTAACATTCGTTTGGTCGGGTTTAAATTGTTTAAGCGTTTGCGCTTCACTGTCCGAATTACTGCTATTTCTTGCTTTCCGATTGCGTTTTCGTTGGCCCTGGTTATTTTTCTTTGTGTTGGTCATTGATACCGCCACAGTAATCTGCTCGTTATTTTATCCGGTAGCAATTAATTATAGTCTGTTTCATAATCCGAATCCGGTATCACGTATCGCACACAGAACTCCAAATGACAATCCGCGTTAATCATGCGTGACGATTTTCGTGCTATATGGAGGTGAGCACATATCAGTTTTCCAAATTTATGTCACATAACAATAGAGTTTTGAAAAAATACTAATATCTTCAAAAGTCACAAAGTTTGTACAACACCACAAATATATCAGAAAGATATGTCACTTATCTCGTAGTTCCATGTAAATTATTCCAGAATAAGTCCATATAAATCATGTTGTTTCACAAAAACTTATCACCGATCGAAAACACGTTTTGTTTATACCGGAAGCGACTATTATCACATATATGATTTGTTGTTACTAGAATATGCAAAGTTTCAGTTTATTTCACTCATATCACGTACATTCATGACAAAATGAAAAGATAATGTTTTTCATAACTATGAATTGATTTTTTTTCTTTCAATAAACGATTCGATGAACTGAAGTCGTAACATAATTGAATTAAAGTACTGAGAGTAAGGTCAGAAGGGAAGTTAAATCTTTCCTTAACAAGAAAAAAGGTCGACGAATTACAAGAAGCATTGGTTTATGTTTTTTTGTATGAAGTTGCTTTTTTCATGAAATATATTGACTGTATATTTTATTCAATCCTCCATTATGGAGAGAATAAACATATTTACATGTTATGAATAATACTCATATATTGACAATCATGATTATTTGATATAGTTCACAAGCACTTAGTACTCATACCCTACAACAATCAAATATACTATATCCTAAATGCTAACAAATTCACCATAATCTGCTTGGATACAATCACATTGAACTTCAAAGAGCATTTCCGATATTATGCCACACTAGGCTAGGTCAATATCACAGAATTTGTCTAGAATTTGATGAACAGTTCACGAAATGTTTATGGACTTCTACATGAATAGTTCATTATTTTATTCATGACCTACAAAATGAACATTTGGTTCATGAACTTAGTCCGATGAAGTTCATAAACAAATGTTCAAGAACTGATTATGGACTGTACGATTTGTTCTTCAGCTAATGATGCTCATGAACAGTTCATGAATATTCCTGAATTGTTAACGGACTTCAATTTGTGAACAGTTCATGAAACTTAGGCTAATAAGCTATTAAATAATTATTTTCATGAACCTTTGATGAACTTTTAAATCAACAATTCGTGGACTTTATGAACTGATGATGTTCATGAACAATTTCCGTTTCTGTTTCGAAAAGTTAAAAAAGTTCTTATCTGGTCGTCGATATCACGCCAGACAAGCCCATGGCTCATCTGTTTGTCAGTGTATTTGAGGTGAATCCAAATCCGTGTCGCATTTCAGCAATGCATTCACAGACTGAAGTTTTTTATTTCTAACCACGGGATATACTTTGAGAGGATGGAAAGTCATATGGACCATTAAAGTCGGTTCTTTTTTTAAAATATTATACAATACACATTACTTATCGAACATCCCTCGTACGTATTTAGTGAAACCGTCATTATATCCAGTATAAGGACCTTTTTCGGGGGGTGGGGGGCGTTTGGTTTCGTTATTTTTTTGCAATTTACAGATAAATTGCATGTACACGAAATTATACAGTTTGCAAAATAGTATGATAATACGAAACATTCTTTATCTAAACACATGCATATTATACGTACATTTCACTCAAAACTGATGGGACAAAAATACAATCGCAAGTTATTACGATATGTAGAATACACATTTTATTGTCCTATGCTGAAACGAGAATCATGGGATGATAAGATGTATTTCATTATAAAAGTATAAGAACATATATATAGTGATTTTGACAATAGAAGAGGTTGAAATTGTCTTATGCAAATTCAACATTATAATGTATTGAGTGAATTTATTATAATATTACGCCATCAGATCGATGTATTGGGTCTTAACATTGTATGATGTCAAAATATCAATATATTCTGTAGATACTTAATACAAGGTCACATCGGCATGATATATATATATTGTCCTGCCCAATCTATGTAAGGACTTTTTCATTAAATAGTTCTATAAATGCACATCTTGACTTATTACATTGACAAACTAAATTAGCTAAAAATATTGCTATTTGGATACAAAGCGTTCATTTTGTACGTATATGACAGTCAGTGCTTTCCATATAGTGTACAAAATTAACTCTTGTGATGTATGTACTCGTACACTGACTTACATAGAAGAATACCGTCTGCTGAAGATAGGTCCATTAATCGTTATTACGATCCGTACTCAAATGATTATCAGAGGCAGAATAATTATAACTCAAACATAAAACCTGATGAGTTGGATGGTACATTGTACTTCCATTGATTGAAATGCTTACATTCATACATTTTGAGCAGGTAGCTACTTGGAATCCTAGAGTTAGTGAGAAGCAAATGTTGGGTTAGGCGAAGCTAGGAGCTTGTGTTTGTAGCGATATTGCTTTGAGAAAAGAAAGGAGGAATGTGGCAATATAGTATTATAGTATTTGTAGTTGGTTGTAATATTAACAGACCGAATACCTCGGTTGGTTACAAGCATGAAGTCAAGGGTTAGAGTCCCGCTTCGGGAACATTATTTTCCTACTCCTATTACATTTAATATTGTGGGTGTGTGACTAGCCTTCGAATCCAAGGCTAGGGTGAAGCATTGATAGGGTTAGTCTAAAGAACCTATGGTTGTCGCTGTTAATTACTTTGGGAAAAGGGAAGGAGGAATGTAGCAGTATGGTGTATAATATTATATATATGTTGGAGGTATTATTAACACCCCGATTAGCTCAATTGATGAAGCATCTAACTTGCAAGCATGAGGTCGCTGGTTCGAGCCCCGCATCAGGTACATTATTTTCATCCTCCTATCAAAATAGGTTTGCATTC
Source organism: Lutraria lutraria (assembly GCA_964023205.1). Classification (NCBI taxonomy): domain Eukaryota; kingdom Metazoa; phylum Mollusca; class Bivalvia; order Venerida; family Mactridae; genus Lutraria; species Lutraria lutraria. The sequence goes on from OZ026845.1 coordinate 17,614,267, forward strand.
TTTGCGAATGTGGATACCACGCCGACAGCAAATGAACATGTAGGTGCTGGAAGAGGCGCAGGCGTTTGGGAAGGAGAGAATAGGAAGGAAATGTTGCCGACTCCTTGGAAAGGAGACTATAATGTTCGAAATCAGTACCTCTGTGATCAGATGTTTCCTGACTTTCCAGTTTGCTCATTATGTGTTTTTTAACCACATGTCGAATGATGCATTTTGATATTAATTTTGGTGAAGACGTATTTCAATGGTACAGCTTCAAATATTCGTCTTTCGCGTAACATATACAATACTGTGATAAAAATTTCAGTTGGTTTTAAGCACGTTTTTCTTGTGCATGAGAAAATAGCAATATGTTTGAAGTAGTCATTCGACGGAAAGTTGTTTCACATAGGTAGCATTTCTATTACAATATAACTCGGACAGACTGTCAATATGAAATTGCATATAATATGTATTTAACATTTACAGGCTGCTCTCCATGAAAAAATAAGATATTTGTTGTTATAATCATGTGAATGTAGAATTTCTTTGCTCGGGCAACTTGCTCGTCCTTGTCGATTGAAGGTCAAACCCATCACAAATCGTTTATCCCGAACACCGGTGAAATGGATAACATCCGTTACGTGCGGAATGGCGAGACACAGACAAAGAACTTCTATTTAACAGCGGAGTAAGCGACCGTCCCAGGTTGGAAATACGGATTAATTGACGTATGATAAATTTATAATTCAAATTGATTTGTTTGACAATTTGTCGTGTCCTTGCGATACTGTAATCGTTTTCGTGTGATACATTAGTCAGTGCAACAATTGATGACCTTGACACATAAGAATCGAAAGTTTGTATAATGAATATTACTTCAATTATCAAATGTAGACAAACCAAAATTTGGCACTTTGATAACCGTCATCCAAAGAAATTTAAACTGTTTTACAAACTGACATACACATGAAAGTAACAATGCTATTTAGAAGTAAAAAGTCGAGAAAAACGTGTTTTTTAGTGCAAACCTATCAGCATGAATATTAAGTGTCAGCCACTAAAATGTACGCAAATGCATTAATGAAACAATAAACTAGATGCTCGACCATAGAATGCAACCTAATACTTTTCAATGAAACATTTCATAATATCAACTTCATTCACATGGCAAGCAAGGAGGTCGCCATATTGGAAAAACAAGATGAACTTCCGGTTTTACCCTAAAGTTTATCCTACAATAATACTAATATCTGCGCACGATCTACATTATGATTGACTTACGTGAATGCCTTCATGTAACATCTCCACTTTCATGTAATGTGGTATTAGAAAACAAATTAAACAAACAAGTAAGTGAATTAAAAGAACCTGCTTTCAGATTGTTTACATTTTAATTTCACGACTTGGATCTCAGCGCCACGTGGCTGTTTGTTTTTGTAAACATGTCTTTATTTTGAACTTTGCCATATGGGTATTTTCCCATCTTGAACTGAACAATAACCATTCAAACTTTCACAGCCAACATTTTTGTTGCGATAGTATTACCTTAACAATTGAGCGGTTGTTCAGCATGAATATCACTAATCATTTCAAGCATCCAGTGCCTGCTGGTGTGTCTTTTCTTGATACAAATAATTATAGTTGCTCATTAACGTTAACTTTAGGATATTTTCAACAAGAGATGTATCTAGTAGGAGAGGTGGTGGATGTTACATGTTACAGTGTGCTGAAGAATTATAGAAGTGGATCATTTGTGCAATTTGTGCCAACCTTATTACTATCAAAGGTATATGTTATATCGGTATTATTAACTCAAGTTTGATATTCTTTAATGCATATACTGTACAGTTAACATATTACAAAAGTATACATGGTATAATGTTATGATATGTAGTATCATTATTTCTAGCTTATGACAAGCAAATCTTTTGAATTGTAGAATATTTTTCATGTCTATTATGTGTTTATAGTTGATATACCATGTGGCAGGTAAGTCAGTATACCTGTGTAACTGCACTGTGGGTACAGTATGGCTTTCTGCACCCAATTGTATAAATATTGGTTAATTTTAACTACTGGGTTATTTTCAGGTTTGGCAAATGTTAACCAGAGGGAAGATGGCTGCCCTTTGTTGCACCAATTGCTGGATGACCCAAACAATAAAAACAAGTTAACAGAAAAACACAGTCCTGATATTGACAGCTTCTTAACCAATATCAGAAACTTACATAACATCTTACTGGACTTTTATTTGATCAAATTTAACCAAAGTTTTATGCATTCGTTTTCCCAAATTTAACTCAATTTTTACCAAACCTCATATTAAACCCAGTGATTAGAATTAATCAACATTTATACAATTGGGTGCTGGTTTTTCTATGTGCCAGTGAAAGCGATGATATTTGACAAAATAGTCTGTATCTTGGAAACATTTTATAACCAGGCATTATGCTTCAGGGGTGTGGTCTGTTGATTACTTTTATTTTTATGTCACTACAGTTGGCACTATATGTGTAGAAAATTTAAAACATACTGTCTCTAATTGTTAGTATTGTTATCAAACATAAAAGATAGCAAATCGTAATTGAATACTTTTTAGATCTTTTGTATTTCAGGACGTTCTGTGAACCCAGTTGTCTACAGTATTGTATATGGATAGTGATAAGCTACTCTATATGAATATCAGGTATTTGTTAAATTTATGGGATGAAATATATCAATTATTAAATAAATACAACTACAACACTACAATCAATGTTTGTATTGAAATAAATATTTATGTAATATACATGATCATACGAGTGGGAGGTAATATTTGAGCAAAGTGAAACTGCAAGGTTTTAGTTAATAGGAATGTTATATGAAACTTTATTTTAGATTTATTAAGCTTCAAATGTTGCAATGTATTTCAACAAGGTGATACCTGCATTTAACATTTTGTTTGAAGTATCTTACAGTCTGTCAGAAAAGCTCATTCAGTGGAAATATCACGAGATTTGTCATTCCTGTTGTGATCATTATTTGTGAACCTTGATGTTAGTCAGGTAACCTTTTTTATTTACTACAAAAGCTGTAGAAAATATTATATTTGGTCTTGTATTAGTTGGATAGACTATTGATAGAGAGCTGGACTACTGATAGATTACTGGACAATTGATGGTGGACCATTGATAAGAGTATTAGACTATTGCTAGAGTATTGGACTAGTAATAGACTATTGGACTATTGCTAGAGTATTACACTATTGATATAGTATTATACTGTTGCTAGAGTATTGGACTATTGGTAGGGAGCCGGACTATTGATAGAGTACTACACTATTGATAGAGAGTTTGACTATTGATAGAGTATTGGACTATTGCTAGAGTATTAGAATATTGATAAGAGTATTACACTACTGATAGAGTATTAGACTACTGATAGAGTATTTGACCATTGATAGAGTATTAGACTATTGATAGACTATTCGACTATTGCTAGAGTATTAGACTATTTATAGAGTATTGGACTATTGATAGAGTATTAGACAATTGCTAGAGTATTAGACTATTGATAGAGTATTGGACAATTGATAGAGTATTAGAATATTGATAAGAGTATTAGATTATTGATAGACTATTAGACTATTGATAGAGTATTAGACTATTGATAGAGTATTGGACTATTGATAGAGTATTAGACAATTGCTAGAGTATTAGACTATTGATAGAGTATTAGAATATTGATAAGAGTATTAGATTATTGATAGACTATTAGACTATTGATAGAGTATTAGACTATTGATAGACTATTCGACTATTGCTAGAGTATTAGACTATTTATAGAGTATTGGACTATTGATAGAGTATTAGACAATTGCTAGAGTATTAGACTATTGATAGAGTATTGGACAATTGATAGAGTATTAGAATATTGATAAGAGTATTAGATTATTGATAGACTATTAGACTATTGATAGAGTATTAGACTATTGATAGAGTATTAGACTATTGATAGAGTATTAGACAATTGCTAGAGTATTGGGACTATTGCTAGAGTTCTAGACTATTGATAGAGAGAGGGACTATTGGTAGACTATTGATAGATAACTGAACTACTAGTATTGATAGAGTATTAGACTATTGCTAGAGTATTGCACTATTGATAGGTAGCGGGACTTTTGAAGGACTATTGATAGAGTATTAGACTATTGCTACGGTATTGGACAATTGCTAGAGTATTATACTATTGATAAAGTATTGGACTATTGATAGAGAGCTGGGCTATTGATAGAGTGTTAGAGCTGAACTATTGATAGAGTATTAGACTATAGCTAGAGTAGTGTACTATTGATAGGTAATTGGACTATTGAAAGAGTATTGGACTATTGATAGGGAGCTGGGCCATTGATAGGGTATTAGACTGTTGCTAGAGTATTGGACTATTAATAGAGTATTAGACTATCGATAGAGCTGGACTATTACTATTGCTAGGATATTGGACTATTGCTAGAGTATTAGACTTGGACTATTGCTAGAGTATTAGACTATTGATTGACTATTGGACTATTGCTTGAGTATTAGACTATTGATAGAGTATTAGACTTGGACTATTGGTAGAGTATTAGACTATTGATGGAGTATTGGACTATTGGATAGAGTATTAGACTATTGATAGAGTATTAGGCTATTGATAGAGAGCTGGACTATTGGTAGAGTATTAGACTATTGATAGACTATTAGACTATTGATAGAGTATTAGAGAATTAGACAATTGCTAGAGTATTGAGACTGTTGATAGAGAGCTGGACCATTGATGGTGGACTGTTGCTAGAGTTCAAGACTATTGATAGAGAGAGGGACTATTGGTAGTCTATTGATAGAGAACTGAACTACTAGTATTGATAGAGTATTAGATTATTGCTACAGTATTGGTCTATTGATGGGGAGCGGGACTTTTGATCGACTATTGATAGGGAGCTGGACTATTGATAGAGTATTAGACTATTGCTAGGGTATTGGACTATTGCTAGAGTATTATACTATTGATAAAGTATTGATAGAGAGCTGGACTATTGATAGAGTAGTGATAGAGAGCTGAACTGTTGATAGAGTGTTAGACTATAGCTAGAGTATTGTACTATTGATAGGTAATTGGACTATTGATAGAGAACTGGGCCATTGATAGGGTATTAGACTGTTGCCAGAGTATTGAACTATTAATAGAGTATTAGACTATCGATAGAGAGCTGGACTATTGGTAGAGTATTAGACTATTGCTAGGGTATTGGACTATTGCTAGAGTATTGGACTATTGATAGAGTATAAGACTATTGATAGAGTATTGGACTATTGATAATAGACTATTGATAGAGTATTGGACTATTGATAGGGAGCGGGACTATTGATAGGTAATTGGACTATTGATAGAGAGCTGGGCCATTGATAGGGTATTAGACTGTTGCTAGAGTATTACACTATTGATATAATATTAGACTATTGATAGAGTATTTGACTATTGATAGACTATTGGACTTTTGATAGAGTGTTTGACTATTGATAGAGTATTGATAGAGAGCTGGACTATTGATAGAGTATTAGACTATTGATAGAGTATTAGACTATTGATAGAGAGCTGGACTATTGATAGAGTATTAGACTATTGCTACGGTATTGGACTATTGCTAGAGTATTATACTATTGATAAAGTATTGGACTATTGACAGATAGCTGGACTATTGATAGAGTGTTGACAGAGAGCTGGACTATCCATAGAATATAAGACTATAGCTAGAGTATTAGGCTATTGATATAGTATTGGACTATTGATAAAGTATAAGACTATTAATAGAATATTGAACTATTGATAGAGTATAAAACTATTAATAGAGTATTGGACTGTTGATAGGGTATTAGACTGTTCCTAAAGTTTTAGACTATTGATAAAGAGCTGGACTATTGATAGAGTATTAGACTATTGCTACGGTATTGGACTATTGCTAGAGTATTATACTATTGATAAAGTATTGGACTAGTGACAGAGAGCTGGACTATTGATAGAGTATTGGTAGAGAGCTGTACTATTGATAGAGTATTAGACTATAGCTAGAGTATTAGACTATTGATAGAGTATTGGACTATTGCTAGAGTATTACACTATTGATATAGTATTAGACTATTGATAGATTGTTTGACTATTGATAGAGTGTTTGACTATTGATAGACTAGGGAGCGGGACTATTGATAGGTAATTCGACTATTGATAGAGAGCTGGCCCATTGATAGGGTATTAGACTGTTGCTAGAGTATTAGACTATTGATAGACTATTGGACTATTGCTAGAGTATTACACTATTGATATACTATTAGACTATTGATAGAGTATTGGACTATTGATAGAGTATAAGACTATTGATAAGAGTATTGGACTATTGATAATAGACTATTGCTAGAGTATTGGACTATTGATAGGAAGCGGGACTATTGATAGGTAATTGGACTATTGATAGAGAGCTGGGCCATTGATAGGGTATTAGACTGTTGCTAGAGTATTAAACTATTGATAGACTATTGGACTATTGCTAGAGTATTACACTATTGATATAGTATTAGACTATTGATAGATTGTTTGACTATTGATAGAGTGTTTGACTATTGATAGACTAGTGATAGAGAGCTGGACTATTGGTAGAGTATTAGACTATTGCTAGGGTATTGGACTATTGCTAGAGTATTATACTATTGATAAAGTATTGGACTATTGACAGAGAGCTGGACTATTGATAGAGTGTTGACAGAGAGCTGTACTATTGATAGAATATAATACTATAGCTAGAGTATTAGAATATTGATATAGTATTGGACCATTGATAGAGTATAAGACTATTAATAGAGTATTGGACTGTTGATAGGGTATTAGACTGTTGCTAGAGTATCGGACTATTGATAGAGAGCTGGACTATTGATAGAGTATTAGACTATAGCTAGAGTATTGGACTATTGATAGGGAGTGGGACTATTGCTAGATAATTGGACTATTGCTAGAGAGCTGTGCTATTGATAGGGTATTAGACTTTGCTTAAATCACTGTATTTCAGGGCAAATCTACGTATGATGTTAAGGTTGATGGTCTTGCAGTTTTGACATGCACATGAAATGTCTAATCCAGGCATATTAGCTGCATGCGTATGTAATGAATGTAAACATCTACATATTTGCGTATGTAATGATGTATAGAAACATCTACAGAAAGGAGCAACCACATGAAGCAGTACATACCTGTATGTTGTTTTGTGCATGTATGAACGTATATAGTGTTCAGTGTGTTGTGTTAGTGTTCAGTGTGTTGTGTTTAGCGCTTGTGTGTATTGCTTGTGTTTAGTTCTTGTGTTTAGTGTTTGTGTTAAGTGTTGGAAAAGTGTTTTAGTGTTTAAATAAATGGAATATAGGATTATATATATATAGGATTATATTTCAGAAGTAAGTGGATTTTCTCGGCCACCGCACTTAACTGTCACTATGGTAGTGTCCCCTCACACAATTTAACTTCACTGCACTTAGGACATTTTTTCTACGTTTAGGAAGAAAATTATTTTTGTTGTTAAATTTTTGAAAATTTATTTCAAGATTCGTAAGTTACTTAAAGCATCATGTTAGTGCCGGGGGGGGGGAGGGGGGGGGGGTAGGAAGTTAGGTTTTCAGATGTTTTAAATTTATTTTTGAAAAGAAAAACAACAGCAACAGAAAATAACCTTATGATACTTTAAGAAATAATTTATAAACGCATATAATAATTGTCGTACATCTTAATAAGGATGTGTAACTAAATTTCAACAAAACTTCTTCCGTTTGAAGAGTTAGTAAGAAAGTAATATCTATATATCTATATTCGTTTATAATGCAATAAGCTCTATGTTTCACTTATTCATTCAAGTGACATTATGAAAATGATGAAAAAAATATAAAAAAATCAAAATAAGTATACAATCAAGATAAAATATAATTGAAATTAAATGATGTTTCCATTAATATACGATTCTGCCAATTCGTATGAATAGTTTACAAAAATCTGGCTACAGTGAAAAGATAAAAAAATCCGTTCGAAGTACGTTTATAAATTGTCCTCATCACATAAGATATTAATCAGTCCATTTAATTTTGCCCTTAAATTGGTAAACAAATATTACGCTAAAATGAATAATTCAAATTTTGATCAAACATGATATTCAAACTCATGCACATTTTTACAAGCTCATATCTTAATCAATTCAATTTAACACTATTGAAAATAAAGTGTTTTTAACATAAATACTTGCCGTAAAATTTGTAAACAAATATCCCGCTTATAAGGATTAAGAGAGTCAATCACAATTTAGCTTTGAAATATGTAAATAAATACTGCGGCAAATATTCATGCAGAACATATGAAGATGATGTTATCAATAAAGACATTCAATCAAAAATTGGCTATGAAATATGTGAATGAATGTTGCAGAAATAATTCGGTTTAAATATGTTTACAACTAAAGCAGGACATGAATTATGTTATTTTATCAAGGTTTTGCAGTATTATGGACAATAAGTCCGTGTATTTTTGACACTGGTTAGCTATGATAATTTATCAAATATTGAGTATCATTCTGCTTTAAGTATATTCAATACACAACATGTCAGGTCATTTATTAGTGTTTTCAATCAAAATCTGGCTTTGACATCAGTAAATAAAAAATGTACCCACAATTCCATTTAAAATATGTTTAATATTGAGGCAGGTCATGACTTAGGTTGTCTAAAATCAAAGTTTTGCCGCTTATAATTATTAAACAACTCATAACCTCCTGAATATGGGTATTGATTCACAATCTGGATTTGGAATATGCAAATGAATATGGCTGTAAAATTATTCAAATTAATATATATATTCGCAATTCATTCACGTTATACAGGTTCAGTAAATTGGCTATTTAATAAATGAATTCTCTTCATTAATCAAAACATAATATATCTTGTCAATAATTAAGGTGTTCAGTCAAGATTTGGCTTTCAAACATGTAAATAAATATTGCAGTAATAATTCCCTAAAATATCTGTATACAATTAATGTACGTTATATAACTTCATTAAATACGATATTTGATAAAAGAGTCCCCTTCAATAATCAATGAACAATATATCAGGTCATTTATTATGATATTCAATTACATTTTTGTTTTAAAATATGTAAAACAAAAATATTGAAGTAATCATTCTGATAAATGTAGTTTTCCAATTCATGCACATTCTAAAGGATCATTAATTGGGTTATTGAATTTGCAGTCGACGAACAATAAACATCTTTTAACCTCATTTATTAGGATATTTAATCAAAATATGACTGAAATATGTAAATAAATATTGCAGAAACAATTCCGGTCAAAGAATGTTTACAATTCATGCACATTGCATGAAATAATTAATTAGGTCATTAAATCAAGATTCCTCAATAATGTGATTTTCAACAAAAGTATATCCTGTAAAGCTTGTAAACAAATGTCCCATGAATAATTGAATACAAATTATGTATGCACTTCATGCACATTGCATGAAATCATTCATTAGGTCATTTAATATAGATTCCTCTATTGAAATATTAATAAATAACGCAAAACTAAATTCAGCATATTTTGACCTACATAATATTTATATATTTCATGCACATTGTATCAACTCATTAATGTGGTCATTTCCTGAAAGTTTAACATTATGAGTCAATGCACATCATATAAGGTCAATTTTTGAGTATTTAATCAATGTAGGACTGTGAAATAAGTAAATAAATATTGTAGAATCAATTCCGTTGAAAGTTTGTTTACATGTAATGCACCTCATATAAATTCATTAAATAGGGAATTTAATAATAGAATTGCATTTCATAATCATTTTACAATATACAACATCCATGAATAGGATTACAATTAAAATCTGGCTTGGAAATATACACATAAATATTGCATTTAATAATTCTGTTTAAGGTTTGTATACATGTCATGCACGTTGTATAAATTCATTAAATAGGGAATTTAATCATATATTGGCATTTCATAATCATTGTACAATATACTACATCAATCAATAGGACTGCAATCAAATTCTGGCTTGGAAATGTGCACATGAATATTGCATTTAAAACTTCCGGTAAAAGTTTGTTTACATGTCATGCATCTTATATAAATTCATTAGATAGGAAATTTAATAATAGACATGCATTTTATATCATTGTACAATATACAACTTCCATAAATAGGAATGCAATCAAACTCTGGCTTTGGAATGTGCACATAAATATTGCATTTAAAACTTCCGGTTAAAGTTTGTTTACATGTCATGCACCTCATATAAATTCATGAAATATGGAATTTAATCATAGATTTGAATTTCATAATCATAGTACAATATACAACATCCATAAATAGGACTACAATCAAAATCTGGCTTTGAAATGTGTACAGAAATATTCCATTTAATAATTCTGTCTAAAGTTGTCTGTTTACATGTCATGCACCTTATATAAATTCATTAAATAGGGAATTTAATCATAGATTTGCATTTCATAACCATAATAAAATATATCTGGTCATTAATTAGGTCTACAATAAAAATCTGGCTTTGAAATGTGTACATAAATTATACATTTAATAAATCTGACTAAAACTGTTTGTTTACATGTCATGCACCTTATATTAATTCATTAAATAGGGATTTTAATAATAGATTTGCAATTATTAGTCATTGTACAATATACTACATCAATAAATAGGACTGCAATCAAAATCTGGCTTTGGAATGTGCACATAAATATTGCATTTAAAACTTCCGGTTAAAGTTTGTTTACATGTCATGCACCTCATATAAATTCATGAAATATGGAATTTAGTCATAGATTTGCATTTCATAGTCATAGTACAATATACAACATCCATAAATAGGACTACAATCAAAATCTGGCTTTGAAATATGTACAGAAATATTCCATTTAATAATTCTGTCTAAAGTTGTCTGTTTACATGTCATGCACCTTATATAAATTCATTAAAAAGGGAAATCATAGATTTGCATTTCATAACCATAATAAAATATATCTGGTCATTAATTAGGTCTACAATAAAAATCTGGCTTTGAAATGTGTACATAAATTATACATTTAATAAATCTGACTAAAACTGTTTGTTTACATGTCATGCACCTTATATTAATTCATTAAATAGGGATTTTAATAATAGATTTGCAATTATTAGTCATTGTACAATATACTACATCAATAACTAGGACTGCAATCAAAATCTGGCTTTGGAATGTGCACATAAATATTGCATTTAAAACTTCCGGTTAAAGTTTGTTTACATGTCATGCACCTCATATAAATTCATGAAATATGGAATTTATTCATGGATTTGCATTTCATAATCACAGTACAATATACAACATACATAAATAGGACTACAATCAAAATTTGGCTTTTTAATGTGTACAGATACATTCCATTTATTGTATAAATACATTAGATAGGGAATTTAATCAATGATTTGGCATTGATAGTCACAATTCAATATATCAGTTCATCAATTAGGGTATAAATTAAAAATTAACCCTGAAATATGTAAATACATATTGCATTTAATATTTCTGTTTAAAGCTTGTTTACATGTCATGCACATTGTATAAATAAAATAAACAGGGTATTTAATCAATGATTTGTCTCTGTAAATCACAATACCATATGTCATTGCAATAATTAGGGTGTACAATCAAAATATGAATTAGAATATATAAATAAATATTGCATCTAATAATTCTGTTTAAAGTTTGTTTACATGTCATGCACATTGCATAAATACATTAGATAGGGAATTTAATCAATGATTTTGCGTTGATAATCACAATTCAATATATCAGTTCATCAATTAGGGTATACAATCAAAATTTGGCATTAAAATATATAAATAAATATTGCATCTAATAATTCTGTTTAAATGATGTTTACATGTCATGCACACTGTATAAATACATTAAATAGAGTATTTAATCAATGATTTGGCGTTGATAATCACAATTCAATATATCAGTTCATCAATTAGGGTATAAATTAAAAATTAACCCTGAAATATGTAAACACATATTGCATCTGATAATTCTGTTTACATGTCATGCACATTGTATAAATACATTAAATACGGTCTTTAATAAATTTCTTGTTTCTGCAAATCACTATACCATATGTCAGTGCAATAATTAGGGTCTACAATAAAAGATTGGCATTAAAATATATAAATAAATATTGCATCTAAAAATTCTATTGAGAATTTGTTTACATGTCATGCACATTGTATAAATACATTAAAAAGAGTATTTAATCAATGATCTGTCTCTGTAAATCACAATTCCATATGTCATTGCAATAATTAGGGTGTACAATCAAAATATGGCATTAAAATATATAAATAAATATTGCATCTGATAATTCTGTTTATAGTCTGTTTTCATGTCATGCACATTGTATAAATGCATTAAATAGGGTATGTAATCAATGACTTGTCTTTGCAAATCACTATACCATATGTCAGTGCAATAATTAGTGTGTACAATAAGAAATTGCCATTAAAATATATAAATAAATATTGCATCTAATAATTCTATTCAAAGTTTGTTTACATGTCATGCACACTGTATAAATACATTAAATAGAGCATTTAATCAATGATTTGTCTCTGTAAATCACAAAACAATATGTCATTGCAATAATTAGGGTGTACAATAAGAAATTGCCATTAAAATATATAAATAAATATTGCATCTAATAATTCAGTTTAAAGTTTGTTTACATGTCATGCACATTGCATAAATACATAACATAGGGAATTTAATCAATGATTTGGCGTTGATAATCACAATTCAATATATCAGAGCATCAATAAGGGTATAAATTAAAAATTAACTCTGAAATATGTTAAAACATATTGCATCTGATCATTATGTTCAAAGTTTGTTTACATGTCATGCACACTGTATAAATACATTGAATAGGGTATTTAATCAATGATTTGTCTCTGTAAATCACTATACCATATGTCAGTACAATAATTAGGTTGTACAATCAAAATATTGAATTAGAATATATAAATAAATATTGCATCTAATAATTCTGTTTAAAGTTTGTTTACATGTCATGCACATTGCATGAATACATTAGATAGGGAATTTAATCAATGATGTGGCGTTGATAATCACAATTCAATATATCAGTTCATCAATTAGGGTATACAATCGAAATTTGGCATTAAAATATATAAATAAATATTGCATCTGAGAATTTGGTTTAAAGTCTGTTTACATGTCATGCACATTGTATAAATACATTAGATAGGGAATTTAATCAATGATTTGGCGTTGATAATCACAATTCAATATATCAGTGCATCAATTAGGGTATAAATTAAAAAAAAGCTTTGAAATATGTAAATAAATATTGCATCTGATAATTCTGTTTAAAGTTTCTTTACATGTCATGCACATTGTATAAATACATTGAATAGGGTATTTAATCAATGACTTGTCTCTGCAAATCACTATACCATATGTCAGTGCAATAATTAGGGTGTACAATAAAAAATTGGCATTAAGATATATGAATAAATATTGCATCTATTAATTCTATTACAAGTTTGTTTACATGTCATGCACATTGTATAAATAAATTAAATAGGGTATTTAATCAATGATTTGTCGTTGAAAATCACAATTCAATTTATCAGTTCAACAATTAGGGTATACAATCAAAATTTGGAATTAAAATATATAAATAAATATTGCATCTGATAATTCTGTTTATAGTCTGTTTTCATGTCATGCACATTGTATAGATACATTAAATAGGGTATGTAATCAATGACTTGTCTTTGCAAATCACTATACCATATGTCAGTCCAATAATTAGGGTGTAATATCAAAATATGGAATTCGAATATATAATTAAATATTGCATCTAATAATTCAGTTTAAAGTTTGTTTACATGTCGTGCACATTGCATAAATACATAACATAGGGAATTTAATCAATGATTTGCCGTTGATAATCACAATTCAATATATCAGAGCATCAATTAGGGTATATATTAAAAAATAACCCTGAAATATGTAAATAAATATTGCATCTGATAATTTTGTTTAAAGTTTCTTTACATGTCATGCACACTGTATAAATACATTAAATAGAGTATTTAATCAATGATTTGTCTCTGTAAATCACAATACCATATGTCATTGCAATAATTAGGGTGTACAATCAAAATATGGAGTTAGAATATATAAATAAATATTGCATCTAATAATTCTGTTAAAAGTTTGTTTACATGTCGTGCACATTGCATCAATACATTAGATAGGGAATTTATTCAATGATTTGGCGTTGATAATCACAATTCAATGTATCAGAGCATCAATTAGGGTATACAATCAAAATTAACATTAAAATATATAAATAAATATTGCATCTGAGTATTCTGTTTAAAGTCTGTTTACATGTCATGCACATTGTATAAATACATTAAATAGAGTATTTAATCAAATGATTTGCCGTTGATAATCACAATTTAATATATCAGAGCATCAATTAGGGTATGAATTAAAAAATAGCCCTGAAATATGTAAATAAATATTGCATCAGATAATTCTGTTTAAAGTTTCTTTACATGTCATGCATATTGTATAAATACATTAAATAGGGTATGTAATCAATGACTTGTCTTTGCAAATCACTATACCATATGTCAGTGCAATAATTAGTGTGTACAATAAGAAATTGCCATTAAAATATATAAATAAATATTGTATCTAATAATTCTATTTAAAGTTTGTTTACATGTCATGCACACTGTATAAATACATTAAATAGAGTATTTAATAAATGATTTGTCTCTGTAAATCACAATTCCATATGTCATTGCAATAATTAGGGTGTACAATCAAAATATGGAATTAGAATATATAAATAAATATTGCATCTAATAATTCAGTTTAAAGTTTGTTTAAATGTCGTGCACATTGCATAAATACATAAGATAGGGAATTTAATCAATGATTTGCCGTTGATAATCACAATTCAATATATCAGAGCATCAATTAGGGTATTAATTAAAAAATAACCCTGAAATATGTAAATAAATATTGCATCTGATAATTCTGTTTAAAGATTCTTTACATGTCATGCACATTGTATAAATACATTAAATAGGGTATGTAATCAATGACTTGTCTTTGCAAATCACTATACCATATGTCAGTGCAATAATTATGGTGTACAATAAGAAATTGCCATTAAAATATATAAATAAATATTGCATCAAATAATTCTGTTTAAAGTCTGTTTACATGTCATGCACACTGTATAAATACATTAAATAGGGTATGTAATCAATGACTTGTCTTTGCAAATCACTATACCATATGTCAGTGCAATAATTAGTGTGTACAATAAGAAATTGCCATTAAAATATATAAATAAATATTGCATCTAATAATTCTATTTAAAGTTTGTTTACATGTCATGCACATTGTATAAATACATTAAATTGGGTATGTAATCAATGACTTGTCTTTGCAAATCACTATACCATATGTCAGTGCAATAATTATGGTGTACAATAAGAAATTGCCATTAAAATATATAAATAAATATTGCATCTAATAATTCTATTTAAAGTTTGTTGACATGTCATGCACACTGTATAAATACATTAAATAGAGTATTTAATCAATGATTTGTCTCTGTAAATCACAATTCCATATGTCATTGCAATAATTAGGGTGTACAATCAAAATATGGAATTAGAATATATAAATAAATATTGCATCTAATAATTCTGTTTAAAGTTTGTTTACATGTCATGCACATTGCATAAATACATTAGATAGGGAATTTATTCAATGATTTGGCGTTGATAATCACATTTCAATATATCAGTGCATCAATTAGGGTATACAATCAAAGTTTAGCATTAAAATATATAAATAAATATTGCATCTGAGAATTGTGTTTAAAGTCTGTTTACATGTCATGCACTTTGTATAAATACATTAAATAGGGTATGTAATCAATGACTTGTCTTTGCAAATTACTATACCATATGTCAGTGCAATAATTAGTGTGTACAATAAGAAATTACCATTAAAATATATAAATAAATATTGCATCTAATAATTCTATTTAAAGTTTGTTTACATGTCATGCACACTGTATAAATACATTAAATAGAGTATTTAATCAATGATTTGTCTCTGTAAATCACAATACCATATGTCATTGCAATAATTAGGGTGTACAATCAAAATATGGAATTAGAATATATAAATAAATATTGCATCTAATAATTCAGTTTAAAGTTTGTTTACATGTCATGCACATTGCATCAATACATTAGATAGGGAATTTAATCAATGATTTGGCGTTGATAATCACAATTCAATATATCAGTGCATCAATTAAGGTATAAATTAAAAATTAACCCTGAAATATTTTAATACATACTGCATCTGACAATTATGTTGAAAGTTTGTTTACATGTCATGCACATTGTATAAATACATTAAATAGGGTATGTAATCAATGACGTGTCTTTGCAAATCACTATACCATATGTCAGTGCAATAATTAGGGTGTACAATAAAAAATTGCCATTAAAATATATAAATAAATATTGCATCTAATAATTCTATTTAAAGTTTGTTTACATGTCATGCACACTGTATAAATACATTAAATGGAGCATTTAATCAATGATTTGTCTCTGTAAATCACAATTCCATATGTCATTGCAATAATTAGGGTGTACAATCAAAGTATGGAATTAGAATATATCAATAAATATTGCATCTAATAATTCTGTGTAAAGTTTGTTTACACGTCATGCACATTGCATTAGATAGGGAATTTATTCAATGATTTGGCGTTGATAATCACAATTCAATATATCAGTGCATCAATTAGGGTATACAATCGAGGTTTAGCATTAAAATATATAAATAAATATTGCATCAGAGAATTCTGTTTAAAGTCTGTTTACATATCATGCACTTTGTATAAATACATTAAATAGGGTATGTAATCAATGACTTGTCTTTGCAAATCACTATACCATATGTCAGTGCAATAATTATGGTGTACAATAAGAAATTGCCATTAAAATATATAAATAAATATTGCATCTAATAATTCTATTTAAAGTTTGTTTACATGTCATGCACACTGTATAAATACATTAAATAGAGTATTTAAACAATGATTTGTCTCTGTAAATCACAATACCATATGTCATTGCAATAATTAGGGTGTACAATCAAAATATGGAATTAGATTATATAAATAAATATTGCATCTAATAATTCAGTTTAAAGTTTGTTTACATGTCATGCACACTGTATAAATACATTAAATGGAGCATGATTTGTCTCTGTAAATCACAATTCCATATGTCATGCAATAATTAGGGTGTACAATCAAAGTATGGAATTAGAATATATCAATAAATATTGCATCTAATAATTCTGTGTAAAGTTTGTTTACATGTCATGCACATTGCATTAGATAGGGAATTTATTCAATGATTTGGCGTTGATAATCACAATTCAATATATCAGTGCATCAATTAGGGTATACAATCAAAGTTAAGCATTAAAATATATAAATAAATATTGCATCTGAGAATTCTATTTAAAGTCTGTTTACATGTGATGCACTTTGTATAAATACATTAAATAGGGTATGTAATCAATGACTTGTCTTTGCAAATCACTATACCATATGTCAGTGCAATCATTAGTGTGTACAATAAGAAATTACCATTAAAATATATAAATAAATATTGCATCTAATAATTCTATTTAAAGTTTGTTTACATGTCATGCACACTGTATAAATACATTAAATAGAGTATTTAATCAATGATTTGTCTCTGTAAATCACAATACCATATGTCATTGCAATAATTAGGGTGTACAATCAAAATATGGAATTAGAATATATAAATAAATATTGCATCTAATAATTCAGTTTAAAGTTTGTTTACATGTCATGCACATTGCATCAATACATTAGATAGGGAATTTAATCAATGATTTGGCGTTGATAATCACAATTCAATATATCAGTGCATCAATTAGGGTATAAATTAAAAATTAACCCTGAAATATTTTAATACATATTGCATCTGACAATTATGTTCAAAGTTTGTTTACATGTCATGCACATTGTATAAATACATTAAATAGGGTATGTAATCAATGACGTGTCTTTGCAAATCACTATACCATATGTCAGTGCAATAATTAGGTTGTACAATAAAAAATTGCCATTAAAATATATAAATAAATATTGCATCTAATAATTCTATTTAAAGTTTGTTTACATGTCATGCACACTGTATAAATACATTAAATGGAGCATGATTTGTCTCTGTAAATCACAATTCCATATGTCATGCAATAATTAGGGTGTACAATCAAAGTATGGAATTAGAATATATCAATAAATATTGCATCTAATAATTCTGTGTAAAGTTTGTTTACATGTCATGCACATTGCATTAGATAGGGAATTTATTCAATGATTTGGCGTTGATAATCACAATTCAATATATCAGTGCATCAATTAGGGTATACAATCAAAATTTAGCATTAAAATATATAAATAAATATTGCATCTGAGAATTATGTTTAAAGTTTGTTTACATGTCATGCACTTTGTATAAATACATTAGATAGGGAATTTAATCAATGATTTGCCGTTGATAATCACAATTCAATATATCAGAGCATCAATTAGGGTATAAATTAAAAAATAACCCTGAAATATGTCAATAAATATTGCATCTGATAATTCTGTTTAAAGTTTCTTTACATGTCATGCACATTGTATAAATACATTAAATAGGGTATGTAATCAATGGTTTGTCTTTGCAAATCACTATACCATATGTCAGTGCAATAATTAGTGTGTACAATAAGAAATTACAATTAAAAAATATATAAATAAATATTGCATCTAATAATTCTATTTAAAGTTTGTTTACATGTCATGCACACTGTATAAATACATTAAATAGAGTATTTAATCAATGATTTGTCTCTGTAAATCACAATTCCATATGTCATTGCAATAATTAGGGTGTACAATCAAAATATGGAATAAGAATATATAAATAAATATTGCATCTAATAATTCTGTTTAAAGTTTGTTTACATGTCATGCACATTGCATAAATACATTAGATAGGGAATTTATTCAATGATTTGGCGTTAATAATCACAATTCAATATATCAGTGCATCAATTAGGGTATAAATTAAAAATTAACCCTGAAATATTTTAATACATATTGCATCTGACAATTATGTTCAAAGTTTGTTTACATGTCATGCACATTGTATAAATACATTAAATAGGGTATGTAATCAATGACGTGTCTTTGCAAATCACTATACCATATGTCAGTGCAATAATTAGTGTGTACAATAAGAAATTGCCATTAAAATATATAAATAAATATTGCATCTAATAATTCTATTTAAAGTTTGTTTACATGTCATGCACACTGTATAAATACATTAAATGGAGCATGATTTGTCTCTGTAAATCACAATTCCATATGTCATGCAATAATTAGGGTGTACAATCAAAGTATGGAATTAGAATATATCAATAAATATTGCATCTAATAATTCTGTGTAAAGTTTGTTTACATGTCATGCACATTGCATTAGATAGGGAATTTATTCAATGATTTGGCGTTGATAATCACAATTCAATATATCAGTGCATCAATTAGGGTATACAATCAAAGTTTAGCATTAAAATATATAAATAAATATTGCATCTGAGAATTCTATTTAAAGTCTGTTTACATGTGATGCACTTTGTATAAATACATTAAATAGGGTATGTAATCAATGACTTGTCTTTGCAAATCACTATACCATATGTCAGTGCAATCATTAGTGTGTACAATAAGAAATTACCATTAAAATATATAAATAAATATTGCATCTAATAATTCTATTTAAAGTTTGTTTACATGTCATGCACACTGTATAAATACATTAAATAGAGTATTTAATCAATGATTTGTCTCTGTAAATCACAATACCATATGTCATTGCAATAATTAGGGTGTACAATCAAAATATGGAATTAGAATATATAAATAAATATTGCATCTAATAATTCAGTTTAAAGTTTGTTTACATGTCATGCACATTGCATCAATACATTAGATAGGGAATTTAATCAATGATTTGGCGTTGATAATCACAATTCAATATATCAGTGCATCAATTAGGGTATAAATTAAAAATTAACCCTGAAATATTTTAATACATATTGCATCTGACAATTATGTTCAAAGTTCGTTTACATGTCATGCACATTGTATAAATACATTAAATAGGGTATGTAATCAATGACGTGTCTTTGCAAATCACTATACCATATGTCAGTGCAATAATTAGGTTGTACAATAAAAAATTGCCATTAAAATATATAAATAAATATTGCATCTAATAATTCTATTTAAAGTTTGTTTACATGTCATGCACACTGTATAAATACATTAAATGGAGCATGATTTGTCTCTGTAAATCACAATTCCATATGTCATGCAATAATTAGGGTGTACAATCAAAGTATGGAATTAGAATATATCAATAAATATTGCATCTAATAATTCTGTGTAAAGTTTGTTTACATGTCATGCACATTGCATTAGATAGGGAATTTATTCAATGATTTGGCGTTGATAATCACAATTCAATATATCAGTGCATCAATTAGGGTATACAATCAAAATTTACCATTAAAATATATAAATAAATATTGCATCTGAGAATTATGTTTAAAGTTTGTTTACATGTGATGCACTTTGTATAAATACATTAGATAGGGAATTTAATCAATGATTTGCCGTTGATAATCACAATTCAATATATCAGAGCATCAATTAGGGTATAAATTAAAAAATAACCCTGAAATATGTCAATAAATATTGCATCTGATAATTCTGTTTAAAGTTTCTTTACATGTCATGCACATTGTATAAATACATTAAATAGGGTATGTAATCAATGGTTTGTCTTTGCAAATCACTATACCATATGTCAGTGCAATAATTAGTGTGTACAATAAGAAATTACAATTAAAAAATATATAAATAAATATTGCATCTAATAATTCTATTTAAAGTTTGTTTACATGTCATGCACACTGTATAAATACATTAAATAGAGTATTTAATCAATGATTTGTCTCTGTAAATCACAATTCCATATGTCATTGCAATAATTAGGGTGTACAATCAAAATATGGAATAAGAATATATAAATAAATATTGCATCTAATAATTCTGTTTAAAGTTTGTTTACATGTCATGCACATTGCATAAATACATTAGATAGGGAATTTATTCAATGATTTGGCGTTAATAATCACAATTCAATATATCAGTGCATCAATTAGTGTATAAATTAAAAATTAACCCTGAAATATTTTAATACATATTGCATCTGACAATTATGTTCAAAGTTTGTTTACATGTCATGCACATTGTATAAATACATTAAATAGGGTATGTAATCAATGACGTGTCTTTGCAAATCACTATACCATATGTCAGTGCAATAATTAGGGTGTACAATAAAAAATTGCCATTAAAATATATAAATAAATATTGCATCTAATAATTATATTTAAAGTTTGTTTACATGTCATGCACACTGTATAAATACATTAAATGCAGCATGATTTGTCTCTGTAAATCACAATTCCATATGTCATGCAATAATTAGGGTGTACAATCAAAGTATGGAATTAGAATATATCAATAAATATTGCATCTAATAATTCTGTGTAAAGTTTGTTTACATGTCATGCACATTGCATTAGATAGGGAATTTATTCAATGATTTGGCGTTGATAATCACAATTCAATATATCAGTGCATCAATTAGGGTATACAATCAAAGTTTAGCATTAAAATATATAAATAAATATTGCATCTGAGAATTCTATTTAAAGTCTGTTTACATGTGATGCACTTTGTATAAATACATTAAATAGGGTATGTAATCAATGACTTGTCTTTGCAAATCACTATACCATATGTCAGTGCAATAATTAGTGTGTACAATAAGAAATTACCATTAAAATATATAAATAAATATTGCATCTAATAATTCTATTTAAAGTTTGTTTACATGTCATGCACACTGTATAAATACATTAAATAGAGTATTTAATCAATGATTTGTCTCTGTAAATCACAATACCATATGTCATTGCAATAATTAGGGTGTACAATCAAAATATGGAATTAGAATATATAAATAAATATTGCATCTAATAATTCAGTTTAAAGTTTGTTTACATGTCATGCACATTGTATAAATACATTAAATAGGGTATGTAATCAATGTCGTGTCTTTGCAAATCACTATACCATATGTCAGTGCAATAATTAGGGTGTACAATAAAAAATTGCCATTAAAATATATGAATAAATATTGCATCTAATAATTCTATTTAAAGTTTGTTTACATGTCATGCACACTGTATAAATACATTAAATGGAGCATGATTTGTCTCTGTAAATCACAATTCCATATGTCATGCAATAATTAGGGTGTACAATCAAAGTATGGAATTAGAATATATAAATAAATATTGCATCTAATAATTCTGTGTAAAGTTTGTTTACATGTCATGCACATTGCATTAGATAGGGAATTTATTCAATGATTTGGCGTTGACAATCACAATTCAATATATCAGTGCATCAATTAGGGTATACAATCAAAGTTTAGCATTAAAATATATAAAGAAATATTGCATCTGAGAATTCTGTTTAAAGTCTGTTTACATGTCATGCACTTTGTATAAATACATTAAATAGGGTATGTAATCAATGACTTGTCTTTGCAAATCACTATACCATATGTCAGTGCAATAATTATGGTGTACAATAAGAAATTGCCATTAAAATATATAAATAAATATTGCATCTAATAATTCTATTTAAAGTTTGTTTACATGTCATGCACACCTTATAAATACATTAAATAGAGTATTTAATCAATGATTTGTCTCTGTAAATCACAATACCATATGTCATTGCAATAATTAGGGTGTACAATCAAAATATGGAATTAGAATATATAAATAAATATTGCATCTAATAATTCTGTGTAAAGTTTGTTTACATGTCATGCACATTGCATTAGATAGGGAATTTATTCAATGATTTGGCGTTAATAATCACAATTCAATATATCAGTGCATCAATTAGGGTATAAATAAAAAATTAACCCTGAAATATTTTAATACATATTGCATCTGACAATTATGTTCAAAGTTTGTTTACATGTCATGCACATTGTATAAATACATTAAATATGGTATGTAATCAATGACGTGTCTTTGCAAATCACTATACCATATGTCAGTGCAATAATTAGGGTGTACAATAAAAAAATTGCCATTAAAATATATAAATAAATATTGCATCTAATAATTATATTTAAAGTTTGTTTACATGTCATGCACACTGTATAAATACATTAAATGGAGCATGATTTGTCTCTGTAAATCACAATTCCATATGTCATGCAATAATTAGGGTGTACAATCAAAGTATGGAATTAGAATATATCAATAAATATTGCATCTAATAATTCTGTGTAAAGTTTGTTTACATGTCATGCACATTGCATTAGATAGGGAATTTATTCAATGATTTGGCGTTGATAATCACAATTCAATATATCAGTGCATCAATTAGGGTATACAATCAAAGTTTAGCATTAAAATATATAAATAAATATTGCATCTGAGAATTCTATTTAAAGTCTGTTTACATGTGATGCACTTTGTATAAATACATTAAATAGGGTATGTAATCAATGACTTGTCTTTGCAAATCACTATACCATATGTCAGTGCAATCATTAGTGTGTACAATAAGAAATTACCATTAAAATATATAAATAAATATTGCATCTAATAATTCTATTTAAAGTTTGTTTACATGTCATGCACACTGTATAAATACATTAAATAGAGTATTTAATCAATGATTTGTCTCTGTAAATCACAATACCATATGTCATTGCAATAATTAGGGTGTACAATCAAAATATGGAATTAGAATATATAAATAAATATTGCATCTAATAATTCAGTTTAAAGTTTGTTTACATGTCATGCACATTGTATAAATACATTAAATAGGGTATGTAATCAATGACGTGTCTTTGCAAATCACTATACCATATGTCAGTGCAATAATTAGGGTGTACAATAAAAAATTGCCATTAAAATATATGAATAAATATTGCATCTAATAATTCTATTTAAAGTTTGTTTACATGTCATGCACACTGTATAAATACATTAAATGGAGCATGATTTGTCTCTGTAAATCACAATTCCATATGTCATGCAATAATTAGGGTGTACAATCAAAGTATGGAATTAGAATATATAAATAAATATTGCATCTAATAATTCTGTGTAAAGTTTGTTTACATGTCATGCACATTGCATTAGATAGGGAATTTATTCAATGATTTGGTGTTGATAATCACAATTCAATATATCAGTGCATCAATTAGGGTATACAATCAAAATTTAGCATTAAAATATATAAATAAATATTGCATCTGAGAATTATGTTTAAAGTTTGTTTACATGTGATGCACTTTGTATAAATACATTAGATAGGGAATTTAGTCAATGATTTGCCGTTGATAATCACAATTCAATATATCAGAGCATCAATTAGGGTATAAATTAAAAAATAACTCTGAAATATGTCAATAAATATTGCATCTGATAATTCTGTTTAAAGTTTCTTTACATGTCATGCACATTGTATAAATACATTAAATAGGGTATGTAATCAATGACTTGTCTTTGCAAATCACTATACCATATGTCAGTGCAATAAATATGGTGTACAATAAGAAATTCCCATTAAAATATATAAATAAATATTGCATCTAATAATTCTATTTAAAGTTTGTTTACATGTCATGCACACTGTATAAATACATTAAATAGAGTATTTAATCAATGATTTGTCTCTGTAAACCACAATTCCATATGTCATTGCAATAATTAGGGTGTACAATCAAAATATGGAATTAGAATATATAAATAAATATTGCATCTAATAATTCAGTTTAAAGTTTGTTTACATGTCATGCACATTGCATCAATACATTAGATAGGGAATTTAATCAATGATTTGGCGTTGATAATCACAATTCAATATATCAGTGCATCAATTAGGGTATAAATTAAAAATTAACCCTGAAATATTTTAATACATGTTGCATCTGACAATTATGTTGAAAGTTTGTTTACATGTCATGCACATTGTATAAATACATTAAATAGGGTATGTAATCGATGACGTGTCTTTGCAAATCACTATACCATATGTCAGTGCAATAATTAGGGTGTACAATAAAAAATTGCCATTAAAATATATAAATAAATATTGCATCTAATAATTCTATTTAAAGTTTGTTTACATGTCATGCACACTGTATAAATACATTAAATGGAGCATTTAATCAAATGATTTGTCTCTGTAAATCACAATTCCATATGTCATGCAATAATTAGGGTGTACAATCAAAGTATGGAATTAGAATATATAAATAAATATTGCATCTAATAATTCTGTGTAAAGTTTGTTTACATGTCATGCACATTGCATTAGATAGGGAATTTATTCAATGATTTGGCGTTGATAATCACAATTCAATATATCAGTGCATCAATTAGGGTATACAATCAAAGTTTAGCATTAAAATATATAAATAAATATTGCATCTGAGAATTCTGTTTAAAGTCTGTTTACATGTCATGCACTTTGTATAAATACATTAAATAGGGTATGTAATCAATGACTTGTCTTTGCAAATCACTATACCATATGTCAGTGCAATAATTAGGGTGTACAATAAAAAATTGCCATTAAAATATATAAATAAATATTGCATCTAATAATTCTATTTAAAGTTTGTTTACATGTCATGCACACTGTATAAATACATTAAATGGAGCATGATTTGTCTCTGTAAATCACAATTCCATATGTCATGCAATAATTAGGGTGTACAATCAAAGTATGGAATTAGAATATATAAATAAATATTGCATCTAATAATTCTGTGTAAAGTTTGTTTACATGTCATGCACATTGCATTAGATAGGGAATTTATTCAATGATTTGGCGTTGATAATCACAATTCAATATATCAGTGCATCAATTAGGGTATACAATCAAAGTTTAGCATTAAAATATATAAATAAATATTGCATCTGAGAATTCTGTTTAAAGTCTGTTTACATGTCATGCACTTTGTATAAATACATTAAATAGGGTATGTAATCAATGACTTGTCTTTGCAAATCACTATACCATATGTCAGTGCAATAATTAGGGTGTACAATAAAAAATTGCCATTAAAATATATAAATAAATATTGCATCTGAGAATTATGTTTAAAGTTTGTTTACATGTCATGCACTTTGTATAAATACATTAGATAGGGAATTTAATCAATGATTTGCCGTTGATAATCACAATTCAATATATCAGAGCATCAATTAGGGTATAAATTAAAAAATAACCCTGAAATATGTCAATAAATATTGCATCTGATAATTATATTTAAAGTTTGTTTACATGTCATGCACACTGTATAAATACATTAAATGGAGCATTTAATCAATGATTTGTCTCTGTAAATCACAATTCCATATGTCATGCAATAATTAGGGTGTACAATCAAAGTATGGAATTAGAATATATAAATAAATATTGCATCTAATAATTCTGTGTAAAGTTTGTTTACATGTCATGCACATTGCATTAGATAGGGAATTTATTCAATGATTTGGCGTTGACAATCACAATTCAATATATCAGTGCATCAATTAGGGTATACAATCAAAGTTTAGCATTAAAATATATAAAGAAATATTGCATCTGAGAATTCTGTTTAAAGTCTGTTTACATATCATGCACTTTGTATAAATACATTAAATAGGGTATGTAATCAATGACTTGTCTTTGCAAATCACTATACCATATGTCAGTGCAATAATTATGGTGTACAATAAGAAATTGCCATTAAAATATATAAATAAATATTGCATCTAATAATTCTATTTAAAGTTTGTTTACATGTCATGCACACCTTATAAATACATTAAATAGAGTATTTAATCAATGATTTGTCTCTGTAAATCACAATTCCACATGTCATTGCAATAATTAGGGTGTACAATCAAAATATGGAATTAGAATATATAAATAAATATTGCATCTAATAATTCTGTGTAAAGTTTGTTTACATGTCATGCACATTGCATTAGATAGGGAATTTATTCAATGATTTGGCGTTGATAATCACAATTCAATATATCAGTGCATCAATTAGGGTATACAATCAAAATTTAGCATTAAAATTTATAAATAAATATTGCATCTGAGAATTATGTTTAAAGTTTGTTTACATGTCATGCACTTTGTATAAATACATTAGATAGGGAATTTAATCAATGATTTGCCGTTGATAATCACAATTCAATATATCAGAGCATCAATTAGGGTATAAATTAAAAAATAACCCTGAAATATGTCAATAAATATTGCATCTGATAATTCTGTTTAAAGTTTCTTTACATGTCATGCACATTGTATAAATACATTAAATAGGGTATGTAATCAATGACTTGTCTTTGCAAATCACTATACCATATGTCAGTGCAATAATTATGGTGTACAATAAAAAATTGCCATTAAAATATATAAATAAATATTGCATCTAATAATTCTATTTAAAGTTTGTTTACATGTCATGCACACTGTATAAATACATTAAATAGAGTATTTAATCAATGATTTGTCTCTGTAAATCACAATTAGATATGTCATTGCAATAATTAGGGTGTACAATCAAAATATGGAATAAGAATATATAAATAAATATTGCATCTAATAATTCTGTTTAAAGTTTGTTTACATGTCATGCACGTTGCATAAATACATTAGATAGGGAATTTATTCAATGATTTGGCGTTGATAATCACAATTCAATATATCAGTGCATCAATTAGGGTATAAATTAAAAATTAACCCTGAAATATTTTAATACATATTGCATCTGACAATTATGTTCAAAGTTTGTTTACATGTCATGCACATTGTATAAATACATTAAATAGGGTATGTATACGATGACGTGTCTTTGCAAATCACTATACCATATGTCAGTGCATTAATTAGGGTGTACAATAAAAAATTGCCATTAAAATATATAAATAAATATTGCATCTAATAATTCTATTTAAAGTTTGTTTACATGTCATGCACACTGTATAAATACATTAAATGGAGCATTTAATCAAATGATTTGTCTCTGTAAATCACAATTCCATATGTCATGCAATAATTAGGGTGTACAATCAAAGTATGGAATTAGAATATATAAATAAATATTGCATCTAATAATTCTGTGTAAAGTTTGTTTACATGTCATGCACATTGCATTAGATAGGGAATTTATTCAATGATTTGGCGTTGATAATCACAATTCAATATATCAGTGCATCAATTAGGGTATACAATCAAAGTTTAGCATTAAAATATATAAATAAATATTGCATCTGAGAATTCTGTTTAAAGTCTGTTTACATGTCATGCACTTTGTATAAATACATTAAATAGGGTATGTAATCAATGACTTGTCTTTGCAAATCACTATACCATATGTCAGTGCAATCATTAGTGTGTACAATAAGAAATTACCATTAAAATATATAAATAAATATTGCATCTAATAATTCTATTTAAAGTTTGTTTACATGTCATGCACACTGTATAAATACATTAAATAGAGTATTTTATCAATGATTTGTCTCTGTAAATAACAATACCATATGTCATTGCAATAATTAGGGTGTACAATCAAAATATGGAATTAGAATATATAAATAAATATTGCATCTAATAATTCAGTTTAAAGTTTGTTTACATGTCATGCACATTGCATCAATACATTAGATAGGGAATTTAATCAATGATTTGGCGTTGATAATCACAATTCAATATATCAGTGCATCAATTAGGGTATAAATTAAAAATTAACCCTGAAATATTTTAATACATGTTGCATCTGACAATTATGTTCAAAGTTTGTTTACATGTCATGCACTTTGTATAAATACATTAAATAGGGTATGTAATCAATGACGTGTCTTTGCAAATCACTATACCATATGTCAGTGCAATAATTAGGTTGTACAATAAAAAATTGCCATTAAAATATATAAATAAATATTGCATCTAATAATTCTATTTCAAGTTTGTTTACATGTCATGCACACTGTATAAATACATTAAATGGAGCATGATTTGTCTCTGTAAATCACAATTCCATATGTCATGCAATAATTAGGGTGTACAATCAAAGTATGGAATTAGAATATATAAATAAATATTGCATCTAATAATTCTGTGTAAAGTTTGTTTACATGTCATGCACATTGCATTAGACAGGGAATTTATTCAATGATTTGGCGTTGATAATCACAATTCAATATATCAGTGCATCAATTAGGGTATACAATCAAAATTTAGCATTAAAATATATAAATAAATATTGCATCTGAGAATTATGTTTAAAGTTTGTTTACATGTCATGCACTTTGTATAAATACATTAGATTGGGAATTCAATCAATGATTTGCCGTTGATAATCACAATTCAATATATCAGAGCATCAATTAGGGTATAAATTAAAAAATAACCCTGAAATATGTCAATAAATATTGCATCTGATAATTCTGTTTAAAGTTTCTTTACATGTCATGCACATTGTATAAATACATTAAATAGGGTATGTAATCAATGACTTGTCTTTGCAAATCACTATACCATATGTCAGTGCAATAATTATGGTGTACAATAAGAAATTGCCATTAAAATATATAAATAAATATTGCATCTAATAATTCTATTTAAAGTTTGTTTGCATGTCATGCACACTGTATAAATACATTAAATAGAGTATTTAATCAATGATTTGTCTCTGTAAATCACAATACCATATGTCATTGCAATAATTAGGGTGTACAATCAAAATATGGAATTAGAATATATAAATAAATATTGCATCTAATAATTCAGTTTAAAGTTTGTTTACATGTCATGCACATTGCATCAATACATTAGATAGGGAATTTAATCAATGATTTTGGCGTTGATAATCACAATTCAATATATCAGTGCATCAATTAGGGTATAAATTAAAAATTAACCCTGAAATATTTTAATACATATTGCATCTGACAATTATGTTCAAAGTTTGTTTACATGTCATGCACATTGTATAAATACATTAAATAGGGTATGTAATCAATGACGTGTCTTTGCAAATCACTATACCATATGTCAGTGCAATAATTAGGGTGTACAATAAAAAATTGCCATTAAAATATATAAATAAATATTACATCTAATAATTCTATTTAAAGTTTGTTTACATGTCATGCACACTGTATAAATACATTAAATGGAGCATTTAATCAATGATTTGTCTCTGTAAATCACAATTCCATATGTCATGCAATAATTAGGGTGTACAATCAAAGTATGGAATTAGAATATATAAATAAATATTGCATCTAATAATTCTGTGTAAAGTTTGTTTACATGTCATGCACATTGCATTAGATAGGGAATTTATTCAATGATTTGGCGTTGATAATCACAATTCAATATATCAGTGCATCAATTAGGGTATACAATCAAAGTTTAGCATTAAAATATATAAATAAATATTGCATCTGAGAATTCTGTTTAAAGTCTGTTTACATGTCATGCACTTTGTATAAATACATTAAATAGGGTATGTAATCAATGACTTGTCTTTGCAAATCACTATACCATATGTCAGTGCAATAATTAGTGTGTACAATAAGAAATTACCATTAAAATATATAAATAAATATTGCATCTAATAATTCTATTTAAAGTTTGTTTACATGTCATGCACACTGTATAAATACATTAAATAGAGTATTTAATCAATGATTTGTCTCTGTAAATCACAATACCATATGTCATTGCAATAATTAGGGTGTACAATCAAAATATGGAATTAGAATATAGAAATAAATATTGCATCTAATAATTCAGTTTAAAGTTTGTTTACATGTCATGCACATTGCATCAATACATTAGATAGGGAATTTATTCAATGATTTGGCGTTGATAATCACAATTCAATAGATCAGTGCATCAATTAGGGTATAAATTAAAAATTAACCCTGAAATATTTTAATACATATTGCATCTGACAATTATGTTCAAAGTTTGTTTACATGTCATGCACATTGTATAAATACATTAAATAGGGTATGTAATCAATGACGTGTCTTTGCAAATCACTATACCATATGTCAGTGCAATAATTAGGGTGTACAATAAAAAATTGCCATTAAAATATATAAATAAATATTGCATCTAATTCTTCTATTTAAAGTTTGTTTACATGTCATGCACACTGTATAAATACATTAAATGGAGCATTTAATCAATGATTTGTCTCTGTAAATCACAATTCCATATGTCATGCAATAATTAGGGTGTACAATCAAAGTATGGAATTAGAATATATAAATAAATATTGCATCTAATAATTCTGTGTAAAGTTTGTTTACATGTCATGCACATTGCATTAGATAGGGAATTTATTCAATGATTTGGCGTTGATAATCACAATTCAATATATCAGTGCATCAATTAGGGTATACAATCAAAATTTAGCATTAAAATATATAAATAAATATTGCATCTGAGAATTATGTTTAAAGTTTGTTTACATGTCATGCACTTTGTATAAATACATTAGATAGGGAATTTAATTAATGATTTGCCGTTGATAATCACAATTCAATATATCAGAGCATCAATTAGGGTATAAATTAAAAAATAACCCTGAAATATGTCAATAAATATTGCATCTGATAATTCTGTTTAAAGTTTCTTTACATGTCATGCACATTGTATAAATACATTAAATAGGGTATGTAATCAATGACTTGTCTTTGCAAATCACTATACCATATGTCAGTGCAATAATTATGGTGTACAATAAGAAATTGCCATTAAAATATATAAATAAATATTGCATCTAATAATTCTATTTAAAGTTTGTTTACATGTCATGCACACTGTATAAATACATTAAATAGAGTATTTAATCAATGATTTGTCTCTGTAAATCACAATTCCATATGTCATTGCAATAATTAGGGTGTACACTCAAAATATGGAATTAGAATATATAAATAAATATTGCATCTAATAATTCTGTGTAAAGTTTGTTTACATGTCATGCACATTGCATTAGATAGGGAATTTATTCAATGATTTGGCGTTGATAATCACAATTCAATATATCAGTGCATCAATTAGGGTATACAATCAAAGTTTAGCATTAAAATATATAAATAAATATTGCATCTGAGAATTCTGTTTAAAGTCTGTTTACATGTCATGCACTTTGTATAAATACATTAAATAGGGTATGTAATCAATGACTTGTCTTTGCAAATCACTATACCATATGTCAGTGCAATAATTAGTGTGTACAATAAGAAATTACCATTAAAATATATAAATAAATATTGCATCTAATAATTCTATTTAAAGTTTGTTTACATGTCATGCACACTGTATAAATACATTAAATAGAGTATTTAATCAATGATTTGTCTCTGTAAATCACAATACCATATGTCATTGCAATAATTAGTGTGTACAATCAAAATATGGAATTAGAATATAGAAATAAATATTGCATCTAATAATTCAGTTTAAAGTTTGTTTACATGTCATGCACATTGCATCAATACATTAGATAGGGAATTTAATCAATGATTTGGCGTTGATAATCACAATTCAATAGATCAGTGCATCAATTAGGGTATAAATTAAAAATTAACCCTGAAATATTTTAATACATATTGCATCTGACAATTATGTTCAAAGTTTGTTTACATGTCATGCACATTGTATAAATACATTAAATAGGGTATGTAATCAATGACGTGTCTTTGCAAATCACTATACCATATGTCAGTGCAATAATTAGGGTGTACAATAAAAAATTGCCATTAAAATATATAAATAAATATTACATCTAATAATTCTATTTAAAGTTTGTTTACATGTCATGCACACTGTATAAATACATTAAATGGAGCATTTAATCAATGATTTGTCTCTGTAAATCACAATTCCATATGTCATGCAATAATTAGGGTGTACAATCAAAGTATGGAATTAGAATATATAAATAAATATTGCATCTAATAATTCTGTGTAAAGTTTGTTTACATGTCATGCACATTGCATTAGATAGGGAATTTATTCAATGATTTGGCGTTGATAATCACAATTCAATATATCAGTGCATCAATTAGGGTATACAATCAAAGTTTAGCATTAAAATATATAAATAAATATTGCATCTGAGAATTCTGTTTAAAGTCTGTTTACATGTCATGCACTTTGTATAAATACATTAAATAGGGTATGTAATCAATGACTTGTCTTTGCAAATCACTATACCATATGTCAGTGCAATAATTAGTGTGTACAATAAGAAATTACCATTAAAATATATAAATAAATATTGCATCTAATAATTCTATTTAAAGTTTGTTTACATGTCATGCACACTGTATAAATACATTAAATAGAGTATTTAATCAATGATTTGTCTCTGTAAATCACAATACCATATGTCATTGCAATAATTAGGGTGTACAATCAAAATATGGAATTAGAATATAGAAATAAATATTGCATCTAATAATTCAGTTTAAAGTATGTTTACATGTCATGCACATTGCATCAATACATTAGATAGGGAATTTATTCAATGATTTGGCGTTGATAATCACAATTCAATAGATCAGTGCATCAATTAGGGTATAAATTAAAAATTAACCCTGAAATATTTTAATACATATTGCATCTGACAATTATGTTCAAAGTTTGTTTACATGTCATGCACATTGTATAAATACATTAAATAGGGTATGTAATCAATGACGTGTCTTTGCAAATCACTATACCATATGTCAGTGCAATAATTAGGGTGTACAATAAAAAATTGCCATTAAAATATATAAATAAATATTGCATCTAATTCTTCTATTTAAAGTTTGTTTACATGTCATGCACACTGTATAAATACATTAAATGGAGCATTTAATCAATGATTTGTCTCTGTAAATCACAATTCCATATGTCATGCAATAATTAGGGTGTACAATCAAAGTATGGAATTAGAATATATAAATAAATATTGCATCTAATAATTCTGTGTAAAGTTTGTTTACATGTCATGCACATTGCATTAGATAGGGAATTTATTCAATGATTTGGCGTTGATAATCACAATTCAATATATCAGTGCATCAATTAGGGTATACAATCAAAATTTAGCATTAAAATATATAAATAAATATTGCATCTGAGAATTATGTTTAAAGTTTGTTTACATGTCATGCACTTTGTATAAATACATTAGATAGGGAATTTAATCAATGATTTGCCGTTGATAATCACAATTCAATATATCAGAGCATCAATTAGGGTATAAATTAAAAAATAACCCTGAAATATGTCAATAAATATTGCATCTGATAATTCTGTTTAAAGTTTCTTTACATGTCATGCACATTGTATAAATACATTAAATAGGGTATGTAATCAATGACTTGTCTTTGCAAATCACTATACCATATGTCAGTGCAATAATTATGGTGTACAATAAGAAATTGCCATTAAAATATATAAATAAATATTGCATCTAATAATTCTATTTAAAGTTTGTTTACATGTCATGCACACTGTATAAATACATTAAATAGAGTATTTAATCAATGATTTGTCTCTGTAAATCACAATTCCATATGTCATTGCAATAATTAGGGTGTACACTCAAAATATGGAATAAGAATATATAAATAAATATTGCATCTAATAATTCTGTTTAAAGTTTGTTTACATGTCATGCACATTGCATAAATACATTAGATAGGGAATTTATTCAATGATTTGGCGTTAATAATCACAATTCAATATATCAGTGCATCAATTAGGGTATACAATCAAAATTTAGCATTAAAATATATAAATAAATATTGCATCTGAGAATTCTGTTTAAAGTCTGTTTACATGTCATGCACATTGTATAAATACATTAAATAGGGTATGTAATCAATGACTTGTCTTTGCAAATCACTATAACATATGTCAGTGCAATAATTATGGTGTACAATAAGAAATTGCCATTAAGATATATAAATAAATATTGCATCTAATAATTCTATTTAAAGTTTGTTTACATGTCATGCACACCTTATAAATACATTAAATAGAGTATTTAATCAATGATTTGTCTCTGTAAATCACAATTCCATATGTCATTGCAATAATTAGGGTGTACAATCAAAATATGGAATTAGAATATATAAATAAATATTGCATCTAATAATTCTGTGTAAAGTTTGTTTACATGTCATGCACATTGCATTAGATAGGGAATTTATTCAATGATTTGGCGTTGATAATCACAATTCAATATATCAGTGCATCAATTAGGGTATACAATCAAAATTTAGCATTAAAATATATAAATAAATATTGCATCTGAGAATTATGTTTAAAGTTTGTTTACATGTCATGCACTTTGTATAAATACATTAGATAGGGAATTTAATCAATGATTTGCCGTTGATAATCACAATTCAATATATCAGAGCATCAATTAGGGTATAAATTAAAAAATAACCCTGAAATATGTCAATAAATATTGCATCTGATAATTCTGTTTAAAGTTTCTTTACATGTCATGCACATTGTATAAATACATTAAATAGGGTATGTAATCAATGACTTGTCTTTGCAAATCACTATACCATATGTCAGTGCAATAATTATGGTGTACAATAAAAAATTGCCATTAAAATATATAAATAAATATTGCATCTAATAATTCTATTTAAAGTTTGTTTACATGTCATGCACACTGTATAAATACATTAAATAGAGTATTTAATCAATGATTTGTCTCTGTAAATCACAATTCCATATGTCATTGCAATAATTAGGGTGTACAATCAAAATATGGAATAAGAATATATAAATAAATATTGCATCTAATAATTCTGTTTAAAGTTTGTTTACATGTCATGCACGTTGCATAAATACATTAGATAGGGAATTTAATCAATGATTTGGCGTTAATAATCACAATTCAATATATCAGTGCATCAATTAGGGTATACAATCAAAATTTAGCATTAAAATATATAAATAAATATTGCATCTGAGAATTCTGTTTAAAGTTTGTTTACATGTCATGCACATTGCATAAATACATTAGATAGGGAATTTAATCAATGATTTGCCGTTGATAATCACAATTCAATATATCAGAGCATCAATTAGGGTATAAATTAAAAAATAACCCTGAAATATGTAAATAAATATTGCATCTGATAATTCTGTTTAAAGTTTCTTTACATGTCATGCACATTGTATAAATACATTAAATAGGGTATGTAATCAATGACTTGTCTTTGCAAATCACTATACCATATGTCAGTGCAATAATTATGGTGTACAATAAGAAAATGCCATTAAAATATATAAATAAATATTGCATTTAATAATTCTATTTAAAGTTTGTTTACATGTCATGCACACTGTATAAATACATTAAATAGAGTATTGAATCAATGATTTGTCTCTGTAAATCACAATACCATATGTCATTGCAATAATTAGGGTGTACAATCAAAATATGGAATTAGAATATATAAATAAATAGTGCATCTAATAATTCAGTTTAAAGTTTGTTTACATGTCATGCACATTGCATCAATACATTAGATAGGGAATTTAATCAATGATTTTGGCGTTGATAATCACAATTCAATATATCAGTGCATCAATTAGGGTATAAATTAAAAATTAACCCTGAAATATTTTAATACATATTGCATCTGACAATTATGTTCAAAGTTTGTTTACATGTCATGCACATTGTATAAATACATTAAATAGGGTATGTAATCAATGACGTGTCTTTGCAAATCACTATACCATATGTCAGTGCAATAATTAGGGTGTCCAATAAAAAATTGCCATTAAAATATATAAATAAATATTGCATCTAATAATTCTATTTAAAGTTTGTTTACATGTCATGCACATTGCATTAGATAGGGAATTTA
Source organism: Lutraria lutraria (assembly GCA_964023205.1). Taxonomy (NCBI): domain Eukaryota; kingdom Metazoa; phylum Mollusca; class Bivalvia; order Venerida; family Mactridae; genus Lutraria; species Lutraria lutraria. The sequence continues at coordinate 17,651,634 of OZ026845.1, forward strand.
TTCAATGATTTGGCGTTGATAATCACAATTCAATATATCAGTGCATCAATTAGGGTATACAATCAAAATTTAGCATTAAAATATATAAATAAATATTGCATCTGAGAATTATGTTTAAAGTTTGTTTACATGTCATGCACTTTGTATAAATACATTAGATAGGGAATTTAATCAATGATTTGCCGTTGATAATCACAATTCAATATATCAGAGCATCAATTAGGGTATAAATTAAAAAATAACCCTGAAATATGTCAATAAATATTGCATCTGATAATTCTGTTTAAAGTTTCTTTACATGTCATGCACATTGTATAAATACATTAAATAGGGTATGTAATCAATGACTTGTCTTTGCAAATCACTATACCATATGTCAGTGCAATAATTATGGTGTACAATAAAAAATTGCCATTAAAATATATAAATAAATATTGCATCTAATAATTCTATTTAAAGTTTGTTTACATGTCATGCACACTGTATAAATACATTAAATAGAGTATTTAATCAATGATTTGTCTCTGTAAATCACAATTCCATATGTCATTGCAATAATTAGGGTGTACAATCAAAATATGGAATAAGAATATATAAATAAATATTGCATCTAATAATTCTGTTTAAAGTTTGTTTACATGTCATGCACGTTGCATAAATACATTAGATAGGGAATTTATTCAATGATTTGGCGTTAATAATCACAATTCAATATATCAGTGCATCAATTAGGGTATACAATCAAAATTTAGCATTAAAATATATAAATAAATATTGCATCTGAGAATTCTGTTTAAAGTCTGTTTACATGTCATGCACATTGTATAAATACATTAAATAGGGTATGTAATCAATGACTTGTCTTTGCAAATCACTATACCATATGTCAGTGCAATAATTAGTGTGTACAATAAGAAATTACAATTAAAATATATATATATAAATATAGCATCTAATAATTCTATTTAAAGTTTGTTTACATGTCATGCACACTGTATAAATACATTAAATAGAGTATTTAATCAATGATTTGTCTCTGTAAATCACAATACCATATGTCATTGCAAAAATTAGGGTGTACAATCAAAATATGGAATTAGAATATATAAATAAATATTGCATCTAATAATTCAGTTTAAAGTTTGTTTACATGTCATGCACATTGCATCAATACATTAGATAGGGAATTTAATCAATGATTTGGCGTTGATAATCACAATTCAATATATCAGTGCATCAATTAGGGTATAAATTAAAAATTAACCCTGAAATATTTTAATACATATTGCATCTGACAATTATGTTCAAAGTTTGTTTACATGTCATGCACATTGTATAAATACATTAAATAGGGTATGTAATCAATGATGTGTCTTTGCAAATCACTATACCATATGTCAGTGCAATAATTAGGGTGTACAATAAAAAATTGCCATTAAAATATATAAATAAATATTGCATCTAATAATTCTATTTAAAGTTTGTTTACATGTCATTCACACTGTATAAATACATTAAATGGAGCATGATTTGTCTCTGTAAATCACAATTCCATATGTCATTCAATAATTAGGGTGTACAATCAAAGTATGGAATTAGAATATATAAATAAATATTGCATCTAATAATTCTGTGTAAAGTTTGTTTACATGTCATGCACATTGCATTAGATAGGGAATTTATTCAATGGTTTGGCGTTGATAATCACAATTCAATATATCAGTGCATCAATTAGGGTATACAATCAAAATTTAGCATTAAAATATATAAATAAATATTGCATCTGAGAATTATGTTTAAAGTTTGTTTACTTGTCATGCACTTTGTTATTATAAATACATTAGATAGGGAATTTAATCAATGATTTGCCGTTGATAATCACAATTCAATATATCAGAGCATCAATTAGGGTATAAATTAAAAAATAACCCTGAAATATGTCAATAAATATTGCATCTGATAATTCTATTTAAAGTTTGTGTACATGTCATGCACACTGTATAAATACATTAAATGGAGCATTTAATCAATGATTTGTCTCTGTAAATCACAATTCCATATGTCATGCAATAATTAGGGTGTACAATCAAAGTATGGAATTAGAATATATAAATAAATATTGCATCTAATAATTCTGTGTAAAGTTTGTTTACATGTCATGCACATTGCATTAGATAGGGAATTTATTCAATGATTTGGCGTTGACAATCACAATTCAATATATCAGTGCATCAATTAGGGTATACAATCAAAGTTTAGCATTAAAATATATAAAGAAATATTGCATCTGAGAATTCTGTTTAAAGTCTGTTTACATGTCATGCACTTTGTATAAATACATTAAATAGGGTATGTAATCAATGACTTGTCTTTGCAAATCACTATACCATATGTCAGTGCAATAATTATGGTGTACAATAAGAAATTGCCATTAAAATATATAAATAAATATTGCATCTAATAATTCTATTTAAAGTTTGTTTACATGTCATGCACACCTTATAAATACATTAAATTGAGTATTTAATCAATGATTTGTCTCTGTAAATCACAATTCCATATGTCATTGCAATAATTAGGGTGTACAATCAAAATATGGAATTAGAATATATAAATAAATATTGCATCTAATAATTCTGTTTAAAGTTTGTTTACATGTCATGCACATTGCATAAATACATTAGATAGGGAATTTATTCAATGATTTGGCGTTGATAATCACAATTCAATATATCAGTGGATCAATTAGGCTATAAATTAAAAATTAACCCTGAAATATTTTAATACATATTGCATCTGACAATTATGTTCAATGTTTGTTTACATGTCATGCACATTGTATAAATACATTAAATAGGGTATGTAATCAATGACGTGTCTTTGCAAATCACTATACCATATGTCAGTGCAATAATTAGGGTGTACAATAAAAAATTGCCATTAAAATATATAAATAAATATTGCATCTAATAATTCTATTTAAAGTTTGTTTACATGTCATGCACACTGTATAAATACATTAAATGGAGCATGATTTGTCTCTGTAAATCACAATTCCATATGTCATGCAATAATTAGGGTGTACAATCAAAGTATGGAATTAGAATATATAAATAAATATTGCATCTAATAATTCTGTGTAAAGTTTGTTTACATGTCATGCACATTGCATTAGATAGGGAATTTATTCAATGATTTGGCGTTGATAATCACAATTCAATATATCAGTGCATCAATTAGGGTATACAATCAAAATTTAGCATTAAAATATATAAATAAATATTGCATCTGAGAATTCTGTTTAAAGTTTGTTTACATGTCATGCACCTCATATAAATTCATGAAATATGGAATTTAATCATAGATTTGCATTTCATAATCATAGTACAATATACAACATCCCTAAATAGGACTACAATCAAAGTCTGGCTTTGAAATGTGTACAGAAATATTCCATTTAATAATTCTGTCTAAAATTGTCTGGTTACATGTCATGCACCTTATATAAATTCATTAAATAGGGAATTTAATCATAGATTTGCATTTCATAACCATAATAAAAAATATATGGTCATTAATTAGGGCTACAATCAAAATCTGGCTTTGGAATGTGCACATAAATATTGCATTTAAAACTTCCGGTTAAAGTTTGTTTACATGTCATGCACCTCATATAAATTCATTAAATAGGGAATTTAATCACAGATTTGCATTTCATAATCATTGTACAATATACAACATCAATAAATAGCATTTAAAAATTCCGGTTGAAGTTTGTTTACATGTCATGCACCTCGTATAAGTTCATGAAATATGGAATTTAATAATAGATTTGCATTTCATAATCATTATACAATATACAACTGCCATAAATAGGGCTACAATAGAAATCTGGCTTTGAAATGTGTACATAATAATTGCATTTAAAAATTCCGGTTAAAGTTTGTTTAAATGTCATGCACCTTATATAAATTCATTAAATAGGGAATTTAATCAGAGATTTGCATTTCATAACCATAATAAAATATATCTGGTCATTAATTAGGTCTACAATAAAAATCTGCCTTTGAAATGTGTACATAAATTATACATTTAATAAGTCTGACTAAAACTGTTTGTTAGCATGTCATGCACCTTATATTAATTCATTAAATAGGGATTTTAATAATAGATTTGCAATTATTAGTCATTGTACAATATACTACATCAATAAATAGGACTGCAATCAAAATCTGGCTTTGGAATGTGCACATAAATATTGCATTTAAAACTTCCGGTTAAAGTTTGTTTACATGTCATGCACCTCATATAAATTCATTAAATAGGGAATTTAATCACAGATTTGCATTTCATAATCATTGTACAATATACAACATCAATAAATAGCATTTAAAAATTCCGGTTGAAGTTTGTTTACATGTCATGCACCTCGTATAAGTTCATGAAATATGGAATTTAATAATAGATTTGCATTTCATAATCATTATACAATATACAACTGCCATAAATAGGGCTACAATAGAAATCTGGCTTTGAAATGTGTACATAATAATTGCATTTAAAAATTCCGGTTAAAGTTTGTTTAAATGTCATGCACCTTATATAAATTCATTAAATAGGGAATTTAATCAGAGATTTGCATTTCATAACCATAATAAAATATATCTGGTCATTAATTAGGTCTACAATAAAAATCTGCCTTTGAAATGTGTACATAAATTATACATTTAATAAGTCTGACTAAAACTGTTTGTTAGCATGTCATGCACCTTATATTAATTCATTAAATAGGGATTTTAATAATAGATTTGCAATTATTAGTCATTGTACAATATACTACATCAATAAATAGGACTGCAATCAAAATCTGGCTTTGGAATGTGCACATAAATATTGCATTTAAAACTTCCGGTTAAAGTTTGTTTACATGTCATGCACCTCATATAAATTCATGAAATATGGAATTTAATCATATATTTGCATTTCATAATCATAGTACAATATACAACATCCATAAATAGGAATACAATCGAAATCTGTCTTTGAAATGTGTACAGAAATATTCCATTTAATAATTCTGTCTAAAATTGTCTGGTTACATGTCATGCACCTTATATAAATTCATTAAATAGGGAATTTAATCATAGATTTGCATTTCATAACCATAATAAAAAATATATGGTCATTAATTAGGGCTACAATCAAAATCTGGCTTTGGAATGTGCACATAAATATTGCATTTAAAACTTCCGGTTAAAGTTTGTTTACATGTCATGCACCTCATATAAATTCATTAAATAGGGAATTTAATCACAGATTTGCATTTCATAATCATTGTACAATATACAACATCAATAAATAGCATTTAAAAATTCCGGTTGAAGTTTGTTTACATGTCATGCACCTCGTATAAGTTCATGAAATATGGAATTTAATAATAGATTTGCATTTCATAATCATTATACAATATACAACTGCCATAAATAGGGCTACAATAGAAATCTGGCTTTGAAATGTGTACATAATAATTGCATTTAAAAATTCCGGTTAAAGTTTGTTTAAATGTCATGCACCTTATATAAATTCATTAAATAGGGAATTTAATCAGAGATTTGCATTTCATAACCATAATAAAATATATCTGGTCATTAATTAGGTCTACAATAAAAATCTGCCTTTGAAATGTGTACATAAATTATACATTTAATAAGTCTGACTAAAACTGTTTGTTAGCATGTCATGCACCTTATATTAATTCATTAAATAGGGATTTTAATAATAGATTTGCAATTATTAGTCATTGTACAATATACTACATCAATAAATAGGACTGCAATCAAAATCTGGCTTTGGAATGTGCACATAAATATTGCATTTAAAACTTCCGGTTAAAGTTTGTTTACATGTCATGCACCTCATATAAATTCATTAAATAGGGAATTTAATCACAGATTTGCATTTCATAATCATTGTACAATATACAACATCAATAAATAGCATTTAAAAATTCCGGTTGAAGTTTGTTTACATGTCATGCACCTCGTATAAGTTCATGAAATATGGAATTTAATAATAGATTTGCATTTCATAATCATTATACAATATACAACTGCCATAAATAGGGCTACAATAGAAATCTGGCTTTGAAATGTGTACATAATAATTGCATTTAAAAATTCCGGTTAAAGTTTGTTTAAATGTCATGCACCTTATATAAATTCATTAAATAGGGAATTTAATCAGAGATTTGCATTTCATAACCATAATAAAATATATCTGGTCATTAATTAGGTCTACAATAAAAATCTGCCTTTGAAATGTGTACATAAATTATACATTTAATAAGTCTGACTAAAACTGTTTGTTAGCATGTCATGCACCTTATATTAATTCATTAAATAGGGATTTTAATAATAGATTTGCAATTATTAGTCATTGTACAATATACTACATCAATAAATAGGACTGCAATCAAAATCTGGCTTTGGAATGTGCACATAAATATTGCATTTAAAACTTCCGGTTAAAGTTTGTTTACATGTCATGCACCTCATATAAATTCATGAAATATGGAATTTAATCATATATTTGCATTTCATAATCATAGTACAATATACAACATCCATAAATAGGAATACAATCGAAATCTGTCTTTGAAATGTGTACAGAAATATTCCATTTAATAATTCTGTCTAAAGTTGTCTGTTTATATGTCATGCACCTTATATAAATATTGCATTTAAATATTATATATTTCATGCACATTGTATCAACTCATTAATGAGGTCATTTCCTGAACGTTTAAAATTATGAGTCAATGCACCATATAAGGTCAATATTTAGGGTATTTAATCAATGTAGGACTGAGAAATATGTAGACAAATATTGCGGAAACTATTCCGTCAAAAGTATGTTTAAAATCCATGCACATTGCATGCAATCATTAATTTGGCCATCAAATCAAGATTCCTCAATAATGTGTTTTTCAACAAAACTATAATTAAGCTGTAAGGCTTGTAAACAAATATCCCCTCATAACTGAATGCAAATTACGTATGCACTTCATGCACATTGCATGAAATCATTTATTAGGTCATTTAATATAGATTCCTCTATGAAAAATATTAATTAATACTGCAAAACTATATTCAACATTTTTTGACCTACATAATTAGGGTAATTAATCAAATACTGTATGTTTAATAATCAAATGGGTTTTGCAACATTCACATCAGTCATTTCATTCTGATATATTCATAATAATGTGTTTTCCAACATAACAATATGCTGTAAATTTTGAAAACAAATATACCGGAAATGATTCAATACAATAGATATATATATAGTTCATGCACATTGTATCAACTCATTAATTAGGTAATTTCATGAAGGTTTAAACTTATGAGTTAATGCACATCATATAAGGTCAATATTTAGGGTATTTAATCAATGTAGGAGAAATATGTAAACAAATATTGCAGAAACAATTCCGTCAAAAGTATGTTTAAAATTCATGCACATTGCATGAAATCATTAATTTGGCAATCTAATCAAGATTCCTCAAAAATGTGTTTTCAACAAAACTATATGCTGTAAAGCTTGTAAACAAATATCCCATCAATAATTGAATGCAAATTATGTATGCACTTCATGCACATTGCATGAAATCATTCATTAGGTCATTTAATATAGATTCCTCTATTGAAATATTAATAAATACCGCAAAACTAAATTCATCATATTTTGACCTACATATTTAGGGTATATTAGGGTATATGTAAACAAATATTGCAAAAAAAATTCCGTTAAAAGTGTGGCATATTGTATTATAAATTGGCTGGGTTATCCACCAGCCCGATTAGCTCAGTTGGTGGAGCATCTGACTTGCAAGCAGGAGGTTGCAGGTTCGACCCCCTCATCGGGTACATTATTTTCCTCCTCCTATTACATATATACAAAATTCATGCACATTGTCAGCAATTCAACTCAATAATTAGGTGATATCATGAAAGTTTGCAATTATCAGTTAATGCACATCATATAAGATGAATAGTTAGGGTATTTAATCAAAATATGACTGAGAAATATGTAAATAAATATTACAGAAACAATTCCGTTTAAAGTTTGTTTACAATTTATGCATATTGCATGAAATCATTAATTAGGTCATTTTATCAAGATTCCTCAATAATGTGCTTTTCAACAAAACTATATGCTGTAGATCTTGTAAACAAATATCCCATCAATAATTCAATGCAAAGAATGTATGTAATTCATGCACATTGTATGAAATCATTAATTAGGTCATCTAATCAAGATTCCTTAATGAAAAATGTTAAGAAACAAAGCAAGAACAAGTTCAGTTTATTTGGCCTAAATAGTTAGGGTAATTAATCAGATACTATATGTGTAGTAACTGCCCTTGTTGAATGTTTATTGCAAAAATGGGAGTTTGAACTTTTCATTTATTTTAATACTTTATTTCTAATTTCACTTCATAGGCCTCATTGCTAGTTATTTCTTCATTTGTGAGAGACATTGTAAATGTATAACCATGAATTGTCTGTTGAATCTTTTTTGTTCGGAACTTAGTATGAGTACATGTATCTTTTTCTATTTTTTCCTGAACTACATGTTACTTTCTTCTAAACTGCATGTATTCTTCAATTAATATGTTTTCAATATGCAACATATATTTATGTTTGTCTTCTGAGAAAAACCTAATTTATCTTTGTAAGATCTCACTTATCCTAATTACAACAAGAGGGCCAAATGACCCTATATCGCTCACATGACAATCATTGTTAACTCATTGTAACCTGTGACCTAGCTTTTGATCGCTAGAACTTGTCCTTCATATTAATAAGACAAACATTCTGACAAGTTTTGGTGAAGATACAATCAAAATTTGACATCTACAGTGTTAATAAGGTTTTCCTAAGATTTGACCTTGTGACCTAGTTTTTGAACCTATGTGACCCATATTTGAACTTGTCCTTACTATCATTAAGACAAGGTTTAGCCAAGATCAAATTAAAACCATGACATTTAGAGCTTTTACAAGATTTTTACCTAAGATTTGACCTGATGACCCAGTTTGTGACCCCAGCTGACCCATGTTCAACCTTGACCCTCAATTCATTGACTGTTATATCATTAAAACAATCAATTTGACAAAGTTTGTTGAAGATCCACTTGTAACTGTGCATTAACACTGATTTTCATAAGATTTGACCTAGCGGCTTAGTTTTTGACCCCAGATGACCTGTGATCATGCTCTTCCAAGATATTATAAAGACAAACATTCTGACAAAGTTTCATGATGATCCATTTAAAACAGTGACTTCTAGAGTGTTCACAACGTTTTCCAGCAATTTGGCTTAGTGACCTAGATTTTGACCGCAGATGACCTATCATCAAACTTGACCTACATATCATTGAAATAAACATTTTGATAAGGTTACATTAAAATCCAATCAAAACAGTTATTTCTAGAGTGTTCACAAGGTTTTCCCTTATTTGGCCCTGGTGACCTAATTTTTTACCCCAAATGGACCATTTATCAAACTATTTTGTTGATATTTACATCCTGTCTAAGTAATGCAAAAATAGGGCTAAAAATATGGCCCCTAGTGTGTTCACAAGGTAAAGTTTGAGGATGCACAGACGCACGACGCCGGATGAGGACTGATGACAAAAGCTCACCCTGAGCACAAAGGTGCTCATGTGAGCTAAATACTGATGAGCATTGGCACTGCTCTGTATACTGCTCTTGTTTCTTGTTTGCTTCACTCACTTGATGTAAATCTTCATAAACATGTATTTCTTTTTACTTGTGCAGCTAAATTCTTTATGAGATAATAATTATTAGAGTTTTTACTTAATAGTAATGTATTAAACACAATTGGAAAATCCCAGTAGCATTTTAGTGATATTAGTTTGCCTCTTTTCTGCAAATTTTATGTCTGTTAAATTGTATGTACATTTCCTGTTGTAAATAGTTTTTAACAGTATTTTATGAGGTCAAATAAATGGTTTACAATGCTGTGACAGTTTTCTTGAAAGTTTTTTAATGATGTCATATTACTGGTGGAAAATGCACACACAAGTTTTTTTGCAGTTTTATTTGAGGTCATATAAATGGTTTGAAATGCTAGTAAGCAGTTTTATGATGTCATCTCAATTGCTTTTTTTCGGCATATCTAAATGCTTTTAAATGCACTTTCAAGGCAAAAATTGCATTTTAAATGCTTTCTATTTTAAGTCTATAATTTATAATCACAATTTTAAGGAAAAACTGGCCAGAAAAACAAGGCTAAATAATAGGGCTGAGTATCGATAAAAATTATTGATACAATATTTGTATCATGTTCTACACATACGAAATAAAAACAGAAATGGTGAGAAACATTGACTATATTGGCACAGGTACTTGACACAAAATCAAATATTGGCTGCATAGGATACATATATACGTACCTAATAATAAGGGAAGGTACCTAATGTTAATTCAGCAGGCATGCCAAACGCTCGTGCTGAACTGCAAAAAACTATTTTCTTCTTGTGAATGACTGCAGATAGGTTTAATATATGTGTCACAACTTTTTATTTGATGAAAATTCACAAAACACGGTCCAAAACATGTTTTTAAAATTCATTTTCATTTTTATCGATATTTGTTCGATACTTTAATGTTCGATACGATATATCAACCAAACCCTATATACAGGTATTCGATACGACACGTGAACCGGTACTAAGCCGTACTAAATAACTGCAAGTTAAATGCATTTCTTTTTCCTAAGGGATAATACAGGAATATATCCCATAATTGAAAGTGTATTTCTGTATATTCCGGTAATGTGGGTGTTCCAGAATAATGTGAGACCATTAACAATATTTTATTTCAACTATTCATACTTTTAACACAGCTTTATAATCCAAAGTCTACTGGCATCTGAAGACCCCCTACAGACCCTTTACTATCCAAGAATTCTTTTCACACTCAGAAAAACTGTCAAATAATATGTTTATAGCATGTTTTATAACAACAATATAAAGTTGTTTTCTTTCAAAATATATACATTTTGTATTATACATACTACTCATAGTAGTGAGCTTATCCTGAGTGATTCTCGATAATCATCTTTATTTCAAAACAAATGTTCTATATTTGTTGATTTCCTCACTTTTGAATAAATCTAACTAGCCTACAGAATTGCAGTTAATCTATATTTTTAAGGTCAGATAGCTTAATTGGACAGAGCAACTCAGGCCAGTAATTGGTTATGAGGAGATTTGGGTTCGAATCCCGATCTGACTTTCATTGATAACTGCAAACATTTTTAAAAAATGGGAACTTAGTTTGTACAGTTTGTTTAAGACTTACAGTGAGCAGTGTAATTACTTCGAATTTGAACAGTGATAATAAAAAATTCCAAAATTAAAATCCTATTTTCCAAATGGTTAAATCCCTATCCTAATTGACTGGTCCAGATGGCATTTACATCTCTGATCCGACATCTTGAGTGAGTACTCTTGATTTAAATTCTTCGGTATGGGACCCTTATACTTAAAGCAAGATTATCGCAACTGTTGAGAAAGTTCAATGTTAGGGAGCCCGCTTTGTTACCAGAAACCACTCATGATATAAACACAGCGTAACATCAATATGCTGAATGATCTCAACTGTCATGGCCACAGAGTGAGTACTACAGCATTGTCAACTGAACAAAAGACTAACATCCTCCTACAAAGCCTTATTTCAGTGCCTTATTAAACCAAAGACCTATACATAGATAAGCAACTAGTCTAAATCTCGCAGTCACGCGGCAGATTGACAAAATCTCACAAATTCACGTTTGCTTATTGCTCATTTTCTATTGAAGACATATAAAAGTAAATTATATCTTCCAATAGAGCAAGACATTCCCTACAAAATGATACCAAGTTGATAAAAATCGGAGCACAAATAAAAAAAGTTTTATGCAAAATACAAAGGCCCCTGCATGAACCTTATATCTTACATTTTGTCATTTTTCTGCTATACTGGTTGAATTTAAGTAAACAATTTCAAAGAAATTTCTTAACAAATCGTATTGAAAATATTTTCTTGCATCAGAAAAATGAGTACTAAATGACATGGTTGAAAATTCATTAATGAGATTTGCCATATTTTAAGTAGTTTGCAAAATTCAAAGATCTGCTGCGTGCAAAAATAGCATTTTCTACAGGCGCTTACAGGAGTTTCTTATCTATGTATGTATAGGTCTTTGATTAAACCAAGGACTTATATACATACATGTATATAAGTCCTTGATTAAATTAAACATTGATTGAAATTTCTGTGATAAATGTTTGTCTGTAGATGCATTTTGATTGGTTTATCTTTTTAACTTTTCTGATTTTTTTAGCTTAGATAACCGATATTCTAGACGGCGAGTATATTGTGCCAGGAGCTTTCAGTGCTTTGATTTTAGTCATTCAGATTTGTCTCCCTGTGGAGATCATGGTCAGCAAACGTCCTAATTTGTTTCCCGCTGAATTAGCTTTGGTGCATTGCAACGCAGAACGGGAACCAGTTCACAAGCGTCTATGTACGGGAAGTTCTTCACATGTTGATGTAGTTTCCTCCTGTTTATTAACTAATACCACGTAAGTGTTGATTTTTGTTTATGAAAAGCGATGTATTTAACGATGAAATGTAAAGTTGACTGTTTTTATTTGTAGTGTAATAGCTAGTTATGTGCATGTCATACGTTTTCGCGAATTCGCGATGTATTTGTGTCCTTGTACTGTAGGATGGAGTGTTCTAATACCGCGGTACTAATATCGTGGACGCACCGGTTTTCGAACACAAATCTTTAATTCGACGTTTCTCTATCAACTGTAGAAATATAGGCTATCAAATCAAATCAGAGACATAGATAACAGAGATTGGCAACTTAAAATATCACGCATGACATCATTTCGTAAATTCTGTAGCAAGTATACAGGCCGTCCCTATTACCACATACCTAACTCTGTTAAAATGCACGACAGTACAAGTCTGCAATCATACAACCATTTAATTCTCATAAGAAATTCTTCTTCTTGTCGAAAAATGAATGTCAGAATTAACTTTGTCAGAATGTTTGGTCAAGTTTAACCATGGATCATATAGAGTCACCAGATCAATTTGCTGGAAAACTTTGATATCAGCAGACCTCATGACACAGGTTCAAATCAGTGCTTTAATGAGTAAACAATGATTGTCATGTGAGTGATATAGGTCCATCTTGGCCCTCTTGTTTCTTCTTTTTTAGGTTAGTTCCTTGAATCAACAAGTCTAGCCTGTTCATTCCAAGAAGAGAATGCTTCAATTCATCCTTTGTCAAGTCATCAATAATGTCCCACCAAGTTTACCTCATTACAATACCAAAATTATCAGCCATATTCACTTGATAAATAATTCCACTGTTACGCCCAGATGACCTGTACAGGCCCCAGGAGTTCCCCCAATTCAACCTACACCAGACTTATTACCAACACCTACTGTAGGTAAATACTGATCAAGTTGGTCAACAACTACAGCAGACGTATTTAAAACAGTGGTTGAAGATTTTTTTATTTACCGGTAGAAACAAAGTAATGAAAAACCAGATTATTCATGTACACCTATTCCCCACCTTATGACCACCCCGAAATAACAACCACCCCACTAGTACGGCATTTTTTAAAAGAACTGAATTTTTCCTTCTATGTTTAATGGTCTTTTGATCCGAAATTGCGACCACCCCGCTATTACGTAAAACAACCACTTATCTCCGACCATTTTGTTTTTCTGTGTGTTCTCTGACCCCGATATTACGACCACGGTCGATTGCACACTCACATTTTGCATCTCCGACTTCGCACCTCTGACAATGAGATTGATGCGAAGCTTACATTGTTTTCTGGTCAGGACCTTGTTTTTCACGACAATTAGTGCATAAGGGACTATGAATTAGTGGTTATATATGGTATACTGTTGATCTGATCTGTTCAGCATGTAACTGGCGGATAAATGAAAATGTGTACATGCTGTTGTTTTAGTCTAATTTTAGATCTATCAGATGACTAAGAACCCAACGATCTATGTTGATTAATTAATAACAATTGTTTTCACTGGCACATAAACCATGCATCAATGTCGTGCGTTTTACAAAATTTTAATGGTCACCTATTTAAATTCTCTAGTAAACTCACGTTTAATTCATCGGATTGAATCTTGATTTATTTGCCGGTAAACCGTCTACTTTCACTTTCTTGGTGTCTTACAATAAAGACGAAACATCGCCGAATTTAACTAATTATCATAATAATGAATAAACGCCCGCAGTACTGTCCGATTTTCCAGTATGAAATAGTCGTATGGAGACTTATCTTACGAAAAATTGTTAAATAAAAAAATGTTATATTATAAGGTCCTGTGTCAAATTAATTAGTTGCTAAAATTAAAAGTAATACATTTTTAGACATGTTTAATTATGTACGAGTAGTACATGGTCAACTATCACATTGTATAGGGACTATTGCATATTTTGACAGAAATTGCATTTGAGGTCAGGTTTCCCTTATAGAAATTGCATTTAAGGTCAGGTTTCCCTTATAGAAATTGCATTTGAGGTCAGGTTTCCCCTATATTAAGACCACCGCGCTATTAAGACTACTTTGTCTAAGAACCACAGATGGTCTTATTAGCGGGGTTCTACTGTATTATTATGTTTGATTTCATTTGATTCAATGGGTGTATTTCTGATTTAACCATATTTCAGTTATATACTGTAACTGTCTCCCATGAACTGTATTCTAACCAGTACTATCTTGCCCTTTTACAAGAAGTAGAAAACTTCTCCACATATGGAGTATAATTGACCTTTTGTCAAATGGGTATGACCTACCGCATCTGGGATTTGAACCAAGAGTGTCTGAGTTATGTCCAGAGCCAGAGCACTTGACCACAGTCGAAGCTTTGTTTTCTTTGAATAGTAATTATTTTTAGTGGCATATCATTTCTGAAAAAATGATGATTTGGAATTTTGTCTTGCAGATCCCTGTAATGTCTGAAGAGATTTCAAGAGGGGAAAATCCTTGACGACTTCCTGGAGATTGCAGACAGTTCTGATGCTGTTACATATATATATATATATTAATGAGGTATAAGTGACCTAAGAGACTAATAACATGTGTGCATGTATGTTTGTGCACACTAACTTATATTTAAAAACCAAGGAATGAAAATTGTGTACTTGTATCTCAAACAACAAGTATTTGTACATAAAGATTATACAAGTCTGTATGCATGAATAAGCAATTTTATTGTCATTTTATTCATAAACTTACTCAACAGACATTACTTTCAAGCTTCACTGTCTAGTTATGGTATTATGTTGTTGCTGCCACGTTCTAATAACTTGTTTTGATTTATAATAGGTTTGAGCTTCTGAACTGGAGGAATATAAGACCAGACTTTTAGAGACGGAGAGAGCTAGAGCTCAAGTTGGTAACCAATCAGATGTTAGAATTGCACGAAGAGTTGAAGAAAGCAAAGAAATCTCAAAAAAAGAAATCTCAGGTTGTGCATGAGTCTGGTTATAAGATTCTTTTCAAATTTTATACCCTCACAAATGATGTTTGAAAGGTGGTAATTATTGGAGTCACTTTGTCGATCGGTCTGTTATTTTCAGACTAATTGTTTGAATGTGATAGTAATCATACCAAAATACTTAAATTTTGAAAACAAATATTGGAATCGACCTTTACATTTTCAAAAGCTACTATAGAAAGGGAGATAACTCGAAAATTAAAAATAAACCAAATCAAAAGTAAAATATTTGGAATAATGATACATTGATGTATGAGTATTAGAATTATTACTTACTGATGTTGATATTGTTGTAAATAGATGGAGAAATTGGCTGCTGATTAATGATTTGGAGTTCAGGAATGATTATTTATTTAGATATTGTCTTTCAGGAATGAATAATTTTTAGAATTCAGAATTCAGGAATGAAAATCAATTGCTCCGCACCCCTCCCCTCCCCTGGTAAGAAGCTACTTGTGTTAAAGTTTTTTATTTGTACATGGACTTGGATTTGATAATTTATAATCCTTTCAGTCAACAGTCAGCTAGATCAACATTTCAATGTTCCCAACATCACAAAGTGTGTGTAATCTTGCAGTGAGAATGGAAACCATCGTCCTGCCAAATCAGCCATTGATTTATCAGAAAAGTATGTATGTTCACTGTCTAGCTAGTATAATGATTGATAATTTTAGACAGATATGCATGCAACATTCTCATGAGTCATGAGGTAAAGAACTTATGCATGATGAACAAATATTAATTAGAAAAGATTTATTTTGAATCATAGCAATGCAAATGTTAAATTCAAATTTACAGTTGTGGAGGGTGAATAATACCAATACATGAATGTATACAGTTTCATGTTTAAATCATCAAAGTATGATGTTAATATACATTCATCAATATAATTCCAAATTGAACCCTTGATATAATATAGTCGGTACTGAATTTAATCTTTTGAAAGTGATCATTTTCATTTTGTCTATGCACTTTCGTTTATAACTTTTCCTATCTGATCTTCATCAGTCTGTAATTCAAATTTAGGTTTTAAGAAATATTAATCCATTCCTGTTTTCTTACTAAATACAGTCAAACCTGTGTTAGCGGCCTTTTTCAAGTAAAGGCCACCCTGTGAATAAAGGCCACTCTTTTGAAAACCATCACTGACCAATTAGAACAAAATGACATCTGAATAAAGGCCACCTGTCAGTAAAGGCCACATTGTGTCTTTCCTATGGGTGACCATTGTTTACAGGTTTGACTGTGGTCTTTTTTTTCAAGACTTGCACATTGCATGGGCAATAAATTTAGCAAATTGAACAATCGCCAAAGAATCTCTTATTTAACAATTTCTGCTAAAATCATAATCAATGTATAATCAAAGTACTGAAAGTATTGTCGGAACCTGATTTTTTCCACACGAAGCAAAATAAAGAGAAATATGTAGACATATTGTTAGTGCCCATGCAAATATTTTTAAAAGTTACACTAACGGACCGACTTTTCATTTATACATAATGCAGGTCATATACATGTATGTGAAGGACATACTAGTCTCTTAGCATAAAAAAGAAAATAATCATTGGTAAGTTTAACAGCACATTGAATAAAGACAGATAATGAACTTGCATTAAAAACTCCTTGTTATACACAAAAAAAGTGCACAACACATAAGTTACAGTAAATATCAACATTGATACTTCTAATTTTAACTCAAGAGAACATAGTTGCATTCAGAACACAATCATGGTCACTCACATTAAAAAGACCCTGACACGATAGAGTAGGGCCTATAACGCATATAGTTTAATTGATGTTGCACGAGATTAAGACATGATCATGTAATTCTAAATAATCTTGAATAAAAAGAACTCTTTTAAGTATCATTTTTAGCTCACATGTCACAAAGTGACAAAGTGAGCTATTAGGATCACTCTCCGTCCGGCGTCGTGCGTCGTCAAACTTTATGTTGTGACCACACCAGGGGCCACATTTTTAGCTCAATTTTAGCAAAACTAGGTCAGAACGTTAATATCAACAAAATCTCGCACGAGTTTGATATTGGGCCATTTTGGGTAAAAAACTAGGTCACCAGGGCCAAATAAGGGAAAACCTTGTGAACACTTTAGAAATCACTGTTTTGACTGGATCTTCATGAAACTTTGTCAGAATGTTTATTTTAATAATATATAGGTCAAGTTTGATAATGGGTCATTTCCGGTGAAAAACTAGGTCACTAGGGCAAATTGCTGGAAAACCTTGTGAACACTCTAGAAGTCACTGTTTTGATTGGATGATCATGAAACCTTGTCAGAATGTTTGTCTTCATAATATCTTGGACGAGTTCGAACATGTGTCATCTTGGGTCAAAAACTAGGTCGCTAGGTCAAATCTTATGAAAAACCATGTTAACACTGTAGATTTCACAGTTATTATTGGATCTTCACCAAACTTTGTCAAATCGTTTGTTTTAATAATATAACGGTCAAGTATAACTATGGGTCATCTGGGGTCAATAACTAGGTCACCAGGTCAAATCTTAGGAAAACTTTGTTAACACTGTAGATGTCACAGTTTTAATTGGATCTTCACCAAACGTTGTCAGAATGTCTGCCTCAATGATATGTGGGTCAAGGTTGAACATGGGTCAGCCGGGGTCAAAAACTGGGTCACCAGGTCAAATCTTAGGTAAAAATCTTGTAAAAGCTCTAAATGTCATGGTTTTAATTGGATCTTGGCCAAACCTTGTCAGATTGTTTGTCTTAATGATATTAAGGACAAGTGCAAATATGGGTCACGTAGGGTAAAAAACCAGGTCACAATGTCAAATCTTAGGAAAACCTTATTAACACTGTAGATGTCAAATTTTGATCGTATCTTCACCAAACCTAGTCAGAATGTTTGTCTTAATGATATGTAAGACAAATTCGAACATAGGTCATCTGATGTCAAAAACTAGGTCACGAGGTCAAATCTTGTCTATGCTGTAGTTTTCATGGTTTTGATTGGATCTTCACCACATTTTGTCAGAATGTTTGTCTTATTTATATGTAGGACAAGTTCTAACATGGGTCATCTGGGGTCAAAAACTAGGTCACCGATTCAAAACAATGTTTTAATGAGTGAACAGTGATTGTCATGTGAGCGATATAGGGCCATCTTGGCCCTCTTGTTTAAAAGCACTTAACCAGTATTTTACGTTTGTATTCAGCGACTCTAATCATTATTTGTTAGCCATAGTTTAAACATTTGACCTCTGCAGGTTACCCGACATGAACTCGAAAACAGAAAGTAGAACTATATTTACGGAAACAGGATATGCAAAAAAGCTACATAGGCACGCTATTTCATTGGCTGGCAGATACGTGGGTTTAATTCTACGCATTTGAATATGTCATGTATTTTACCCACATGCACATAAAATAAATTATTTAGATACATGACACTTTCCATTTGTTTACGATAGAAAGATTTTTTGAATTATATTTAGATCCAACACATTAAAGTAAGGAAATATACCAGCTTCATCTATATAATCACACAATTAATTGAGTACTATCTCCTTGTGCAGCTGTTCTTTTAAACAAGCTGTTACGGAGTCCAAGGAATGTAGATACATGTAGGTATACAAGTACAAGGAAAGGTGACTTATCCACACTGTTTCGATTATTTAAATATTAAAATATTGTATTTTATATTTTTTACAACTTTTCCAAAAATGCTAAGTTGTTTTAATTTTGTTCCAGACAATGATGACTTTATTCCATATTTCCTCAATTACAGAGTCTTAGATGTCAGACTGAATGAAGGTAGAAGCTGTTCAAGCATACACAGACTTGTAAACCATTCTTCACCTTTGATTGTTGATGAATCAGCGAGTGTCTGGATGCAGGTGTATCAGGTATACAAATTGACAACATTTGTACCAGGAAGTCATCTACTCATCAGAGTTAATATTAGGAAGGCCGGGGAACATGCCATTTGGTAATTATAAGCTAAATAATAGTATTGTAATGGGAGGAGTAAAATGATGTACCCGATGAGGGGCTCAAACCCATGACTTCCTGCTTGCAAGTCAGATGCTCTACCAACTGAGCTAATAGGACTGATGAATATCCCAGACAATTTATAAATACTCTATTGCACACAGGGACAGTATCTTATATTACATGAATATGTAAGAATAGAAAGACCCTTTAAACTGTTCTTGATGCTTTTTTATGAAGTACAGTTTTGTATCATAGCCATGCTTAATAATGCAGCTTAGCTGATATTGTCATCAATTTAATGCAAGTACAGTTCTCTTCCATGAAAGGTTACAAACTATTAGATATAGGTACTATGGTATGATAACTATTACCTTATTAAAATAATGTTTAAGGCATTCAACATATACCGGTACTAAAACAACTAAAATTGCTATCCCAGAGACTGGAATATCCTCAATGAAATTCACTAATTATGGTACATTTGCAATTTTTATAGATCCAATTGACTACTTGATGTTCAAAGGGAGGCTAATCTCATACAATGAATGAACATGAAATTGTCTCCCTTGTGTGTTTTAATTTTTTGCATCAACTTTGCTTGTAGATGAACTGATGCAGTAGAGTTTCTAGAACCTAAGAATGGCTCAAACATGTTGGATATAATGTTAGTGCACTCTGTATGTGTCCAACGGATGAAAAATAGAATAAAAACAGTTCAAAACATATTCTTTCCATAGCTTACAGATTTTTAGACATTTGTATCAATCTTGAACCATTGACTAATTTCAGTTTGCCCAAATTACAAGTAGTTGGCATGAACAAAAGTTGGTGGCAAAGTTGAATTTGCTTACTTTTGACTTTATTGAAATTCTAGAAATACAAAAATGTAACCATTTCCGTGAAAAGTCTCCGAGAGTTGCTGAAAGTCTTTGATTTTCAATATCTCTACCATTATTTGGTCTGCAGCATTTTAAGTGCATGTGCTAGTAATGGAGATCAATGGAAATCAGTGCAACAAAAGGCTTGGCCATGCTATGTTTACTTTGGAGTTTATTAACATTTTAGAAATGGCTGTTTGTGAGAAAATTTCCTAGCGTCAAGATTTTTTGACAAATCTAATTTCTTATTTTCTCCTTAAGCGTTGTTTGTACGTGAATGCAACTTTACTTACATGTAGTTGGCATAAACGAAACTGGGTGACAAGGTTGAATTCGCTATGCTCTGCTTACTTTTGACTTTATTGAAGTTCTAGAAATAACCATTTCCTTGAAAAGTCTCCAAGAGTTGCTGAAAGTCTTTGATTTTCAATATCTCTACCATTATTTGGTCTGCAGCATTGAAAGTGCATGTGCTAGTAATGGAGATCAATGGAAATCAGTGCAACAAAAGGCTTGGCCATGCTATGTTTACTTCGGAGTTTATTAACATTTTAGAAATGGCCGTTTGATAGAAAATTTCCTTGTGCAATCGCTTTATGACAATTTTTATCTTTCATTCACTCTTTAATTGTAGACAGTACAAACATGGGACCATAACATACAAGTAGTGTGGATCAATGAAAATATGTGATGAGATCAGATTTGGTATGGTATGGTTACTTTTGGTTTTATTACATTAATTATGACTGGTGAAAATAAACTGCTGCAAACGTCTTTAATGAAATACTGTCCATTGATCTCTCCAAAGCAACACCCTTTGCGAGTAGCGAAATTATGCTTTAAATTTGTTGAGAGGTTCTTGCTTTAGAGTCAGGAGAGGTTGAATCAATAATTAAATTGTGCAGTTGGAAGAAATCGAGCTGCTGTTGAAGGGAGATTGTTGCTTAAGAGAGGGCCGCTCTGGAGAGGTTCTACTGTATGTCATTAGTATCCATGTTTCAGCTGAAATGGTAGTATACATGTAAGTACGATTGGTTGGAATAACTGTCATTTTGCTCTATATTATTTTTCACAAAAATGTTTCAGTTAACCTGAACCATTAAATTATTTTGCCCAAATTCGAAACAATTGTTAGCAGTTTTTGTTATAAAAAGGTAGCAGATTTTCCTCCTTAATTTGTTCGTATTTACGCATCACTAATTCTCTTCTTTGACATTTTGACATCAATTCTAATGACATGGTGATTCTCCGACTTCATTACATGACGTATATTTTTGTTTGGTATTTACTGCCAGTACCCTTTTTCCAAATAAAATAGTGGCTTATGTTCGGGTTCAAATACCACGGTCTAATAGCACTTTCATGGTGAAAGTTTTGCGGATGGATCTGGATTGTCCGAAATTTTCCCATCGTAGAGGGTCGTTTTCCCGATTTGTCTAAATTAGAGTAGATTTTCGGGGGGGGGGGGGGGGGAGGTATAGGGTGTAAATGAGCATAGGCTGCTTCGTTTCAATGCAGATTTCTACAAGTCTGTTGATTCAATACCGAAACAAAACTGCATAAAACACTCGGCAGCATAATTTTCTTTTTTTTCTACATCTTCCGTAAGAGTCGTCTCCAGACCGGAATCGGACCGTTGATTCAGTATTATTATAATTAGTAATATTCGGTGATGTTTTGACTTTATCCTTGAACATTGATTGCTAAAGCCAAAGTAGATTTTCCTTTACCAGTTGTTTACGAGATAAACTGTACAGATCAACGGTACACTATGAACGAACACTCACTTAATTGTCGTAAAAAAAAGAGTCAGACCTTGAATAATCTGTGCCTCTCGAAAATCTCGGTAGATGATGCAAAATCATGCAAAATACGATCGGGATCAACAATGGATCACTATGGTGTCGTATTTGACGCTCGACTACAGTTGGATTACTGATATCTGAATGAATCAGGACTAGTTTTGGTATGGTGTTAGACTAAAGTATGCTTGTTTTGCCACTTGAATGGCAGCGAAAACTGTAATCAGCATGTACATGTAATACGAAAATGTTTTACGAATTAAAGAACTTGAATAGCAAGGTAAGGGTCGGAATAAGAGTATTAGTAAGACTGGTATGTGTTCTGATTGAAAAAAAAATACACGTATCTCAGTTTTAACTCTTGGAAAACTGGAGGTTTATTAAAATGGTTAAAATACAGATGAATGATACTCGGTCAGTATGGTCTTAAGTTACAAATCGAGGATTTACTAATCCAAAATGCTAAAATCCAGGAGCTTCCGGGGGGCTTCGCCCCTAGGAACCCCTACAAGGGCTTTGCCGTTGACCCACCAGGGACCCTGATGGTCCCCTGGACCCCCAGCTTATTTGTCAGGATTTTCAAAATTCTCAACTTTCACCCATGCACTTTGGACTTAGTTATGATAATGTACTTCATAATGTCAGTGATACATGTAGAACACATCGTATCTTCCTGTGTGGATCTTTTAATCGAATGTGATGAACAAACAAGTATAACAGAATTGTGTAATGTTCTAGATGTAAGACGCTGCACAATATAATATGTATAAAAAGAGCTTTAAATAGCTGAATACAGGCTCAATTAATTGTCTAAGATATGTCATTCTGGTAATGAGATGAACAAATCTATTTAGCTGTAGCTCCAAGGTCGAGGTCACACTTATTAGGTCATAATTTTGGTCTTTAGTGTGTCAGCTCTGTAACTTTTTCATTGATCTTAGTATTTTGAAATAACTTCCATTAGATGTTTTGTGCTCAACTCCCATGATTGTAGGTTCAATGTCAGAGTATGCAGCATGTGGAGGTTTTTGTCACTAATTATCTTTGTTTTCATGATGAACCACATTAATATATCATATAAAACATATTATTTTATAAGAAAATTAAATTCACAATGAAGAACCATATTTATAGTATGTTTATTTTTGTTTCAGATTCTGCTTTTGACAGGTTTTAAAATTTAATAAACATATATACATATATATGTACAGTACAACCTCAGTAGAGCAACACCCTCTGGGAGCTGCTAATATTGGCCATTCTTTAGAAGTTGTTGCTCTACAGAGGTAAAATTTATAGTAAATATCAGCTTAGGGAAATTTTGGATGTGTTGTTATAGAGAGGTTGTTGCTCTACAGAGGTTAAATTTATAGTAAATATCAGCTTAGGGAAATTTGGATGTGTTGTTATAGAGAGGTTGCTGCTCTACAGAGGTTAAATTTACAGTAAATATCAGCTTAGGGAAATTTTGGATGTGTTGTTATAGAGAGGTTGTTGCTCTACAGAGGTTAAATTTATAGTAAATAGCAGCTTAGGGAAATTTGGATGTGTTGTTATAGAGAGGTTGTTGCTCTACAGAGGTTAAATTTATAGTAAATAGCAGCTTAGGGAAATTTTGGATGTGTTGTTATAGAGAGGTTGTTGCTCTACAGAGGTTAAATTTATAGTAAATAGCAGCTTAGGGAAATTTTGAAGATGTTGTTATAGAGAGGTTGCTGCTCTACAGAGGTTAAATTTATAGTAAATATCAGCTTAGGGAAATTTTGGATGTGTTGTTATAGAGAGGTTGTTGCTCTACAGAGGTTAAATTTATAGTAAATATCAGCTTAGGGAAATTTGGATGTGTTGTTATAGAGAGGTTGTTGCTCTACAGAGGTTAAATTTATAGTAAATATCAACTTAGGGAAATTTTGGATGTGTTGTTATAGAGAGGTTGCTGCTCTACAGAGGTTAAATTTATAGTAAATATCAACTTAGGGAAATTTTGGATGTCTTGTTATAGAGAGGTTGTTGCTCTGTTGAGGGCTGCTTTGGAGAGGTTGTACTGTATTACCATTTCAATAATAAAAGTACACAGTAACAAAGAGTTTGATTAAAAGTAAATTGAAATGATGTGGCCGCAGAAAAATGACAAGACTGGTTTTGCATAAGGCGCTGAGTCTTACTGTTAAATCAAACCAGCTGAGAGATAGGTGTGATTTACTGAAGTTAATTTTGAGGTAGAGATGCCTGACGCAATATTCCACGGAATGACCAGCAAAAAGTTTACACCAACTGCAAACTGTGACGCAATATGACTGGACACAACATGAGTTGTTACAGGCACGCAAAGGGTGACAACCTCAGCCTGTATAAGTTACATAATATGGATCCCTACATGGGACCTAAGACGCAATATGACTGAACGTAACACACCAAAAAACTTGCAGGAACACGCAACATGAGGTGTTACCAAAACACAAAGGACGACAACCTTGACCTGTATAAATAAAAAATAACTCTATTTGCAGGTACACACAACATGCATCATGAGGTGCTATCAAAAGAGCAAGGGCAATAACCTCGTATTGTCTTGAATATTACATTTAGCTATCATATTAGAATTTAGCTAACTTGTCTGTAACCACCAATTAACTGTTGGGTGTGGAGCTTGACCCCACCAACAGCTGCAAGTTGGCCACAAACATAAAATACTGTGAAATATCATTGAAGTCACTACAAAGGCTCTATTAGATCAGAATATGAAGGAAATATTGGCCTTCTCTCAGCTGGTTGAATTTTTCCACCACAGAAACCACAGTTTCCCCCAAAAATGCAACTTCATTATTATTATAGGTTATTTAATGTTGCCCCCCACATTATTCACTATGGACATCTCACACCTGAAAGTATCAGCTTGAGGTTATGTCCTCAGAAAAACATGAGGCCCGCTAGATTAACCTAACCTAAGGTTTTTGATTATTGCATCCCTTAAACAATCTAGATAGAACTCAAGCCCGAGAGTATTCAAGTGGACCCCATCTACCTTGAAAAATTTGTCTTCTACTTGAATGTGGAATGTGACATGAGCACCATGACCTGACACCACAAGGGTCCGTTCTAAACGGTTAACCTGTTTCCTTTTGTTAGAAATGGCCTTGACCTCAATGGCTCCGGACCACTGCCGTGGCAGGATATCCATCCAAATAATAACACATTCTAGGAAGGCTGCACTTAAATAACCTACCTCCCTAGTCATGATATTTTTGGAAAAATGGTTTTCCTAACTAAGTCATTGCCCCCTAAATGTAAAATTATAAACTGTGGAGGTGTTCGTAATAGAACTTCAGTTTCGATTATTATTATATTATAGGAGCGGAGCTTAATTGGCAGTTTAAAATAATGTGTAGGCCGAACTCTAGGGGATTGTTGTACATGCCCCTCTGAAATGTTTTTGCCATGTAATTTTCACTGTCCTGTAAATGGAGTGTATAGGCCGCAGCCTACTCGGCTAAGTAAGTTACGTCCCTGATTAAGCTGTTTGCACTAGAAACGAGCCTCAATCAATGTGACAATAAAATAAGCACTTATGTTATAAATGTTGTATTTGAGTTTCAATAAAACAAATACTTCCACGATCAACTATCTTTTACATGTTAAACTGGTGACTGTTGGTTGAGGGGAACAGTGTGGTGGTTTTCCTCTTTTCATAATGGCAATTATTTCATTGATAAATATTATCCAAATTTTCTAACCCAGCATGAATCATTTGAATTCTTAATGGATAACTGGAGGAAAAAAGTCCAAATATGTGGTTTTTGGAACTAAATTTTATCAAAATCAAGTTCCTGAGCTGTCAAAGACTTACATAAAGGCCGTGGGCTCCATAACTGCTATGGTTCCCGTTCCTACACTCACTCTATTGTGTGCCATAAGATAGGGAGGAAAACCAACTAGTTTAGCATAAAATAGTTCTCCTTTGAGCTTTCGCTCAATAGGTCAGTAATTTCTCTACAGACATATGCATGCTAGGTTGATGTAATTTGTTATATGAATATCAGTATATGTACATAAATAGATGGCAATATTGAGATAGTATACATGTATGTTAATACCTAAGCATGAATATCCATTGACTGTACAGTTCCTAATTTAGGATTTCTCCTAACAGTCATTGTTGTGTTGCAAGCAACAACAGTGACTTGTCTCATATGGAAAAAATCAAGTTCTGTCAGTACTTTCAGTACTTTGATTATTCATAGTAGCAGATACTGGGTCATTTCTGGTAAAAAACTAGGTCACTAGGGTAAATTGCTGGAAAACCTTGTGAACACTCTAGAAGTCACTGTTTTGATTGGATGATCATGAAACCTTGTCAGAATGTTTGTCTTTAAAATATCTTGGACTAGATCGTACATGGGTTATGTTGGGTCAAAAACTAGGTCGCTAGGTCTAATCTTATGAAAAACCATGTTAACACTGTATATTTCATAGTTATGATTGGATCTTCACCAAACTTTGTCAACTTGTTTGTTTTAATGATATAATCACGAGTACAAATATGGGTCATCTGGGGTCAATAACAAGGTCACCAGGTCAAATCTTTGGCAATTTTGTTAACACTGTAGATGTCACAGTTTTGATTGGATCTTCACCAAACCTTGTCAAGATGTTTGCCTCAATGATATGTTGGTCAAGGTTTTGAATATGGGTCATCTTGGGTCAAAAACTTGGTCACCAGGTCATATCTTAGGTAAAAATCTTGTAAAAGCTCTAAATTGCATGGTTTTAATTGGATCTTGGCCAACATTGTCTGATTGTTTGATATTAAGGATAAGTTCAAATATGGGTCATCTAGGGTAAAAAAACTAGGTCAGGAGGTCAAATCTTAGGAAATCTTATTAAAACTGTAGATGTCAAAGTTTGATCTTCACCAAACTTTGTTAGGATGTTTGTCCTAATGATATGAAAGACAAATTAGAACATGGTCATCTGGGGTTAAAAACTAGGTCACAAGGTCAAATCTTTGGAAAACCTTGTCTATGCTGTAGTTTTCATGGTTTTGATTGGATCTTCACCAAATTGTCAGAATGTTTGTCTTATTCATATGTAGGACAAGTAATAACATGGGTCATCTGGGGTCAAAAACTAGGTCAATAGTTTAAAACAAAGTATTAATGAGTGAACAGTGATTGTCAGGTGAGCGATATAGGGCCATCTTGGCCTTCTTGTTTATAATATTGCTTTTACTAAACTATCGTTTGTTGAACAATTTTGGACTTCGTTTGAACATTATACTATACTAGTAACAGTTTTTCACACTTTCCTACTGTTTGTAAAACAGAACTTCCAAAACAATTCCTAAACTTTTATCAATCTTTTGTTATTAAATTTTATTAGATATAAAACACTGAATCACAACTTAGATGTCTAACAGACCAGGTATGACACACAAATATCAAAGCAATGACAGTGTGTCTTTGATTGCAGTTTAATCCTGCCTGAGGACGTCACAAATTCATAAATACGCGAATTATGAAAAAAGCTGCTTTTAACAAAAAAACACGAAATTTTGACCTCGTGAAATTTAAGCGTTCTACAGTATATAAGTCTTTCCTAAGGGTGGCCTTTGTTCACTGTAAGTGGTAGAAATAGCAAAACTTTGTTTCATACAACTATTCGCAATTTACATGTAAAAGGTAAAAAATTCAATACCAGAATAAAGTATAGTTGTTGATTTATTTTCATCCTTGGTGTTCAAGCTTTAGAAGTTAAGCAAGGTGCTGTACAGAGCTCTCCTACTTTTCACATGTACTGGAACTTTTACTTCATGAGGTCTTAGAAGCAGAGGCAACTTCTAAAGAACCTATACCAGGAACAAAATAAACTCTGTTGCCTGCTTCTCTGGTTGTCTAACACACTTTCTTTTCCATCTTTGTAACGCGCATACCATTTGTACAAAGGCATTTTTTTCATTGCAGAATTGCCGAATGCTTTAATTAACATGTCTTTTGCTTGTTTTTACATTTAAAACACAAAATTTCACCGCTAACGCTCAAATGACGTCAGGCTTTAACACGTCTTGGATGTCGTGCCAAGAGTTGGCGCCATATTGTGACAAATTTTGGTGACATCGTTTCATGAACAACACATGCTTTCTTTTTATTACATTTTGGGCCGGGTTTCAGCATGACATTGTGACCGCCGTGGTAGTTTAGATTATATTTGGATGATATTATTTTCCCCAGTAATACAACATTGTTTTATCTAAAAGAATATGACAATTTGGTTGAGCGTGAATCACAGTTGTCTGGGTTACAGCACTTTTCCGCATATTTTTTTAACACCCCTCGTATTGTCAGTGTTTGACACTGTTAGGCTGTCAGCAATATTGCATCATCTGTCATTACATTAATATATAAAGATGCTATGAAGGAATGAAAGTCAGTCATTTACAATGCTCAAGGAACCATATCATGAAGGGTAGTAGATTGCGTATATTGACCAGTGACTGACCTAGATATTTCAATTACAGCATATATCTCTGTGTAAATAGAATATAATTTTAGCTCGTCTATTTTCGAAAAAAAAGTCGAGTTATTGTGATCACTGCATGGTCTGCATCAGCGTCTGCCTCTGTGAAACAGACGAGTGTTGGCACCGCTTGCGACACTCTTGTTGTTGCCATAAACTTGAAGTTCAGCTTAGCTGTACAGATGATTTAAGGTAAATAATAGATAGGGACTTGACAAAATGCTTAATTACAACATTACAAAGGTTTAAAGTGAAATAAATTACTATGGATAATAAGTTTTGTAATTAATTTCAGGAGTGCCTAATTAGTGGAAGACTGGAGACTGCAGTATCATATCTTATCATTTTACAAAACTTGGAAAAACCCATTGCTAGTAGACAGGTACTCTTTATGTATTGTACTCATTCTTTATTTCTAATACAGCCAAACTTGTGTTTTCAGCCATCTCCAAATGAAGGCCACTTGTCAATAAGGGTGGCCTTTTTTTCAAGAGTCTGACTGTACTTTTCATTTAATTCCTTTTGAATTTCATTATACCCCCGCAAACGAAGTTTGAGAGGGGGTATATTGGAGTCACTCTGTCGGTTGGTCCGTCTGCATAAATTTTGTGGAGCTAACTACTTCCACATTTTTAAGCTATTGCAATGAAACTTGGTATATATGTTATCCTCATCAAGTGTATAGATGTGCAAGACACAATTTTCATGCCCAGCGATGCACTCATTGCAGAGTTATGTCCCCCTGAACTTAGCCGTATAGTGTACTATTGCAGTATTAGTGTCAAAGCTGCGGTGGGGGTATTAGTCACCTCTGTGACAACTCTAGTTTCATTTGAAGTATTTTTTAATTCAACACACACTGGTGTGAGATTGTATTTAATGTAAATTTCAAACTCATTGTATTTAGTCAGATCTATTGAAATGTAATCTCACTGTAGTGAAAATTACTGAAAATTGTTAATTTATTTAATGAATATTTAGTTTTATTCAAATTGTATTGTATTTGGAACATGTTGCATTAAAAGTTTAATGTTTGACTGGCTTGTTTCATTTTGTATGCATGTACTTATTTTAGTTTCTGAAGATTTTATTTTGACGGAGACATATGCATGCCACTCTATTGCTGGATTCGGCCATGAAAATAAGCATTGGGAATTAGCACAAGATATTGTCAGATTTCTTAAAGCAATAGGTAAGATGCCAACAACATTGGTTTATTAGCATGACTTAGTATATTAAACAAAACATTTGTACTTGTCTATTTTTATAACTTTATTTCAAGTCTTTGTTGATAATTCATGTACCTGCCTCCGTGGTTGAGTGGTTAAAGTTGCTGACTTCAAATCACTGTAACCTCTCACTGATGGAGAGTTGTAGGTTCAAGCCTAGCTACCAAACATGTCTCTTTGTGTAAGAAAGTAGGCAGTTGCTTATAGATGATGTGAGTCAAGTACTGGTTCTTCCCAGGAACAATGATTAGGTGAAATGTCTGCCTCAAATGGACGTAAAACACAAACACACATAATTCATGTATTTGTATTTCTTGTTTAAAAACCAATTTTTTTCAATTAATTAGATGCCAAACTATTTGCTTCTTGAATAACAGTTTTATACCAAATATATATTATGCATAACTTTATTAGATCTAAAGAACAGTTTTATGAATTTCATAACTTGATTATTTATACTACAGATCCGACTGATGCAGATGCCTCTCCTCAATTAGCGTTTCATATGGCTAAAGTTCATTCAGGATCATACATCAGTAGCCCCACAATGTCTTTGACAGAATGTGATTCCTTTACGTTTAGTAGTGTTGGTAACGTCGGTAGAATTCGAAGTTCTAGTGTAACTGCAGATACTTCTGTCCAAGATTCACAAGCTGATAAAATCAAAGTACATCATACCAAATCAGATAATCACATGCCTGCTAAAAGGTAAGATTGTAGAAACATCAGATATTTAATAACTAACACTAATTTTATCATTTTAAAACAGAAAAAGCAGGGGTTTACAGGACGCGATTTTCTGCATCAAATATGCATAAAATTGTCCCAAGTCAATCCTGTTGGGATGCAGAATTTTCATATGATTACTCTCAGACTTGAAGTAAGGGAGATCATGGCATTAGATTTGACAAGCTTTTCTCAGTGTTTATATGTCTTCACTGAAAACGGATCTTTGATTGTCACAAGGTGATAGGTCAAGCTTTTATGATCAGTCTTCATCCTGCGTTGTGCTTTGTCAAACTTTACCTTGTGAACACACTAGGGGCCACATTTTTTGCTCAATTTTCGCAAAACTAGGTCAGCATGTTAATTTCAACAAAATCTCGGATGAGTTCGATATTGGGCCATTTTGGGTCAAAAACTAGGTCATCAGGGCAAAAAAATGCAAAACCTTGTGAACACTTTAGAAATCACTGTTTTGATTGGATCTTCATGAAACTCTGTCAGAATGTTTATTTCAATGATATTTAGGTCAAGCTTGATAAAAGGTCATTTCCGGTAAGATACAAGGTCACTAGGGCAAATTGCTGAAAAACCTTGTGAACACTCTAGACGTCACTGTTTTGATTGGAAGTTCATGAAACCTTGTCAGAATGTTTGTCTTTGTAATATTTTGGACGAGTTCGAACATGGGTCATCTTGGGTCAAAAACTAGGTTGCTAGGTCAAATCTTATGAAAAACCATGTTAACACTGAAGATTTCACAGTTATAATTGGATCTTCACCAAACTTTGTCAAATTGTTTGTTTTAATGATTTAATAGCCAAGTACAAATATGGGTCATCTGAGGTCAATAACTGGGTCCAAAGGTCAAATCTTAGGTAAACTTTGTTAACACTGTAGATGTCATAGTTATGATTGGATCTTCACCAAACATTGTCAGAATGTTTGCCTCAATGATATGTTGGCCAAGGTTACAGAACATGGGTCAGCCGGGTCAAAAACTAGGTCACCAGGTCAAATCTCAGGAAAAAACCTTGTAAAAGCTCTAAATATCATGGTTTTAATTGGATCTTGGCCAAACCTTGTCAGATTGTTCATCTTAATGATATAAATGACAAGATCAAAAAATGGGTCAACTAGGGTCAAAAACTATGTCACGAGGTCAAATCTTAGGAAAACCATATTAACACTGTAGATGTCAAATTTGATTGTATCTTCACCAAAGCTTGTCAGAATGTTTGTCTTATTTATATGTAGGACAAGTTTAAACATGGGTCATCTGGGGTCAAAAACTAGGTCACCAGTTCAAAACAGTGTTTTAATGAGTGAACAGTGATTGTTATGTGAGCGATATAGGGCCATCTTGGCCCTTTTGTTTAATGAAACAAAAATACCATGTATAATATAAAGTTAAAATAGAAAACTGGTGGACTTATAAATATGTAAGCAGTTTCGTTCAGTTCTATTCTCTTAAAAACTATATCAAACATGTTCATATTTTCTTAAAAAGATATTTGACCCAAGTATATAAAACATTTAAAGATTAAATGAATATGACTAGCAGAAAGAAGTACAAAAAGCGTCATTTAGTCAAGATAGCGAATATCCATGGTTGTCCGCGGACCGTCCATTTTCTAATATGTATGTCAGTAGTTAAGTTCAATTATCTTCACTAAATCTGAATTTAATATGTTATTTTTTAATATGATGTTTTACCTGAGTAACATGTATATGAAGGCAATTATAAGCAATTAAGCAATCAACCCACTTATTGAGAAAACTACTCAATACAACTCGAACAAGAAGAACTTCTAACTTTGAACATCATGATAACCAAAGTTTATGTATGCAACCTTAGTACTGAATTTGCGTGTCACGTGTTCGTTGTTACGATATATAGGATTACTGGTGGACAGTTAAGGTTCAACTGACACTTTGTTAATTGCATAAAATTGACACTTACAACTTGCAATTTCACAGATAGATATATAATTTGATATACAGTCGAAACTCATTATATCGAAATCGCTTATATCGAAATCCCGCTTATATCGAGGTAAAGATAAAGTCCCGATTTTTATCCTTATTGCATATTAAAAAAAACGCACGTATATCGAATTCGTGGTTCTCGATATTTTTATATATCGAAGTAGATTTTCGGTCCAAACCAAATATTTTTAACTATAAAGTGACCAGCTATGTCGAACCAATTATGTCGCCAATTTACAAAAGAAATGTTTGCACCTTTTCCGCAAACAAACACTTACAATTTATAATCGATATTTAATTATTGACAGCTGTTTAAACATGTTAGTGTCCATTCTCACGGTTATATAACTGATACAAACTTTTCGTTGATGAAACAAATTATTATTGATGCTGCTATACGCACATTTAAAACTATCTTATGCATATTTGAAATGTATATAGCATAATAAATATAATAAGTACCAGTATAAATGCCGTATTCTTATAACCCGTTACAATCCCGTACGCTAAATAACACGATTACGTTATTATTGCGACACACTGACTTTAGCTCTAAAATGTAAACACGAGTATCGAAATTCCTATATCAAAGTTCGTTTATATCGAAGTATTTTGGCAAGTCCAACGAACTTCGATATAACGAGTTTCGACTGTACAAGTTAAATATGATGGAATTCACAATAGAACTTTAACTATTTTCGGATGGTCACTCCCTATATTTAGTTTATTGTCTGTTAATTTTTATATGGGTCTCAGCAAAAAGGCCAATTTTTTAGGTCAAAGTCGGGGGGTCATCTTATATGCAGATCGCCTTATAGGCGAGTATAAACGGTAATCAATAACAAAATATAAGAATATAAACAGCACATCATATATATATGTCACAATTGATTGATACATCAAAGCCAGTAGAAACTGGAAACCTTGAGTTTGATACACTTTCAAAACAGCTTCAAATATCATGGTTACTCAAAGCTGTACTATAACGCCAAATTTGTTGAGTTAGTTAGCTAAGTGTGTTTGATAACGAAGATTTGATACAAAGATTTTAATGTACCCAATTTATTATAGATCTCTCATACTGAACTGTCCTACTACTAGTGACATAATGTAGCTATTATCCTAGAATGCAAAGCTATGTGAAATGCATGCCATTCTTTTTATATCCCATAGCAACGAAGATTTGGTTATTTACTTTTTTGCATTGGTTAAGTGATTTATGATGCTATTATTCTATATGTGTCATCATTGTCCCTAAAAATTGATTGATTTCATTTGGCACTTGACCATTTTACATTATGTAAATTAGAGTGAACCAATTAGGCCATCCTTACAATATATTTTGTTTGTAGTTACACTACCTATAGTCACCCAAAACAGTCCTACACAAATCTTTTTTGGTCTCTAGGATAATTAAACTGGTTCCCTCTGACTTGTGTGTACAAAGCCAACAGGTACAGCCTAAAATTTACAGAATGGCAGACTAGAGCCAGGTAGTTTTACTTGTCATAAATTGCATAGAAAGCGTAGTGGACTATGTAATTGTTGATTATTCACTCTTCGATATGTTTGATAATTTTAAGGTCTTAGACCTAAATGAGTTCTCTGATCATTGTCCTATTGTTTTTTCACTAAGTTTGACCAACACTATAAGTAAGTCTGATTATTCATACGAATGAATTGTCTGGGATTCCAATTAGAACAACAATTTAATGAATCTGTTGAATAGTAAAGGTCATTTGTTTGATCAAATTGTTGGGGATTTAACTAGTGGTCATAGTGATATTAATACTTGTGTTAACAATCTGTCAGAATTGATCTATTATGATTCATTTGAGACTCACGGAAAAACTTTACTAAAACTCTGCCGAGAAAACCAACTGTTAAACAATCCTTATGGTTTAATGATGAATGTAAATATTTCAAAGATCATTTTTGTCATAGTAAATATAGATACAAACATAACCCTTCTGTTGTAAATAGA
The DNA here is from genome assembly GCA_964023205.1 of Lutraria lutraria. Taxonomy (NCBI): domain Eukaryota; kingdom Metazoa; phylum Mollusca; class Bivalvia; order Venerida; family Mactridae; genus Lutraria; species Lutraria lutraria. The sequence continues at coordinate 17,686,348 of OZ026845.1, forward strand.
GTATCATTTTTAGATGCTAGATCAGAATACTGTAAAGTGAAATCAAAAGCCAAATAATTATATATACTATAATGCTGAAAAACGTAAATTAAATCGTCTTAGTAAATGTAACTCCAAGCAATTCTGGAATTATATTAAGAAATATAAATCAAAGCAAAATACATAAAAAAATGACGTAAGCCTCGAGGAATTTGTTAGACATCAAATATGCAACATACAAATGATTTTAATGCTGAAAATCATGCAAACAGAATTGATAATGTATCGATTGAAGAACTAGACTGTCCATTTTCGGTAGGTGAAATCATAAAACAATAGCATCAATGAAACGCAATAAAAGTAGCGACTTGATGGGAAAAGTTGCAGATTTTTTTATAGATTCAAGCGCCTTCATTGCTCCCTACTTAGTAAAAGTCTTTAATCATGTATTCGACTCAGGCATATATCCCGATGCTTGGTGCAAAGGAGCAATAATCCCAATTTTTAAAAAGGGCGATCGGTCTAATCCTGCGAATTATAGGGGTATTACTCTTATAAATATAACGGCAAAAATATTTTCACTGGCTTTGCATAACAGAATAAACAGCTGGTGCGAAAATAATGAAGTCTTAAATGAGGCACAATTTGGCTTTAGGAATAACCATAGCACAGTTGATTGTATATTTATATTACATTCAATTATCCAAAATGTTATTGCTCGCAAATCCAAACTGTACTGCTCTTATAGATTATGAACGCGCATTCGATACAATTATACATGATGCCCTGTGGATTAAACTTGTGCAATCCTGACTGAGTTGCAAAATGATCAATATTATTAAAGCTATTTATCACAATGTTCAATCATGTGTAAAAGATATGCAGCACATGTCATTTTCGGAGGTTTTAAAAGTCACACTTCGTCTTAAACAAGGTGAACCTTTATCCCCTCTACTATTCATTTTATTCGTAAACGATATTAATACTTATTTAAGTGTGGAGAACTTAACGGAAAAGACTTACGCATGCTGTCAATAAATTTGTTATTATTTGCTTATAATATAGCTCTTTTCACAACATCACCGGTAAGCTTACAACATCACTTAGATGCTATTTACAATTATTCAAATACATGGGGCTTGAAAATTAATGTCAATAACACTAAAATATGCATCTTTGAACCACGTAAAACTAACTGTAACAATAACTGGTATATTAACGATGAACCTGTGGAAGTTGTTGATAAGTTTTGCTATCTAGGAATCACATTTCACTATACTGGAAGCATGAAATATGCCGTAAATTTGCTAAACGATCAGGCACTTCGAGCATATAATAATTTAATATCCGTACTTAGTAGAATAAGGCTTGACGTCAATACGAAACGATTATTTGATAGCCTAGTTGTCCCTATCATTCTCTATGGCTCAGAAGTATGGGGAATATACGATTATAAAGAAGTTGATAAAATACATTTAAGATTTTGCAAATACGTACTAGGAGTCCGAAAACAAACTTATTAGGGGAACTGGGAAGATTACCACTATCAGTTATAGCTAAACAACATTCTGTTAAATTCTGGCTGAAACTAAAATCGTCTAATCAATTTCCTATGCAAAGAATTTATCTTGAACAATTAAATATTATTCATAATTACAATAATAATAACGTTATTAAAAAACTTTGGTGTTATAATACTAGATCTGTTATCAATAATCTAGGATTCAATTTCTTATGGGATGCAGAAAATGTTGACACAAATTGGGTAAATACATTAAAACAGCGACTCCGCGATCAATATATTCAAACATGGACGACAACAATAAGCAATCAACCTAAATTGTATTATTACAGCTTATTTAAAAACGAATTTAAATACGAAGACTACTTGGATTACATAAAGAACGACACTTGGATTAACTAAATTTCGTCTCAGTGCACACTCGCTCAAAATTGAATTGGGTAGATATTCTAGTGTTCCTCGTCCAAATCGTTTATGTAAAATGTGCAATCAACATGTAATCGAATCTGAATATCACTTTCTTTGCACTTGTCCAGATTATTCAACTTAACGAAATAAATTTAATATGAATTCTAGTTGGCCCAGTCTTGGTTTGTTTAGAAAATTACTTTCCTCTAACAGTAAGAAAACAATTATATATGTAGCTAAATTTATTCATTACCAATGAAATATAGACAGGAAAAAATTGATTTAATGGTTGCTTCTTAAAGATTCTTATTTATAACTATCAATAGATTAGTAACATAGATATGTATTGATTTGATTATTGTATGTATTATTTACAGTTGTATGTTTATATGTTTTGTGTTATTTGTGTCATGGTCATATGTCTTATACATGTGTAAACTTGTAAATGGCCAAAGGCATACTTAGATGTAGATTTGCCAATAAATTGTATTGTATTAATTGTATTATTAAAATGGATGTATAAATATGAAAACGCATATAAAGAACTTGTCAGTCAAGAACATCTTAAAAACGCCAAATTTTGCACTTGCAGAAAAAAAGACGTATAGAGGAGTTCATAGCTCAGATGCTTGGTCAGTTGATTAATAGCACCAGTCCTTAACTCTTTACCTCATAATCAAGCCAAATCACGCCTCTACCTCGATCATCTGCATAGTCCCGCCAGGTCATGCCTCTGATTTTTTATCCCTTATAAAGTGTTTTTTCCAACATAAAATTAAGTTTTTGTATTAATAATTATATACTTCAATTCTACATAAAAACAGACATTTAATAAAACAATATGCTTTATATTTCAAAAAATGCTTGAATTACTGTGTAAACATTACACCATCATTGTTTCTGGCTAACTTATTGAAAGTCTAGTCAAATCTATATGATACATTTATATTTTTTTTGTTAAAACAACACAATTTCATCCCAAAGTTTGGCAGGCCTTTGAAGTTAACATCCAGAGGCTATTTTGTGTGAAAATATATTTTGTTGACAACATTAGATGTTAATTAGTGCAATTATCAAGGGGATTAAGTCCTTATAGATATCATCAAACACATGTGCCACCAAAAGTGAATTATGCAGATTACCATACTAAATTCTTGCTTTGTATGAAATTCACACTTAGATTTGATTCTAACAGATTATTGAGTTTGTTTACCCTCGCAACCTGCATGGATAATCCCATATGTGTGAGCTTTCACTATTTTAACAATTTTTCTATTCTTTATTTATAGCCTATTATATAAAAACTATGTTTAAAATTAACTATTTAAAAATATAACAGTACATATCTTGGCAGTTTCAGTTTCACTTTATTCACAAAATCGGCAATTACATGCTTAAGGTGAAATTTATATTATAATAACAAACATATAAACAAACAAATAAATATGTACATATATATACACAGAACAGTGCAAATATAACATTTGATAATTGCAGCACATGGCATTATACTAATTATATAATATACATGTCACATATACGATACAAACCAAAGAAACATACATTTGTAATTGGTATACTGTTGAGCTCATGATAAATTAAACATACAACACATAACTTAAAATATATACAAATGTATAGCACATTATAGGATACACAGTCAAATCACACAGTAAACAAAGCATATAAACATTGAAACAGTGAAGATAAATACTTTAACAAAATGTTCACTACAAATTTCACAAATATAAAAGAACAGATTAATTAAGCTACCTTAGCTAATTAAGTTGCTAAGGATTATCTGCATATATACTCACGGGTATAAGTATATATTGCATATCTATAAAAAGGCAAACATTAAGAAAATACAAATTTAATCTTTTAACGCATATTTACATATCATAAATGCTTTTTTTTATAAATATTGCGTTTTTTTAAGATAACATTTTTCTTGTTCGAAGACATGATATAATTAAATTTAGAGATAGTAGGCCACAATGTATTTTAAAAGGAACAATTTCTCAGACTATTATATTTAGTACAGCACATCAAAAAGTGATATTCAGATTCAATTTGATTAAGAGAGCACATTTTACAGATTCTTTTGGAATATTTCTATTCCTACCAGTTTCAATTTCAAGATTGTGAGAACTAAGTCTAAAATTGGTTAGTATGCTGATGAGGTTTTCGTTACCTAAAGCATTAATGTAGCTGGAACAAACAAATTCAGTTTTATAATTACAGAAGTATGTTAATCATGACATGCTAGTTACAGTTGTATGCCATTCTTGAATAAATTGGTCACATATTCGTGATTTAAGTAAGGGAAAATAATTCTTAGATTGGTCGAAATTAGTTCTGATAAAAGTGAATCCTAAATTGTCTATAATTCTATTGATAACTTTAGCCCAACAGTTTGGAACACTGTTTGACAATTGAGAAAAAATATAAACCTCATGCATAGGTGAATTGGTTGTTTTCATAATTTTGATCCAAAAATTCACTGCTCTTTCTTTGGCTAGTATAAACAGAGGTGCTCTACCTAATTCTCCTAAAACAGCATAATTTGGAGTATTTTTTCTTACACCTAAGATCCTTTCACAAAATTTAATGTGTAGATTATCAACTTCGTGATAATTATACACTCCCCAATTCTCTGATTCATAATAAAGTAGTATAGGAACAACCATGGTATCGAAAAGAGTAATTTAAGTTTTGTTTTGAAGCTTATTTTGACACGATCAAATAGTTTTAAAAGATTATAATACGCAATTAAAGCTTGATCGGATAAAGATTTGACAGCACTTTTCATATTACCGTTACTAGTGAACAGAATACCGAGATATACAAAACTATCTACTATTTCTACATTTTCAATATTAATTGTAAATATATCGTTATGGATTTGCTTTCGTTTTTCAAAAATGCAAATTTTAGTTTAACATACATTTATTTTGAGAACCCATTTATTTGAATAGTCATATACATTGTTTAGTTGCAATTGTAAGCTATTTTTGCAAGAAGTGAACAGAACAATATATCGTTGGCAAATAATAGAATGTAATTTTATAAAAGATCAACGTTGTTATCTGACATTTTGTTTATAAATAAAAAGAATAAATAGAATAGGCGAGAGCGGCTCACCTTGTTTAGCACCTAGGGATATGTTAAAAATTCAGATTGACTCATTTGGTGAGATAATTTTACACATGACTGAACGTCGTTGTAGATAGATTTTATCATTGTTAGCATTTTACAACTCATGCCCGTTTCTACTAGTTTTAACCAAAGTGAATCACGTATTACTGAGTCAAAGGCTCGGTCATAGTCAATAAATGCGCACCAAAGTTTTTTATTGTTAGCTAGTATTTTCTGGATATAACAATGTAAAATGAATATCGCATCAGTGAAGTTGATCTTTTGTCACGAAACCCAAATTGTGTATCGTTGAAAATATCATTCGATTCAAACCAAGAGTTGATTCTATTTCTAAGTAAGAGCGAGAAATTTTCGCTACAACATCAACAATAGTAATGCCTCTGTAGTTCGCTGGGGCCGATCTGTCACCTTTTTAGCTCACCTGGAACAGAGTGCCAAGGTGAGTTTTTAGGATCGAGCTATGTCCGTCGTCCGTCGCCGTCCGTCCGTTGTCAACAATTTCTTTAAACAACATCTCCTCCTAAACCACTTGGTCAATTTCAACCAGACTCCACAGGTGTGTTCCTTGCATGAAGCTCTACCAAAGTTGTTCAAAGAATTCCATTCCATGCAGAACTCTGGATTTTTTTTGAAAATCTTCAAAAATCTTCTTCTCAAAAACCTGAGGACCTAGAGCTTAGATATTTAGTGTGTAGCATTGTCTTATACTTCTGTCCCTGTAATGTTTGGCATCAATGCAAGCTTAATATGAAAAGCTTTTATTTACATCACAACACTTCAGTTAACTTCACAGCACACAAATTCCACAAAATTAAATACACAACCAAAGTTAGTACAGCAACATAATTTTGATTGGCAATTTCTTACCTAGTTTTAGTTTTTAGCCTACTTTTTTTAAAGAAAAATGAGAGCTATACTACTTGTCCCAACGTCGGTGTCAGCGTCTGAGTTTTGATAAAGTACAATAATTTGAACATTATAAAAGATATTCAACTCATACTTGGAATTCTTCCTTATATGGGGACAAGGTGCATCTGTAGGCATGTGGCATAACTCTGTTGACAGTATTTTTAGAGGAGTTATGCCCCGTTTGACTTAAAAACTTTGGTTAAAGTTTTTTACTATATCCATCTTACACATTTTCAAAGATATTCATGTGAAATTGGGAATACTTGCTTATAAGACAAAGGGCATAACTGTGTAAGCAGAGTAATGCCCCTTTTTAACTTAGATTTTTTGTTAAAATAGGTAAAATAGTACAATGTCTTGAAGACTTTCAAAGATATTCAACTCAAACTTTGAATACTTCCTTATGGAGACAAGGCGCATCTGGAGTACAAGCAGAATAACTCTGTTAACAGTATTGTCAGAGTTATGCCCCTTTTTAACTTAGATTTTTCTCCTCTATCAAGCATTTTATTTCACTGAAGACTCATAAAAGTTGAACGCGCTGTCTTCGGCCAGCTCTTCTTAGCTTGACTATTCGAAGAACAGTGGGGCTATCTTACTTGCCTGATGAGTTTTGCCTGCAAATTCTTGTATGACTGTATATCTCCATCAACCACTAAAGATTATTGCTATATAAAAGATCCTACTTTCATCCATATTAAATATGTCACATGGTTCATATTCTTCACATACATGCGTAAGCTTATCTTTCCAATCTGACACCTCATCTTTTTACACACAGTGTTGTGTCTTTTCAAGAATTTCTCCTAACAACCATTAGAAGCATTAAGTTTATGCAGAACTAATTAACTTTCTGTTGAATTTGTGACTGAGGGTCGCAGGCAGGGTGATTAGCAATTTCACAAAAATAACTGTAACATACTTGAACTTGAGGTATACCAACACCGAAGTGCTCAGCAAATTTTCTGGAACCAGATTCTATGCCATTTTGATGGCAGCAATACACTGCTCAAGCATCAGAAACTTGCGTGTTTATCTTTAAGAAGCATGTCGACAATCACAACTTGAAAGTAATAAACATTAATTTGCACTAATCCCTTGACACCATTCCATCAAACACACTAGACAATTGTTTGGCATATGACACACACATAATATTATATTCGTTGACTGGCTGTTAGAGGCTTAAAACAGTCAATGACTGGCGGTTCAGAGGTAGTAAATGGTCATAGGGAACAACTTTGCAGGCCAGAGTGGTGAATCGTTCTTTTAGTATGTTGAAAATGCACTGGGGAATTCAAAGTGGCCGTTGCTAAGATTGTTGAGAGATGAACGTTCATGGAGGTTCCACTGTAATGTTGTTTATGTCCCTCAAACATAAATCCACTTAACTGATGAATTCATCGACCTTTTTTTCAAAAGAATCAGACATAATCACAATTGAAATTTGCAGTGAAATTTTACTCAAGCTGACTGTGGAATGAACAAGTTGAGACCATTCGTATGATGTCATGCATATCATGACACTATATCTATATATTGATCACATGACTACTGAAATGTACATTAAATGTGCTTTCCACTCTCCAAGGCCTATAACTCATTTTCAATCACTTGGAATAGAGTCAAGCATGTTGTCCTACTGACAACTCTTGTTCTGGTACTTGTCTCCTTTACCTTCATTTTCACCCTTTAGCTTGGTGCTGGGTTTATCTTGTGGGTCTAGACTTATAGAAAATAGTTTTTCTGTAATTTGTGTTCATTAAATATCGATGAATTATTTTGATGAACCTTGATGAACTTTCATGAACAATTCATGAACTGTTCATTAACTTCATCAAATCATGAACAAATTCTCTAAAGTAACAACATGTAGTGAGAAATTACTAGCTACTGCACATTTTGAAAACCCATACAAATTCAGTGCCTTCAGTGCTTTGATCTGTATACAGTAAACTTTCTACCAATATCTACCCCAAACGTGTCCCTGATCAACTGAAGAAAGAATCTGAGTGCTATCAGAATCTGTTGTCTAACTGTCAGTGCACAGTTCCGTCTCGTCTCATGTCGAAGTCGGTCACCAATCAGGCCTTCCAGTCTGTCCAGATTATGTGATCCAAGTCTGTAGCGTCTGAGTAATTCTTCATCGTTTAGATCGTCCGTCTGTCTGTGTACTCGTCAAAACTGTCTTGGTCTGCGAGCCTTAGGTACAACAAGGGCAGCCTATACGAAGTTGGTTAACGTTTTAACCAACATCTTATGCCTGGGTCAAACTCTCACTGAAAGGACCGCGGAAGAGCTACGGATACGTTCTGTGGCTAACCGTACTGGTCTGTAGTGTTCCGTTACAATTTTTGAACATGCACAAAATTTCGCCACGGATCAAACAACCGTAGCGTCTCCGTGTTAGTCCGTACTGATTCATTCTGGTCCGTAGCTTTCCGTAGGCGTGTACTTGTCACGGTCTGCCACAGTTTGATAAGGAGAGCTACATGTTGGTATGGTTCGGCTACGGAATAGCTACGGTTATAATACGGAATGATACGGATTGGCCACGGAGAGCCAGGGTTTTACTACCATGAACTACGGAAAGGCACGGATTCGCACGATCTTCCACGGTTTACTACAGAGCAATACATTCAGAACGGATTGGTACATTCCACTACGGTTTGCTGCGGATAAATTCAGAATAGTATGTCTTTTAAACATGCATATAACTAATGTTTTCTTATAAGACCCAACGTATTTGCGTTTTGTTATTATGTTCACAATCATGGACCATCAACAAATGGTGTTTGCAATAAATTGGCTACAATTGGATATTGATATTGCACAAAATGCAGAAGCAGTACTCAAGCTTTTGATGACATACGTAGAGGTATTGTTATAATTTATAAATATTGTTTGTAATAGGTATGTTTAATGTTACATATTTCGTAAATTATTGAACGAAGCTGAATTAAAACACCGTTTGTCTTATAATAATTGTGACCTTCTGTTGTGCAAACAGTGGTGTAAAAAATTTGTTTAAAGATCAAATAATAATCTTTTTTATTTGTAAACCTAATTTAATAATGAATAAAACAAGCATCAGCAACAACAGCTATCGTGTATAGCCTTGTCAAAATGAGATGTTGGCTGCGCTTGTCAATCTTCTATGCTTAAGGACGTGATGATCTTGAATCTTCACCATCGTCAACTGAACTATCAGTGGCAGCTAAGGCCGGAGTCTCCTCTGACACTGGTGCTGCGGCTTTCCGAGATGTTCGTTTCTTTGGGAGGCATTGTCAAAGTGACCAAGCTAGAGATGTGCAAGGAATGCAAAATTGTGATGGTCCTTGGCGCTCCGTACAACTCTGTAGCAGACTGTTCTTATCCGTACTAACCCGTACCGATACCGTAACGAACTGTTAAGCATCGGTAGCGCAACCCCTCTGAGCTGTGTTGCTCCGTTTCAAACCGTAGCACTTCCGTAGCTCTTCTGGGGCATTTACCTGCATTTGGAAGCAGATCCATCGAGATCCGTACTCACATCATAACACATCCGTATTGAAACCCTAGCGGGCTACGGAATAGACCTTTCCGTAGCGATCAGCCCGTAGCTCTTCCGGGGCCGCTTTCCGTGAATGTGTGACCCAGGCATTAGATGTTGGTTAAAATAACTGTAAATTCAACCAAAACTATGTTTGGTCAAATTTAACCAAAACTTTATACAATTGCTTAAACCAATAACTTAACTAAGAATTTAACCAAAACTATTATTTAACCCAGCGGTTAAAGTTAACCAATTTTTATATAATTGGGTGCTGTTGTACTATATAGCTGAGCTTCTGACTATGTGTCATTATGTAATCTTTCTACACTGAGAGACAATACAATATTCCAGTTGTGAATGAAACTATTTCATGCATGTATTGATTTAAAATGTTGTGGGGATGAATACTTAATCATTATACTTGTTGGCTTTACCATTTAAATTGCCAAAGTATTTCCAATGCTTTTAAGATCAACAGAATCCTGCAATATATCTCCAACTTATATCAAAACTGCAAAGTCTGCAGTGTATACTTATCCAACCAATGGTACTATTTTTCAACACAGATGAGAAGCGTCACTGTTTTGTAACAAAACGCTTTAGGCTGCTCCGTTATAAGCTGTGTCATTAGTGATTACCGGTAGTTAAACTTGTAACTCTAAACCTAATTCAGCGGAGTGATAGCAAAGTAAAAAATTCAAAACATGGATGATACCAGACTCAAATGTCAGTCTCCTATCATTTAGTTTAAGTATACGATACTTTTCAGATAAAGAAACAAAACAATCTATTTAATTTCTTTTCGAGGTGTTGTAACCATTTTGAAATCACACACCTGCCATTATGAAGCCTGACCACTTTTTAGACTTTGACAGAGGATTGGAAAGGAATGACAACTCTGGATAGAGATTGTCATTTGGGGTCAAAATAAGGTCAAAATGTCAAATTTAATGAAAAATTTTGAACACGCCAGGTAATTGTTATGATTGTATCTTCTTGAAATTTTGTCAGAATGTTTGTCTTAATGATGTCTAAAGGGATCTTCACCAAATCTTCACTGAAAGTTTATCTTAATGATATCTTGGACAAGTTGGATAATGGGTCAACTGGGGTCATAAACTAGGTCACCAGTTCAAATTTGAGGAAAACCTTAATGATTGTTTGTCATGTGAGCAATGTAGGGTCATCTTGGCCCTCTTGTTTTATGGTGTTGTCATGCCAGCAAGTAGTCAAAAGCAAAAATTAAAATATTATTTTTCTAATTTTGATAAATAGCGAACAGCAAATCCAATGAACAAATAATTGAACTGGTATGGCCTTATCATCCTTTGTAAAATACACAACATATTCTACACTGGTCAATTTATTGTACAAGGGTTTGAAGTAATTTTTTTAGCTCACCTGAGAGTTAAATGTATTTAATTAGTGTAGTATTTTGTCTGTCGTCTGTCTGCCCATAATTCTTCAAACGACTTTCCTCTGAAACGGCTCAGTCAAATTTGAAGAACCTCCACAGGAATAATCTTTGGGTGGTCCTTTGCAATAGTTGCTAAAGGAATGTCATTCTGTGCTGTACTCTGGTTTCCATGTCAACCAAAAGGAAAATCTTAAAAAATATTGTCTTGAACCACATGGTCTAAAGCTTAGATATTAGCAATGGAGCACCATCTAGAGACCCTCTAACAAAGTTGCTAAGATAATGTCCTGGGATTAAAATTGGCCCCACCCCTGGGGTCACTTGTTTCATTAATAGATTTATATAGGGGAAAATATAAAAAGAAAGTTCTTGTCTAAAAGCACAAGGTTTAGAGCTTAGATTTTTGCATGTAGCAGCATGTACTGATGTCCTCTTACAAAATTGCTAAAAAATGATATCCCAGAGGTCTTATTTTCCAATACTTTTTACTTATTGCAGCACACATTTAAATCAAATTCATAAGTGATATTGCCACAACTCATTTCTCAGGTGAGCATTGCAGGGCCACTTGGCTCTCTTGTTTGTTAATCATTTTGTTTACACAGCTAATTTAAATTTCAGTATAAAACGGTTCAGTGCTTTCCTATCATCCCATTTGTCAACCAGTTTTTGATGCAAAATTCTCATGCTTCTTGAAAAGTGTACACACGTTTGTAAGGAGAACCAGTTTTCGTTCAGATTGTTAGCAGACAGGCACATGGTAGGTTGATATTTTACTAATGAAATTAATTTTAAGTCACAGGTATGTGAGCTTTATACAATTAAATTATGAATTCTTTCTTCAGATGATTTTGTATTAATTACTATTTTATAGTTTGTTTAATTTTCTTCAATTTCTTTGTTAGGATATTGTTATTGCTGAATGTTGTAAAAAAACTTACTGACCATGGTCCATATTCACAAAGCATCTTAAGTAATGTTTTAACATAGGTTATATTTTTCCTTAAATTCGACTTTTTCCTTAACTCTTTTGTACTAATATAAAAGAGGAAATCACAATAATATGATTTTATCTTTGTTCTAAAGATGCCAATTATGAAAATGATAATTCATTTTCACACTTTTGATGACTGGTTTACAAACTTTTACCATGAAAAAATTTTACACTTAAGTAAAAATTTCGACTTAAGTTAAAGAAAATCTTAAGATGCTTTGTGAATACGGACCCATGTCTCTTTATGTGAGAAAGTAGGCAGTTGCTTTTAAATTTTCCATGCGCTTTCAAGTGACCAAAAAAGCCCAATCCTATACCTATCCTATTGTAATGAACAATTTAAGTAACCAGAAAAATACATATTTCTTTTATGCCTAAGGAGAATCAGGTGGTTATTTGAATGTTATAATAGATATTTTGTAGTTGATGTTTAAGCTCAGTTATTGACAATAGATTTACTGTTTTACCGGCAGTATTGTGTATAACAATAAAACATCATCATAAGTGCTCAATGACTTATTTCAAATCTAACATTCTTAAGCTCGACAACAATTGGTTAAATTTTTAGCTAATGGCTCAGCATGAGCTTTTAGGATCAATGAATGCCCATGCCTGTCCACACTTAGGGTGTTTACACTCTAGCAGATTATGGGCAAAATGTGATAAGTATTTCCAAAGTTATGGGCCCTTGACTTAGAAAATTTGCTTTATTTTAACTTGTTTACATTCTTCATTTCTTCACCAATAGTAAACATATTTACAGTGAATGTGTATGACCTAAATGTCTATGAAAGTTTGATATGGGCGAAATTGAACCAGTGCTTGCAGAGTTATAGGCCCTTGACTTAGAAGAATTGCTATATTTCAACTTTATTACATTATAGCATCTTGATTTCTTCACTAATCGTAATCATATTTACGCAGCATCCATTATTCATGAAAAGAAATTTGGTTTGATCAAACTCTATGTAGAAACTGCGCATACAAGATGAAAAACTATATCACCTGGTCATTAGTTATAGGGTAGTTGTTCTCAGGTGAGGGATATAGGGCAATCTTGGACCTCTTGTTAAAATAACTTTTAATGGACCCATGATGTCGGTGTTTATTTTTGAATTTATCTATTTGTATCAAAGTCGTTGGCAACAAGAAAAACAGTGAACAATTCTAGGTATGGTGCATGTGAATGAATAGACTTGTATTTTTTGAGGCCTGTGTTCTACAATGAAGACTTGGCCATCAGTCTAAGGTAGGTGTTAAAAATTGCATACTCTAAAATTATCACTCTCAGCGTGTCGATGACTTAATCATAAATATTTTTTAGTTGTACTCCAGTTGTCCACAATAGTTCAGTACAAGTAATATACCAGTGTGGCAGGGATGTTATTTTTCATCTGCAGAATTTTGTGGTTTCTCATTTTCGCCATCCCACGTACTTTACACTTGCTGTAACCTGCATCGAGCAGTAAACCAATTGGATTCTGTACCAATACTTGCCTTGCTCTCCCCATGCAGCAGTCTACTTCTCTACATGTAAAAAGCGTTCAATTTCATAGAAAATAAGATTGAAATTATGTTGTTGTTTTTTTGTAGATTGGTTGTCAGAACATGAGAGAAAAATTAAAATTAAATCATCTGCTTCTCATCCTTGTGATGCTGCAATGGAAGAACCTTCCCATGATACTTCTATACTGTGTATATGTCAGCTTCAGGTATGTAGAGCCTGGTAGAGTTGCATAGTTATAACTCAAATAATTACATTGTTTTCATAACCTTAAAGTGTTTTCTGAAGAGTTTAAACAAAAACTGTCTGTGTAATTTAACAAACATGATTGTTACAAGTTATCAAAACAAAGTGTTCCGGAACATTTTATTCCTGCACTGTTTAACAATTCAAGCAGCATTTGCTGAATTCAAACATGCCCTACTTGACTACATAACTGCATTTTACCTTGGAAAAGATGAAAACTTCTGATTAAACATTGAAAATGTTTAATTTTGTTGAATTTTAATTTTCGAGTTATCTCCCTTGTATAATTCTCTTTATATAGAAAGTATCCACTCTTATGTATCTATTGATATTTAGAAAAGAATTATAGATTCAAATTTCTTCTTTTCATTGAAACAATGAACAATCATTTTTGATATCCTGTAAACATTTAAAGCAGCAGCGATCCTTATTTCATTAAAATAAACTGGATTGATATGACATAGGTGTAGATTTCCAAAATAACAATGTTTTGATAAATCTGCATGCGTATGTGCAAAACAAGATAATCGAGCCATGCAGCGTAGCGCTTGGATGATTATTGATAAAACCAAGCTTAACAGGTAATCTAACAAATACATTTATATTGTACATTGGTTATTTGGGCGAATTATTTTTATCAATGAAATTTTTTTTTTAAAAAGTGGTTACAAAAAAGATGCATTTTCTTTTTTGGTTTAGTTTAGATACTTATTAAAACCAGTATCCATGGAAACAAAACAACCCAGTTCTTCATTGAAGAAGATTACCATTCTAATGAAGATAAAACAATAAGATGATAATGTGTACTAAAGATCAGATATTACAGGCAGGAAATCAAGAGGTAGTTTTATGGTATGTAATAGTTTTCTTTAATGTATATAGTGTAACCTCCATGAATGGTCACCTCCAAACATTAGCCACCTCCTAATTACAGCCAGTATACTAGCAACCTAGATTGATGTTTTACTCTATTTTCACTCTCCTCTCAACAACAACCACCTGCTTACAATAGCCATCCTTGTCCTTCCCATTGGTGGCTGTTGTAGGGAGGTTGTGCTGTAAATTCTTATTGCTATTGTATGGTGACATTTTTCTGCATACACTATCATCAAGGACATATGTACATACATGGATTTTCAACTGCTAAATATAGCCAAAACAATATCGATAGACAATCCATTGCGAAATACTCGACAGCTGTAACCAAAAAATAAATGTTTTATTGAGAAATAGTGCATTTCAACTGTAAATATGGAAGTTGCAAATCTATGTATGTATATGAGTTCTTGGTTTCATGAAAATATTTTTCGTCCACTTATTAGGTGGGTTAGGAGATAGGTTATCGTTTAAGGTGCGTCATGGGTTTCCAATATGGGTTCAAATAAGTTTCATTGGTGCGAAAACAAAGTCGGTGACCTTGTTTTTATTTTTGTTAAGTTTTTTAAAAAAAATTTAGAATCCGTACTGTGTTTTAAAAAAAAACATCAGTCTGTTTTTTCAGTATTGTTGCGAATGAGAGATAAATGTCTCATTATTTGGCATTGTAAATTGCCACCCGTGCATAGTTTTATCAGTTTTTTTTTAAGATTTAATGATGGCAAAATATGACATTCTTGTATTTTTCGGATTTGGAAATGATACAGCATTGCAGCTATACAAATCGCATAACTTATACAAAATTAATGGAGCAATGCAGGAATTAACTCGAGAAAAGACGAAACCATTCCCTCCACTAGGTGGCGCTTTTTGAGTCGTTTCCATGGAAATATCCTTTGAATGTATCATTTCTGCTTTAGCCAATACCTTAAATTGTGCGTTGACTTATGAAAAAAAAAGTCAGAAAATCTGATAGATTTTCACGAAAGTAAATTAAAAAAATTATGCAGAAATATGCCACTATACTATCGCCTAAATGAATGAACCCTGACAAAACTCAAGTAAATCTTTCTGTATTCATTCTTTATGAACTTACATTGCTGGTCCTTATGTGAAATCATAATCCAATCAAATATTTGAGAACCAGTCTTTGATACAACAAAGATTTTGGAACCAGTATTTGATACAACAAATATTTGGGAACCAGTCTTTGATACAACAAAGATTTGGGAATCAGTCTTTGATACAACAAATATTTGGGAACCAGCTTTTGATACAACAAATATTTGGGAACCAGCTTTTAGACAACAAAGATTCGGCAACTGGTCTTGGTATGCTGCTCTACTATAATAAGGAAACAGTGCCAAAGCAACCAATGAGGGAATAAAGTAAATTGTCAAATTGTTTTCATTTTCCAGATTTATTGTCTTAGCTCCAGTGGGAATTTCAGATAGGCAAAATTTGTTTTGTATGATTTTCTGCTTGTTCACTGTTTATTTATTTTTTTCTATTTTCTAGATAATTCAAGAAAAATGTTCTGCAGTAACCAAGAAAATCTTATGACCAGTTGCTGGTAAGTAAATCATATATCTTATATTTGATCTGAATTTTTATGAGATTATAATGACTAAAAACTTGGG
Source organism: Lutraria lutraria (assembly GCA_964023205.1). Classification (NCBI taxonomy): domain Eukaryota; kingdom Metazoa; phylum Mollusca; class Bivalvia; order Venerida; family Mactridae; genus Lutraria; species Lutraria lutraria. The sequence continues at coordinate 17,702,537 of OZ026845.1, forward strand.
AGATTTAAAACAGTCATTGATTAGGTAATGACTGACATTACTATCTGTCAGTACTGAACCAGGGAAAACACTTTTAAAATATTTTAAAATATTTTAAAAAATAACATTGTGAAGCCTGAAACATTCAAGTTCTGAGTTATTTATAAAAAATTAATCTTGGGAAGCCAATTTTTTTTTCTATTTTGAACTGGACATTTAAAAACGTGTTGCTAATGGTTGAAAATAATCAACCCTCATGTTGTTGTTTGATCTTGGTTAATTGATAGCCAGATATTGCGCAATTTTATCAAACTGACAAAAGCTCGTAAATTTAATGGTCAACGCTTGCATTTATTTTTAGCTTTCGACTGTGGTAAGAAGCTAAAAATAATCGCATTCAACGACCATGAAATTATTATACCCCCAGATATGAAATATATGAGGGCTATATTGGATTCACGCTTGACGATGGGTCGGTCCGTCCGTCCATCCATCCATGCGTCTGTAGACACAATTTGTTCAGACAATGTCTCAGCAACTGCTCACAGGATTTCAATGAAACTTCACAGAAATGATCAGTAGTAAGCCTAGTTGTGCATGCCTTAATCATTTTTTTGTTTGGATTAATTTTCACTGAGTTATAGTCCTTTGATTTTTTATACAGTATATACAATAAGCAAATTTTGTCCGGACTATTTATTATTAACTACTGACAGGAATGCAATGAAACTTCACAGAAGTGATAAGTAGTTAGCCTAGTTGCGCATGCATTAAGCTTGTCTTGTTCAGTTAAATTTTCACGAAGTTTTGGCCCTTTGTTGTTTTTTGTGCAGTGTATACACAATATCTCAGCAACTATTCTTAGGAATTCAATGAAACTTCACAGAAGTTATAAAAAGTAAGCCAAGCTGTCCATGTAATAACCATGTTTTGTTTGGATTTTCACTGAGTTATGACCCTTTGCTTTACACAATAGGTAAATTTTGTCCAAACCATTTCTCAGCAACTACATGCAGGAATTCATTGAAACTTCTTAGAAGTGATAAGTAGTTTGCCAAGTTGTGCATGTCCACAATAGGTCCAAGTAAATTTTAATGAGTTATGGCCCTTGGTTATTTTTTTATATAATGAATACATTGTATTTAGAAATTGGTCAGGATATTTCTAAGCAACAATTTGCAGGTATTAAAAAGATGAAAATGCTTTATATTTCCCTTTGTAAAATGTAACAATAACTGTGTCAAGGCGGCATCTGGGGGTATTCATCACCTTAGTGATTGTTCTAGTAAAAAATAAATAAACACTCGATCAATATCTGTATGTAAGAAGTCTATGATGAAGCTTTTTATACCTCCGGCATCTACAATGCAGGAGACATATAGTGAATGTCCTGTCTGTCCTTCCATCCTTTCGTCCATCCATACAAGAACACTTGAATACTTACATAGTTATGTACACTTGTCATTCACGTAGACACTTAGCCAGTTACTTGCTTAGTTATGTATGATGCAGGAGGCATAATTATGGTGATTGCCCTGTTCGTCCAAACGGTTAAGTAGATTTTACCACTTCATCTAGCACCAGCACTGCTTAATTACTAGAACTCTTGAATACTTATACAGTTGTTGCCTATGACATTCTCAATCTATCCATATCAACCAACCTCACTTTGACCTTGACATAATTTGGACTCAGAATTGTTAAAATGGACTTATCTTGACAAGCATGCCACAGAGGTATATCCAATGAATGAACACACCAGAGTCTCAGCATCTTGTTATGTCTGTAGTATTCTTATATTTCTTAAATCATAGTGTTCTAAAAGTTGTTGATTTCTGATATAATGTTAATAAACAAAAAAACACTAACTTTAAAGGTCTATTGTACTGTAGATACCTGTTTGAAGTTATTTCTCTTTTATTTTTTATCTCATGTTTTTGTAGGTGATACAGGATGCAATCTTGGACCTGTGAGGTATGGTTTACTGTGAAATCTTTCAACACAACAATGGAAAACTAAACAACTTGGTTAGAGAAATATCTACAATAAGACAAATTTTGTAATCGCCTTCTTTCAGTTCATTCATAATTGAATTAAATATTTCCCTTACATGTTAGTAACTTAGTTTGATTTAGTTTAAATTTGGACAAGTGTTTATAGCAGATACAACTTTTCAAATCTTTGTTGATTGTTAATTGACAAATTGATCATCGGTGTCAATGTTCCATGAACATCATTTATTTATTGTACATTTTTGTGCTGCACCACTTTTTTTGGGGGGGGGATATAATTTTGTATACATTTGTAATACTAGCTATGTTTGTTTTTGACTCCACATGATTGATTGTACTTGATCCTTGATGCTGATCTCATGTTAAACTGAAAGTCTACTGTGTATCATTTAATATATAGATATTATTACTTTCCTAAGGAAAAGCATTATTATATATATGTAATTTGCAAGAATGACTTACTCTGTTTATACTTTATCATCATGCATTTACTTATTTTAACTTCATACCACAGTCGGTAGTTTTTATTTCATCATTAGGGAATGTCCTATTCCTCATGTTTATATTCTAGCACATTGTAAAATACATGATTGTACATTCGACATCTTATTGCAGCTGACCGAAGCTAAAAATAAATGCAGCTTTGACAGTTTAATGAAATGACATAATGCATAGTTCCCACATCTACAATATTTACCTCCCTTGCTTTGAATTGGTGGCCATCTTGAAAGTCAAATTTCTTATGCGTTTAATAGAAAAAACAACTCAATTTACTTGATATAACTTAATCATGAAGTTGGAAAAATCATAAGCATATATTGTAGATGTGGGAACTATGTATACTTGTTTATAAGTCTGCAGCCCCAATTATAATAAGAATTTTAGAAACTCACTTTGGCTAGAAAAGGGTCGTGTTTAGGATTACTTGACATACATATTACGAGAGGTCTTATGACATTTTGCGAGAAAATAGGTACAATTTATTCTGAAATATATTTGTGTCTGTTGTATTAGAATCATTCAGGTTGTCATAAAAATGACTTTTGTCTGACCATATATTGTTTTGCAACCCAAATTAATGATTTACTTTTGTCATAACATCATTACAAGTGTATAAATAAACTGATCAGACTTGGTCTTTTGTTAGCATTTTTTATTGAAGACAACCAGTAAATTTGTGACAAGTACATTATAAAAAAATCAACCTGAAAAAATAATTTAATACAAATTATATAAGCATCACATAATATAAACAAGTGAAGAAAGCAGAAGTAAAAAAAAAAAAAGAAAAAATTTGCCCACAAAGACGGCAAAATTTCTATAAGTGCCCACACTTTACCCAGACCACCAAATGTGTAAGGGTCGGCCTTGTGTATCTCATTTTCAACATCTTGTTCCTAAATTATCTCCATGACATTATTTTTAAAATATTCTATTGAATGTATTACATACAAATATTACATAATCACAAAATCACATAAAAAATATTCTTTTTAACAATCATATATATTAATTATTTATACACAATACATCAAGAAATATACATCTCTAAATTTGATAAAGAACACTCAATGATTGTATGATTTGCATGTGGTAAGTATGAATCTTCGAGGTAACTTTTTGAATCATAGCCACGTTACTGAAAAACACAATGGGGTGGATGTCCATTGAGGAAATTTTTTAAGGGCCAGCGCTGTCGGCCTTATTCAGTGAGGGTCCCGTACTTCAAATTATAACAAACCACTAAGTTAACATATGAAATAGTTGTGGTTAAGTTTTATAAATGAATTTGCAATGTTATTTACTAGAAAATAATTATGATATGTCTTATAATGTGCTCCATCTGTATTTGTGATATATCTACCTTTATTAAACAAAAGAAAAAACAACACAGTATTTTTATCTTAGAACTTTCAGTTGTTTTCTCTAATGTCACCAAATAGTATTGAATGTCACCAAAAAAGTATTGAATGTCATTAAATTGTAAAATTTTATAGTGAATTAAGTTAAGATTTTAAAGCAACTCATTAAATGCAATCTGGCATTATGCTATCATTTCACGCAAGTGATTACAGCTGTCAAATGTATTCATGAAAATTTAGTTAGTGGAAATTATAAGTGCATTTTAATGTCTTTTCTACTTTGCCAGAATCTTTGAAGTTTGTAAAAAAATGATTGCTTGACAGAATACCAAATACATTTGACAGCTATAAAGATATACGTAAAATGATAGTAGTATTATGGGAGCCCTCCATGAATAAGGCCGGTGTGGGCCCTTTCCTCAATAGACATCCATCTCATTTTGTTTTTCTGTAATGTGGCTTGACATTCTATCGATTTCAAAAATTATTTCGAAGATTCATACTGTACTTTCCACGTGCTGCACTTGCAAATTATATGTTTTATAACTGGTCACCTTATCACCCTTGTAATATCTTAATCATAATAGCCATATTATGCAAGACATATCTTAAGTCTATGAGACTATAGCTGGTAAGTGACTAAGTGTCAGATGCTTACATAGTTATATACAATTAACCAGTCACTTACCCTATTTTATACACTTGGTCAGTGATTGAAGTGTAAGTAACTAAAGTAAGTTACATCTGACCAAGTGTATATAACCTGTTAAGTGACTGACTATTTTTAACAAGCTTTTTTAATAGGTTATGTAAAAAAATTAAGTCAGTCGCTTTCCCTATCATAAATACATCATCAGTGACTGGTTATGTCTATAATACCATAAGTGACTGGTGACTAAGTAACCAGCTAAATGTATATAACTATATTAAGTATCTGACCAAGTAAGTGACAATGTTAATTATATAACTAGGTATACATAGTATGTATTCGACAAGTGATGGACCAAATGTATAAGACAATACATAGTTCCCACATTTACAATATTTACCTCCCTTTGTGGCCATCTTGTTGGCAAATTCCACAAGCATTGATAGAAGATATTTATATTTTTGTTTTGATAATTCTAAATATAGGATATTTATATGTGACAAGTACATTTTCTTAAACCTTGTCGAGCTTATGGCCATAACAACTTTATGATTAAGTTATCTTTTATAAACTGAGTTGTTTAATAATCAATTTTCTTATTTTTACTATTAAGCGCTTACGAAATTTGCCAACTAAGATGGTTGGCAAGGGAAGTAAATATTGTATATACGGGAACTATGTATGCAGTGACTGGCTAATTGTTTATAACAAGGTAAGTGACCGGCTAATTGTATGTTAATTGGTGTATATAACTTGTGTAGTGACTGGCTAATTGTATGTTAATTAGTGTATGTAACTTAGTGACAGGCTAATTGTATGTTAATTAGTGTATATAACTTGGTAAATGACTGGTTAATTGTATGTTAATTAGTGTATATAACTTAGTAAGTGACTGGTTAATTGTATGTTAATTAGTGTTTATACTTGGTAAGTGACTGGTAAATTGTATGTTAATTGGTGAATATAACTTGGTTAGTGATTAGCTAGTTGTATGTTACTTAGTGTGTATGACTTGGTATGTGACTGACTGGCTTATTGTTTGTTTCTTAATGTAATGTGTGGTGCAATTTTATTAAACTGTCAAAGCTAAATAATAACACGGTCAATGAATGTGATCATTTTTAGCTTCATACCACAGTTACTTTTTTTTAACATTATATAATGTTTTGTAGTCATCGTTAAATACATAATTGTATGTTTGTTCACTGGTATAACAATAATCATAGTACTGATTATCAAAGTGATTGGACAGTGCTTCCTTGCCGAAGGTAAAAATAAATGCAAGCATTGACCGTGAAATTATGCAACTTTGACAGTTTAATAAAATCGCACATTATCAACTTTTAACTATTGACTAATAATGTTCAGAAACAACTGACCACACTCCGATGAAATGCAACCATGGTCCTGCTTTTATGAGGATCCATTAGCTGACACAAAATCTAATTCAAGAACATGTGTATGTACTTGACAGATAAGTAAGCCCTTATTAAATATTATTGAAAAATATGCGAAGTAACAATTATATAATCTAAGCTAAGACATGTCTATGAAACTATACTTGAGATTTGTGTACATACCCTCAGGTAGGCATCAGATCAATACAGGAGCATCATGGGAAAACAATACCACCACAGCTTTCTGCAGATCATACATCCACTTAATGAGTGATTTCTTAGTTCTCTGCACAATGCTATAAAAAGAACAATTTTGGTGTTGATTAAATGATCATTATCTAGACAATATGAAAATATATAGGTTGGAATATCTATTCAGAAAAGTGCTTAACAAAGTATGCACAGACAAACTAAGTTAGTAAAGGACCTGACTAAATACAGTCAACCCTGTGTAAGGGGTCACCTCTGAATAAAGGCCATCTTCTGAATATAGGCTATTCTTTAAAGAATTGCCATTGAATATCTAGAACAAATGACCTCCAAATAAAGGTCACCTGTTAATAAAGGCCACATTTTTCTCTTTCCTAAGGGTGGCCAATGATTTGGCTGAATGTAAATGCCTGACTAAGTATGTAACTGACTTTTGTACGTATGTGACTGGCAAAGTATATAAGTGCCTGATTAAATATGTATGTATTTGCCTTAGTATTAAGTTCCTGTCTCAGTATATAACTGATTAATTAAGTATGTAAGTTTGACTAAATATGTAAGTTTATTACTAAGTAAGAACAAGAATGTCATGTAGTACACAATCATCAAATACAATTTTACCTTGAAGCCTTGAATAGTCTTATATTGCTGACTGTCGCTCTTGCTCTAATTGGCATCAAACTGTGTTGGTAGTTTATTGTCAAGAACGATTCGCCCAAATCTCCCAATCATAGCCTTATACTTGAAGTCTACTGTGCTTACAGCTTTAGTTGAAGACTGTTTCTTATTTCCATGTGACCTGTTACCACAAAATGATGAACTGTTATTAATTATGTAAGTGAATGAAACCTCCAATATAACCATACCTAAACATTTTGTACTCGTAGAAAAATTAGGTCTAGGGCTTGAACTCATGATCCCGAGGGACATAGGCCTGGTGCACTCGGAGTCGAGCACAGTAGCCTGGCAACATAATGTAATAACTAATGAAATAATTTCTGTGAAGAATAAGCCACCCCTATTATCTCTAGGTTGTTTCCCTTTACACCAAAAAAGTGCATCTAAGTTTATTTAGAGTCTATTCAGCCTCTGATTCTGTACATCATATAATATGAATGTTTCATAAAATGTATTTCGATGAAATAGATTAAAGGGTCTCTATGCTTACGAAATCTGAAACCATCCAATGTAAATACAAACTAAAATAAACTAACACTTGTATAATTATATTGGTAAAATGCTGAATTTATAAAGATAGATTTCAGTTCTTTTGACAAATTCTCGGACGATTTCGGTCATTTGGGGTCAAACTAGGTCACCAGGACAAATTGAAGGAAAACCTTGTGAACACTAGAAATCACTGTTTTGATTGGATAGTGCAATAATGGGTCATCTGGGATCAAAAACCAGGTCACCAGGGCATATTACTGGAAAACTTTGTGAACACTCTAGAAGTTACTGTTTGGATTGGATCTTCATGAAACCTTGTCAGAATGTTTGTCGTTATAATATCTTTGGACAAGTTTGAACATGAGACATCTTAGGTCAAAAACCAGTCAAATCTTAGGAAAACCTTGTCAACACTCCATATTACACAGTTATAATTGGATCTTCAACATTGTCAAACTATTAGTCTTAATAATATGTAGAACAAGCTTGATTATGAATCACCTGGGGTCAAAAACTAGGTCACCACATCATATCTTAGGTAAAAACCTTGTCAACACTCCATATTACACAGTTATAATTGGATCTTCACCAAACATTGTCCAATTATTAGTCTTAATAATATGTAGAACAAGCTTGATTATGAATCACCTTGGATCAAAAAGTAGGACACCAGGTAAAATCTTAGGGAAGCCTTGTTAACATTGTAGGTGTTACAGTTTTGAGTGGATATTCACCAAACTGCCAGCATGTTTGTCATTTTACTATGTTGGGGTCAAACACTAGGACACCAGGTCATGTCTTAGGTAAAAACCATGTTAATGCTCTTGATTGGATCTTCACCAAACATTGTCAGATTGAGGACAAGTTCGAATATGGGTCATCTGATGTCAAAAACTAGGTCACAAGGTCAAATTTTAGGAAAACCTTATTAACACTTCAGATGTCAACTTGATTGGATCTTCACCAAACCTTGTTAGAATGTTTGTCTTAAATCTGGTATCTATACTATATACTATTAATAATGATATTTGGGACAAGTTTGGACATGCGTCATCTATGTGTCAGACACTAGGTCACCTGGTCATTAAATCACAGGAAAACCTTGATATCAACAGACCTCATGACACAGGTTTTCTAGACAAATTATACTTATGAGTATTAGTTTATTATAGCTCTTTGTGAGTATATAGTGTAGTGTCTATTACTTAAGTTTGGCTAATCCTGGCCATTTGGTTGGCTAATGGTTATGACCGAATCTATTAATAGTTGACAGGTAAGTAAACCATGAAGGCATTGCCTAGATAAGTTGTTGTGTGGCTATTTGAAGTTCAATGTGGTTGTATGATAGTGCTCAGATTTATGGTTAATTCATATAGGCTTGATTCTATTTGATTGTTGTAGGGTATATGATATTACCATGTGCTTGTGAACACTGTACATGAATGTATTCATTTGTCAAATACTCATGATTGTCATTATTATATGTATTACTCATATCATGTAAATATTTTATACTCTCCTTACTGGAGGATTGAATAAAATATACAGTCAATATCCTTTATGAAAAAAGCAACTTCATACAAAAAACATAAACCAATATGCTCTTGTAATTCGTCTACCTATAACGTTTTGTTATAGTTTATTCTTGTTAAAGGTGTTTTAATGAACAAACAATGATTTGCCATCTTGACCCTCTTGTTTATCTAAAGGCGGGTGATGTAGTTTGAATTCAAGAAAATATCGAGTATAATTTCGTAAAGAACATATAATAATGATAATAATGCTATATTTGTTAATCACTTACACATATGGTATAACAAAGTGATCCTTTTCGTACATTTTTTAACTCAAAAATATAATATTATGCAGTATGCACTAACCGACTTAATAGCATTAAAATAAGAATTACCTCTCTCAAATCTATCACATAATGGCGACCTGAAAATTCTGTCATCGGGAACGAGTCAGGCCATGCAGCGTAACAGCTTGTGGTCATGAATATATGGTCACAACACAGATCTGTAAATAAATTCAATCACTAAATAGTAGTAACATTTCTTACTGTACATGTACACAGTACAAACTCTCCAGAGCGGCCCTTTTTTGAGCAACAACCTCTCTTCAACGACAATATGTTTTTCATACTGCACGATTAAACTATCAATTTAACATCTCTAGAGCAACAACCTCTCAACAACAACCTAATTTGCTACTGACCCAATCCCAGATAAAATTGACAATTGATGTCGCAAACCATTATCAGGCCACTACATTTTTCATAGTAAAAATATATCAGTAGATTATCATTATTTTAGATATATGAACATCTAGAAGTATTTTGATACATATATAAGCAAGATGAGTTACTATAACAAAGAGTTATCACGTTCAAAAACCTCAAGGGGTACCGAAATTCCTATGTCGCCAAGATAATTTCACTTTTTGTCGTTAATATTGAAGGTATTGAAAAAGACATTCAATCGATCGAAATTATTGCATGAATTTGGATATCTGCAGAGTTGTTCTTCATCGGTAAAATGAAATTCTTCTTTGAAGTAGATATTTAAATTTTGTTGATGGTTTTTATCATGTCGCCAAATACGACTTCATCAACGAGTCCAAACCTAAAAGGATCCAAACAAATTGAATATACATATATCTAAATAGGGAATTAATGTTGCCGTTTATTTGTGAGATGTAAACCAAACATCCAAATCAAAAGATACTTACTGGATAATCACATACATGTACTGAAAAAAAATATTTAAAAGTCGGAAAAAGTGATTTATCATCAACGAGTCTCTCGCTAATTTTTAAATGAACAAGTTATAGTTCAATGCGCGCCTTTTTTATTTCAGAGAGTACAACAGTAGCATGAGGCTATAATATAAATATGTCTACAAAAACATGTACATGTATGCATAATCTTTGCCGTTAAATTTGACCCTTTGTAAAATCACAATGTAAATATGATTATTCCGTGTTTTCCGTTTGACTCGTAAATGAGAATAAATGTCCCGTTGATGAGGCAAATGTAAGTGCTTCTAATTGAACGAAGTGAATTTCTTTATACGCGAATCTATTGATACGCATTCCAAGTATGTTCATGCATATTTAAAAACAACTTTCTTCATGTTTTCATAGCTCTAAATGGACAGAAATACAATTGGTATCTAAAGTTTTATGATTTCGTTTGTTACTTTTTTGTTTTCCAAAATTAAAGAAGTTACCAGTTGACTTTACATTGAACCTTAAGTTTATAAAATTGTTTTATACGTTTTGATATACGAATATGTAAGACTGTAATACCAAACTATAGCAGAAAGTATTTTTTGTCCGGTGGACAGAACAATATACTATATGTCAGAGACACTACATGTGCGTGCAGTGTCTGGTCTGTTTTTGGCGACGACGGGTTCGCTGGAGTGTCCAAGTGTAAATGGGGAAAAATCTTGAACATAGATTAAAAAAAGCAAGTCAGTATTGCCGTTGCAATTTGTGTTTCGCAAAAATAGAGAACGAGTCAGTCGCTTTACATGTAGATAAGATGAGAGCAGGTGCATTAAAAAAAAGCAGAAAACCAGAAAAATATGACAGAACATTCGGTACAGGAAGTGGTTGCATACGTAAAGAGAATGAGAATAGTAAAATGAATGTAAGTTTGAAGTATCAGTAGACTAGGGGTCAAGTCTTGTAGGGTTCATCCAACATGGTCATGAGCCCATTTTAGATGCTCTCTAAAATGTTGCGGTCACAAAGGGACATAAAAGGCGTTGAAAATGGCGCGTAAATGAGATATTGGAAGTTCATATTCGTTCATACGCAAGTGCTATTGGTCCGGAGTTTATTTTCATGGACGATAATGCCCGTGTTCATAGGGCCACTGACACCTATAAGCACCTTGAAAGGGAAACTATTGCTCGAATGGACTGGCCCGCTCGATCTCTCAACCTAAATCCCATCGAACACATATGGGATATGCTGCAGAGAGCGATATCTGGGCGTCCTGTCCAGCCAACAACCATCAGGCAGCTCAGAGAGGCACTTCCGGAATAATGGGCAATTTAATATTCGACGGCTCATCAGAAGCATGAGGAGTCGATGTCAGGCTGTTATTGACGCACGGGGACATCAGTCTCGATACTAAACACAAATGTTTGCACTTTAGCTCATTTTCCCACATACCCATAAAATGTCTAATTTTGACCCTGTCCTCATTACGCTTAATGTATGGATTAATGTTGTACTCTATCTTTGAAAATAACCAAAATTCACATTTTATATATGTAATCCAAAATCGACGATTATGCCATACAAAACAAAGTGATCCGCACATATTAATAAAATCACAAGTTGTGAAATATTACGTATTTTGTCTTTAATTGTTTTCTGTGTTATAGTACTTAAATACCTTGTTACTCAATGGATTCCTCAACCCCAGATACTAAGTAATGATAAGGTGGCATTTTGTATGGTTGTCACCGATAGGATATTTCAATATAATGCTTCAATCAGGGATGGTGGTGTTTTTGAGCATTTCTATTTTTAAGGTACAGTTTCTCCACACAATCCACAAAAAACACTTTCCTGTAAAGTTATGTTGAAATCCATTTAGAATTAGACACTGCTAACCTGGTGCAAACCGAGGGTAAACACGGTGATGTCATACAGAAAAGTCGAAAAATCACTTTTCAGAAATGATAATTGTCAATTTTATCTGGGATTGGGCCTACTCCAAAGGGGTATTGCCTTGGACAAGTTGCACTGTATATGCGTATGTCGTGTTTGTTGTAACACAGTGCTGTAATTAATAACTAAGTCACCCATTATCATTCATCGTGAATCATTGTCACACAAAATTCTTAGGAGTACTAGTAAGTGTTTGTATTATTCTAATTGTTTCCATTCTTACGTTCATTGGTCATTAGGTGGGGTTGAGCTCACACGTATTTAGAACGTTTAACCACCAGACTAAAAGGAATTATTTCATTTAAATAACAATAAATATTCATGAATATACAGAAAACATCATTCTTGTAGTACCGTCAAAATAAGCAGAAAGAACAATGTTTATACACCCCACAACAACGTACTAACCCCTGATGTTTTCAACAGAATTTCAGTTATATACCAAATTGGCCCCATTGTTACAAAAATGCAATACAAGATACAAAATTGTATGTATAGTCGGTTGGCATATTAACAATGTAACATTAGCTGTGAATAGAAAATAAAAAGCTGACCCGTCACTGCTTTACAACGAGACATTTTAATGTACAGTATTTTATTACTCATTAGAAAAACCACGTGCACCGCCATACTTGTTTGATATGTTACAATATAAGAGAGCTTAGCCGTCACGTGAATAAAGCTTATCACTATACAACTGTATATTACAAAATAACAAATTTACCTGTCCGTACAGTTGTCGCAACATTCCAAAACTGTCCACATATTGGAACAAATTCTCATCAGAAACATTCTGTTTTATCAAACAATGACAGCTGTCTTGTCCCGCCAACGTATAAATGACCAAATTTTATGAGTCACGTAGCCACATTTCTATTAAAATCTTACACAGGTCTGTTTGACACAAATTGTAACTTCAAGTGTATCTAAACCATTACATGTTCACAGGTGATACAAATGGACACACGAGAAAGTCGTGCGAATGGACTGAATGTGCTACGGACGATACAAAATTGTGTCTGGAAGAGGCGTATAACTGCTCGTAATTATTGCTGGGGTTCAAAATAGCTTTTCATCTTATTTAAGGACGTTCTAGACGATTATTCAGCAACTGTTTTGCTATGGAAAGCCACAATACACACCCAAAGTACTACTATATTTTTCTATATGCTTTTTGCCGACTATTTAATCTTAAAGCATAACAAAGCGTATTTTTGGAAATACAATCATAAACTGCAATGTTTACTGCATACTCTGACCAAATGATTTTGTTATTGTCCATTTTGTAGTGGAGAAATCGACTTGTAAACAAACAAAATAATTTGATCCTGCTCCGGGTAGACTATGGTCCTGCTACGTGCGCAGCTACATTTTATGAATGATATCATGAAGGTTTCCTCCAGCGGATTTTTAATGTTTTATGAATGTGTCAGGAGTGAAAATCGAAGCCGCCCTTGACGACAACTTTCAGCACTTTGGTTTGATTGATTAAAATCGTACACGAATTGACGGATCTTACCAGGGAACGTGGTTGTAGTGTATTGAGTTTCATCTAAAACAACATTGTAGTCTCTTGGCTTATCCGTAACCTGTCTGTGTAGTAATGTACACGATTGATTGAATAGCCTCTGACACATCAATATTTATAATCTAATGTCAAACTTCAAAAAATGAAAGTAACTAAAACAAAATATTGAAGTTGATATAGATAGAAATCGAGAGTGAGTCGTGACGAAAGGTCGAGGATTGTTCCATTCTTTAAAATAGGGATAAGTAATACAATGACCAAGTACATTTCTGAACATGACCTTACATTAAAACTTTGTAGGCAACTGTTGTAAGAGGCATTCTTAGTTCTGAAATCAGTGCACAGCACTAGAAATATTATTTAACTGAACTGTATTGGTTCGTGTCCTTAATCGAGCAGCTATTTTTTCAAATTATGCATTGCTAGTGATTTCGGCGCATTTTATGTTAAGTGTTAAGAAGGGTATATATTTGCAATCAAAATCAAATTCTGTTCATATGACATTCCTAAGTATGCAGACGATGTCATGTTATAACGAAGCAAATTATAAGATTCTGACAGTGGTTCCAGTACAGATACTCATAACGAAAAGAAGTAATTGAAACAACATGAAATAAAATGAAATAAAATACATATGAAATACATTCCAAATATTGAAATAAAAATGTACAATAACAAAATGCCAAGAAAAATGGAAAGGGTTTTTATGGGTTTCGACATCGTAACATCTTGACTAATAGGCTGCACCAACAGGGACAGCATATGTAGTACATTTTGTTACCTCTAAAATGTATAAATGCAACTTTTGTGCGGATGAATACTGAATTATTATTTGTTAGTTTACAGTTTTAATCCTGCAATGTTATAGGCCCTATAGCATCCCTGATATATCCAACTTTTATCAAAACTGCAGTCTGCAATGGATACTTAAACTGCAATACTGTATTGTACAAGTTGTACTATTTTTCAATGCGGATGTAAGAGGCGTCACATAATTGTAAGTAGAAAAAGTAATGTGTAGCTATAGGAACTTCGCTCCAAATATGGTATGAGCCAACCATGGTGCTATGAAATCAAACGCAGGTAATGGCTGATAGGCACCTCAGTGTGTGGTCACGTGACTCGAAAACTGTGCGGAAGAATTTAAGTAGTGCATCATAAACACACGAAATAACGTAAGATACTGTGATAATTACGAGATAAAACTGCATAATTTGGTGTTTTGAATATAAGCAATTGATTGACACTACTTAAATATTTTTATTTTGAAAAACGAGTTGAGCGTTATGACAAAAGTAGTTCTGATAGAGATCTTTCGACTGTCGACTGATTTATGGTTTATTAAATGTGCATTCGGTTTTGTTCGGTTTTTTTTTCGTGTTGTTCTGTTTTAACTTTTAAGTGTCGTTTATTTTGTTTTGTTTTGATTTGTTTAAACAAAAGCTCTGTAAGCGATTGATAAATCAATCGTCAAAAAATTGCTGACTTTGTAGCAATTTAAAGCTTCTTACCTTAGCGACTGACATTACATACATAAATGTTACATTTGTTGAAAGTACAATTATATAATTATTTAAACTGCAGGTAAGCTATTCAACTATCAATTCTGAATGTTAATTTTATTACACCCCTGTTTCTACTACAGTAAAAGCTGTATTAAGGTAGTATGCGACCTTTCCTTGACGTCATGGGTCAAAATCGAATTTTCTCCGATTGTTCTGAAATTTTGCACAATGGTAGTGTAGCATGTTCTTCGATTTTTGTTCGTTTTATTTTTTCTGCTTTCTTCAAACTCTCTATCTGCGGAACAAACTCATATAAGTTTTAATAGGGTTTTGTCGCCATTATTTTCCTGGCGGAACGTTAAGCACTGATAATAACGTCCGCTTTTTCACCAGTAATTTTGACCCCCAACCATATTTCAGTGTACTTTTGGTAAACGGAAGTGCGATGACATATTATTTTTGCATTTTATAATTGCTTGTTAACATCTCCACAAAATCTACACGTGAGTCATTAGTTGATTGAATCTATTTCCGTTTACCAAAAGAACACTAAAATATAGTTGGGGTCAAAATTACGGGTGCAAAAAAAACGGACACAATATTAGTGCTTACGTTCCCCCAGGACATTAATGACGACAAAACCCCATTTAAACTTACATGAGCTTATTCCTGAGATAGAGAGCTTGAAGTTGGTATATCCTAAATTACAATAGGGGTATGTTTGAACCAATTTTGCATGTAAAACGTCGATTTTACACCTCCGACATTAGACGTGGCGTTGCTAAGAAACGGGTCGGAAAACAGAAAAAATAAAACGAACAAAAATCGAAACATGCTATACTACCACTGTGTAAAATTTCGGAACAATCGGAGAAAATTCGATGTTTGACCCATGACGTCAAGGAAAGGTCGCATACTACCTTAAGAGACCACTCAATGGAGAACGAAAATACGGTCTCTGAAGACAGGTGCTCGCTTAACTAGGGATTCGAGTTACATAGTTACTATGAAATAATATGAAACCATGTACATTTACATTAGGCAGTTAAACATTTTATACAGAGACAAATTAATGTAACTGTGGCTTAGCATTTTAAAAACAATACTTAACAAGAGGGCCAAGATGGCCCTATATCGCTCACATGACAATCACTGTTCACTCATTAAAACATTGTTTTGAACCGGTGACCTAGTTTTTGACCCCAGACGACCTATGTTCGAATTTGTCTTACATATCATTAAGACAAACAGTCTGACTAGGTTTGGTGAAGATACGATCAAAATTTGACATCTACAGTGTTAATAAGGTTTTCCTAAGATTTGACCTTGTGACCTGGTTTTTGACCCTATGTGACCCATATTTGACCTTGTCCTTAATATCATTTAGACATTTAGAGCTTTTACAAGATTTTTACCTAAGATTTGACCTTGTGACCCAGTTTTTGAACCCGGCTGACCCATGTTCATCCTTCACCCACATATTATTTAGGCAAACATTTTGACAAGGTTTGGTGAAGATCCAATTAAAACTGTGACATCTACAGTGTTAACAAAGTTTTCCTAAGATTTGACCTGGTGACCTAGTTATTGACCCCAGATGACCCATATTTATACTTGACCGTTATATCATTAAAACAAACGATTTGACAAAGTTTGGTGAAGATCCAATAATAACTGTGAAATCTACAGTGTTAACATGGTTTTTCATAAGATTTGACCTAGCGACCTAGTTTTTGACCCAAGATGACCCATGTTCGAACTCGTTCAAGATATTATGAAGACAAACATTCTGACAAGGTTTCATGATCATCAAATCAAAACAGTGACTTCTAGAGTGTTCACAAGGTTTTCCAGCAATTTGCCCTAGTGACCTAATTTTACTACAGAAATTACCCATTTTCAAACTTGACCTACATATTATTAAAATAAACATTCTGACAAAGTTTCATGAAGATAAATTCAAAACAGTGATTTCTAAAGTGTTCACAAGGTTTTCCCTTATTTGGCCCTGGTGACCTAGTTTTTGACCCCAAATGGCCCAATATCGAACTCGTCCGAGATTTTGTTGATATTAACGTTCTGACCCAGTTTTGCTAAAATTGAGCCAAAAATGTGGCCCCTAGTGTGGTCACAACATAAAGTTTGACGAGGCACGACGCACGACGCACAACGCACGACGCCAGACGGAGAGTGATCCTAATAGCTCACTTTGTGACATGTGAGCTAAAAATTAATATTTTATAAAACATAAAAACATGCATTTGAAGTGTTAAGATACTGTTCAGATAAAAAAAAAAGTTTAGAAGAATGGATGGCAAATTTCTGAGCTTGCTCCTGAATTAAATAAAGGTTTATCTATCACAGCTATCCATTCCTCTAATCTTAAAATGTTCCAGTTTGCCGACAGTCTTTTTGTTCAGGTGATACAAACAATCACACATTTAGGACAACACACCACACAGCGGCCACTTAGCAACTACAATATAGACAGAAAGTACTGGTCTTTAACCACGTTAGACAGGTGGTCACATAACTAAGTTAAATTAATGTTTAAAAAGTCTCGGGAGGAATTGTAAGCGGTCGCACAAGACAAGAGGTCGCTTGTAAAAGGTGGTCGTACAAGACAGGAGGTCGCTTGTATAAGGTGGTCGGAAGGACAGGTTTTACTGTACCTACTTTAGCAATTTAAAAAAAAAATCTAGTGGAACCTATTTTTGTTCAGGTCGCTTACACTCTAGTGGGTATAGCCAAAAATTAACTGAGAAAATGTAACAAAATTATATATCCAGCAGGGGTCAAATGTTTAAACTTTCAGAAAATGTATAATTTATTCAGGTATGCCATTGGTTTTTGAGTTTTAGCTGCTACAGATTATTTATGAAATTCAGTCACACAGAATTTGACAAATCTGACACTTAAATTTGTAAGAACAGATTAGTTTACTGTGTTATATATGTGAACCTTTCTTATTTTATAGGATGTGCAAGTCAAAGTCCTGAAGACCCTGATTATGTCCTTGTAACCACTGGACTTAGAATATCAACCATACCAAACCCATCACTGGACTTAGGATATCAACCATACCAAACCCATCACTGGACTTAGGATATCAACCATACCAAACCCATCACTGGACTTAGGATATCAACCATACCAAACCCATCACTGGACTTAGGATATCAACCATAACAAACTTCCACGCCAAACATGAAATTAGATAGGTCTTCGTTATTGAGAGCAAGTCATCTCTACACCTAGAAAAGGCACAGTGTGAGAATGATAGATATAGTGCAGCATCAGTCTTGATGGAGTTGTCCCACTCAATGTTTTGTTCCATTATGGATACAGTAATGAACTCACACCACCAAGGGTGTCTCTGAAGACAGGTTAGTAAAGACGAGGGCCATGATGGCCCTATATCGCTCACCTGAGCATTGTAACACTAAGGGATAATTAAATCAAGGAAAGTTACTTGACATGGTAAAGAGTTATCTACCCCAACTGCTCAGTAGGTGTTGAAATCAACTGACCCCCAGGACCGGGCCAATATTGACCATGGGGCCATGATTCGAACAAACTTGGTAGAGATCCACGAGAAAATGCAACATTCAAAATATCGAAGCCCAAGGCCTCATGGTTTTGGACAAGATGATTTTTTAAATTTTCCTATACAAGTCTACATAAATCAAGTGACACCTGGGGCAGGGCCAATATTGACCCTAGGGAAACAATCTGAACAAACTTGGTAGAGGTCCACTAGACAATGCCAGATACAATTTGAACAAACTTTGTAGAGGTCCACTAGACAATGCCACTTACAAAATATCAAAGCTCTAGACCTAGTGGTTTGGGACAAGAATTTTTTTTAAATTTCCCTATATAAGTCCATATAAATGAAGTGACCCCTGGAGTAGGGCCAATTTTGACCCTAGGGCAAAAATTGGTACAAACTTGGTAGAGGTCTACTAGGCAATGCTACACACCAAATATCAAAGCTCTAGGTCCTCTGGATTTTGAGAAGAAGATTTTTAAAGATTTTCAAAAAAAAATCCTTCCAGTTGCTATGGCAACCAGAGTTCTGCATGGAATGGAATTCTTTGAACAACTTTGGTAGAGCTTCAAGCAAGGAATACACCTGTGAAATTTTGTTGAAATTGATCAAGTGGTTTAGGAATACTATGTTAGCATTAGTCTGCCTTTATTTTATTCAGTGTCGAGTGAAAATGTTGTTCTCATAGTGCTTATGAAATTAAGATTGAATGTTCAGATCTTTGATTTGGCAACTAGATTTAGTATCTACTCTACTTCTGTGTCAGAAATTTTGCATCCAGGTATACCTAGTGTAATGGCTACAGGTAGTAAATTGAAGTTTTTATGCTGCTGGCCTGAAAAAGAGGATGTGTTAAGAACTCTGCCAATGGTTTTCAAACCAAAGTACAGAAATACACGCACAATTATAGATTGTACAGAAATCTTCAATGAAAGGCCAGGAACTTAACTACTGGCCTAGCATCAACTTGGTCAAACTGCAAGCATCATAACACAAATATATTGTAGCCATAACTCCATTAGGTGCAAAATCATTGGTGTCATGTGCCTTTGGTGGCAAAACTTCGGACAAGATTGTTACACAAAGGAGTGGTTTCTTGGACTTACTCGAGAATGGTGATTTAGTGTTAGCAGACAGGGGCTTCTTAATTGATGAAGAAATTGCGACAAGGAGCTGTTTTCTAGCCATTCCTGCTTTCACCAAGGGTCAAGCCCAGCTTACACAGCTGCAAGTTGAGACGAACAGGTACATGTCTCGTGTGCGAATATGTGGAAAGAGCCATTGGAAGACTGAAAAACTTCAAAATTCTCAGAACTCAAAAACATGAAATTCACATGATGCCACACTGTGATAATATTCTAACGATCAGCTCAGCAATTCCTTAGTTAGTGAAGTGAAATGTTATTCGTACAAGAGGGCCAAGATGGCCCTATATCACTCACATGAAAATTATTGTTCACTCATTCAAATATTGTTTTGAACCTGTGACCCTAGTTTTTGACCCCAGATGACCCATGCTAGAACTTGTCCTACACATAAATAAGACAAACATTCTGACAAGGTTTGGTGAAGATCCAATCAAAACCATGACAACTACAGCATAGACAAGGTTTTCTTAAGATTTGACCAGGTGACCTAGTTTTTTACCCAAGCTGATCCATGTTCGACCTTAACCCACATATCATTACAGCAAACATTCTGACAAGGTTTGGTGAAGATCCAATCAAACATTTGACATCTACAGCATTGACAAAGTTTTCCTAAGATTTGACCTAGTGACCTAGTTATTGACCCCAGACGACACATATTGTACTTGACCATTCCATCATTAAAACAAACAATTTGACAAAGTTTGGTGAAGATCCAATTATAACTGTGAAATCTACAGTGTTAACATGGTTATTCATAAGATTTAACCTAGTGACTTAGTTTTTTACCCCAGATGACCCATGTTCGAGCTCGTCCAAGATATTATATAGACAAACATTCTGACAAGGTTTTATGATGATCCAATTAAAACAGTGATCTCTAGAGTGTTCACAAGGTTTTCCAGCAATTTGCTGAAATTAACATTCTGACCAGTTTTGCGTGAATTGAGCCAAAAATGTGGCCCCTAGTGTGTTCACAAAGTAAAAGTTTGATGATGCACGACGCCGGGCGATGACTGATCACAAAAGCTCACCCTGAGCTAAAAGTGAAATATGTGCATGCATGAATTTATCCTCTTAATTGATTGATGATCATAATTAATCCATGGGAAAAAGTTTTCGGGTTATTGTTGGAAATTCAGATTTTTTAATGTCCAGAAAGGCCATTTTCCAAATCATGTAAATCCAGTTAGAAATTTGGGGAGGGATTTACCCTTATCTGGTTAGATATTAACAGATGCTAAAGTCTGTAAATTTGCTCTTTGTTAGTGCGATATTCATACTTTTACCCTTGTTAATCCATTGACTACATCACTCTTCCAGTATGTATTTATGCTTATGTAAATAGGAATCATACTTACAAAAACTTGAGATTATAGTCTTAAATCCATAATTATAAGTAGGCTGATATTTTTATTAATCTACTGGAATACTGAATACTTTATTAAATGTATTATAACTAGAGTAAGATTTAATGCAGTATATTACAAATATGTATCTTGAGATCTCAGTGGAAAGAACAATCTCAAGTTTATATAGTTTTAAAACCTCTGTAGACACAGTCCCACTTGAAAACAAAACTTGCTAAGTTCTGCACACCAATATAGTGTAGTGAAAGGTAGATACCTTATCCATTGTACCTTCCTTACAAAGATTAGCATATCATGTTGAATCTAGCTATCAAAACAGAACTTAATGCTATATAATCTGTTTTGAGTTTATTTCTACTTTGAAACATGGCATAGCATATAAATATATAATTTGATAATAAATTAACAAAAAATATTCAACCCTTAGTTCTTTTTATTTATATCTAGCAAAATAATATTCTATTTAGAAGAAATTGTACATTTATAAGCAAAAGACACAGAATATATAAACAAATAGGATTTTATGCCAAGGACTGTCTCAGATAATGTATGATCAAATTATGTATTTAAGATTCAATAATGAATGGATGTTCAAGGAAGACTAAAGCAAAATAGACAAATGTTATCACCATGCAATTCAGTCATTCATAACTTTTTAACATTATACCATGTTACAAAAAGATCAGCAACCTAGCCACTGACAATTTTCTATGTAAGGTTACCACAAACAAACATATACTTCAAGGATGGCCTGAATTATCTTTTGAAATCAAGAAAAAACATAAGGAACAAGGTAAACTTTAGGTAAGCACATAAATATGATTTTTGCCTGTTTATATAATACACTGAATGGATTATTTTATCTGATCTTAGAACTTTGATAAATAGAGTAACAAAATATTACACAAATCAGGTGCCCAAATCTCAGAATGTAGTAAATCTAAGTCCAATGTAAGTCTGAAGAATCAAGAATTAAGGAAATGAAAATGAATAAAAGCCCGGCCCTAGATGGTCTAACCGGTGAAGTTTATGTGAAATTTTGGGAATTAATCAGAAATTTAGTTGTTGCTTCGATTAACTATGGCTTTGTAAACAGTAAAATGTCTCAATCACAACAAGAGGGCCAAGATGGCCCTATATCGCTCACATGACAATCACTGTTCACTCATTAAAACATTGTTTAGAACTGGTGACCTAGTTTTTTACCCCAGACGACCTATGTTCGAATTTGTCTTACATATCATTAAGACAAACAGTCTGACTAGGTTTGGTGAAGATACAATCAAAATTTGACATCTACAGTGTTAATAAGGTTTTCCTAAGATTTGACCTTGTGACCTGGTTTTTTACCCTAGGTGACCCATATTTGAACTTGTCCTTAATATCATTAAGACAAACAATCTGACAAGGTTTGGCCAAGATCCAATTAAAACCATGACATTTAGAGCTTTTACAAGATTTTTACCCAAGATTTGACCTTGTGACCCAGTTTTTAAACCCGACTGACCCATGTTCATCCTTGACCCACATATCATTGAGGCAAACATTTTGACAAGGTTTGGTGAAGATCCAATTAAAACTGTGACATCTACAGTGTTAACAAAGTTTTCCTAAGATTTGACCTGGTGACCTAGTTATTGACCCCAGATGACCCATATTTATACTTGGCCGTTATATCATTAAAACAAACGATTTGACAAAGTTTGGTGAAGATCCAATAATAACTGTGAAATCTACAGTGTTAACATGGTTTTTCATAAGATTTGACCTAGCGACCTAGTTTTTGACCCAAGATGACCCATGTTCGAACTCGTCCAAGATATTATAAAGACAAACATTCTGACAAGGTTTCATGATCATCCAATCAAAACAGTGACTTCTAGAGTGTTCACAAGGTTTTCCAGTAATTTGCCCTAGTGACCTTATTTTACTACAGAAATGACCCATTATCAAACTTGACCTACATATTATTAAAATAAACATTCTGACAAAGTTTCATGAAGATAAATTCAAAACAGTGATTTCTAAAGTGTTCACAAGGTTTTCCCTTATTTGGCCCTGGTGACCTAGTTTTTGACCCCAAATGGCCCAATATCGAACTCGTCCGAGATTTTGTTGATATTAACGTTCTGACCCAGTTTTGTTAAAATTGAGCCAAAAATGTGGCCCCTAGTGTGGTCACAACAAAAAGTTTGACGACGCACGACGCCGGACGGAGAGTGATCCTAATAGCTCACTTTGTCACTTTGTGACATGTGAGCTAAAAATCGTAACATAGGATACAACATCCGACAAATCCAAGACATCATAGACTATACTGATCAACTTCAAACTAAAGGCGCAATTTTATTTTTAGACTTCAAAAAAGCATTTGATACCGTGAATTGGAATTTTATGATCAATGTTTTAAAAAAATTTGGTTTTAAAGAATCTTTCATAAAATGGGTAAGCACTTTATGTAACGATATTTCGGCCTGCATCATTAATAATGGTTGGAAATCAGATTATCTTAAATATCAAGAGGAATTCGGCAAGGGTGTCCATTGTCTGCCTTACTTTTTATTATTGTAGTCGAGATTTTGGCAATCAAAATCCGTCAAGCTCGAAATATAGAGGGTATCACAGTCAAAACTAAACAATTAAATCATCTAAAAATAAGTCAATTAGCTGACGATACCACGCTTTTCTTAAAAGATAGTCTTGAAATTCCACATGCACTACAAAAGAAATACCAAATTTTTTTCTTAACCAATATGGAAACGATTTTCTCATCTTTTACATGAACTTAGATTCCTTTAAGTCATTACCACCAGTTAAACATCCAATTCCCATTTACTACAAAACAATCATAGAACTCTGGATTGATTTCAAAAGAACTTCAGCAACTCTCGACACAAAAAAGTTAGAAACTTTCCACGAAATCCGAAAACAAATAATCTGGGGAAATGGTTTTATTAAAAATAAAGGTATACGTCTAATTTTTAAATCCTGGATAGATTCTAAAATTTTATTTGTTGAAGATATGTTATCAAAATCTGGAGAAATCAATACACAAGTTATGCTAAATTCCCTTAAATCAAAACATAACTGGATATCAGAAATTGAACTCCTTAAAAAAGCAATACTAAATATATGGAAAAGTAAATTAAAATCCAGAGATTCATATTCAACATTAGTTAAAACCAATCTAACTTTGATCATTAGACCACAGTTATATTTTAAAGATATGACAAATAAATTAATGTAGAATATATTTTTAAAACAAAAGACTGAACACCCTTATATTCAAAATTATTGGGAACAACAATTTGACAAACTTATCAAATGGAATTTGTTCTATTTTATACTGAACAAAATTATTAGAGACAATAAAATGAAACAATTCAAATAAAAGGTTTTACATCGGGTTATTGCAACGAATCAAAATTTATTTACATGGAAAATATTTGAAAACCCTACTTGTTTCCACTGTAAACAGGTGGAAGACTATCTGCATTTTTTCTTAAACTGTAATTCTGGAAAACAACGTTTGAAGCCTTTAAAAGGTGTGGATTTTCTAGATCCTTTAGAAACCTAGAAAATATCGTTATTGGTTATAAAATAGAATTCACCGAGTACCAGGAAGTTAATGTCTTACTTAGTATTATATCTTACTGTATATACAAAACCTATTTCATAAGTGATCGAAGAAGGAAAAATATTAACATGATCAAAATATTGTACTATGACGTGCTTGTGATGCTTAAATACCTAGAAACTGCTGGTAAATCTTCTTCACTGATTTCAAATTTCTTGAAACATTTAGAGAACTTCCGTTTATGAATACATTCAAAAATATAGATAAACACTATTTTGTTAAATATTTGTCATGCTATTTCATATTTTATGTAACTTGTAAATATTTATGCAAATAAACAGGTTGTCATTTAGACAATTCCAAACAGAAAAAAGTCTGAAGATCGAATCATATTGCCATCATATGTTCACTTCACTATTCACATTACAATGTATTAATTAATGAAATCTTGACCTTTAGGTAATGAAATTTTCAAATATCCAAGCACTCAGGGCAGATCCACTTCTTTCTTGGACATTTCCTTATGTTTACACATTCATAATTGTTATACCGGTAGTATCATGTTTAGTTTATACTTCTATCAGAGTTAGCTCCCTTTACACAGTTTGCTACAATGTATATACAAAGAAGATTCACTTTACTATTGACCATCACACAGTTAAAGTCTATTATATAAATAAAGATCAAAATGTTGACTTAACTTGTTATATTATTTAATTGTTTATTATATGTCACAAAGGTGACAATATAACAATAATGGAACCATTGTATGGGTCAGTCCTCACTAGCACATTCAATCATGCGACTATACTTTGGTTCCCTACATAAACACCAAACATTGACCTCATTGTCAACACAAACACTCCCACTGATTTCTGGGATATGATGGTATGTTGAATTCTCCAGTCTGCATGTTACAGGTTCCTGTAGAATATGTTTAAAAAAGAATGCTTCACATTTGCTTACAAGGTAAGAGCAGAACTGATCAACCCTTAACACAGTTATACAAATATGGTGTTTGTTAGTCAAGATGAACAGATGACAACTCATTAGATCATACACATACAACTCCAGCTAAACTTGGATGAAATATCTGTGGCTTGGTTTCAACATTCCATTCTTGTCCAAGAAAAAATCTTTGTCCTTAATTTCAACTATCTTCCCTTCCTTGTGTTTGTATGGACATCTTATTTCAATCAAACGTTTAAGGCAATAATGACATGACACTAAACCATCAGATGATACTGCTAAGAAGGGTTTTCTATAGTCAATCAAGAGTCCCACATTGTCACATTAAGATGATTGTGATTACTTTTTTCAGTTTGAATATACTCTGACCTGGCCTAATATCCTCATTTGTTATTCCCCATTTCACAGTTTTCTTGTCTCTGATAGGTTGTAGCATTAACTTCCGGTTATCATTCTTACACGATTGTCCGGCTTTGTAGAATTCTTCTGCACTAAAAAATCATGGGCTTTATTGGTGGTAATTCTACCTTTGCATTACTCATACTACAGGTTGGGCACACTGACTGTCCACGAGTTTTCAGATTCAATTTTATGCCTGTATGTCTGTACACTCATATTTACTCCATATACTCTTTAGGGTCTCATCAGTGACTTGGACATTGCTGTACTCTCTATGTAAGTCTCTTAATGGTTGTACATGCTGTTGATGTTCTCCAGTTTCAGATACTGTGTCTACATGTCTCCTCTGGGTCAAGTGGCGGTATTGTTGTGAAATATACTACATCTGGACAGGCTTCCTTTAATGTTTTGAGTACAGACCTATCTGGTAAATCATCCCTTCCTGAGTGTATCACTGAAGCAACTGGTTTGTTTCAGCTCACACACTGTAACAGGTTGCAACTGAAAAATGTTAAAAAGAAAAGCATTAGTGAGTTAATTTCATATTTGTTCTCTATATTTTCTTCTTTAAAAAGCTAACACCAATTTGTATTACATGTATTTTGTATGTCAACTATCTATTAAATCACAAAATTGAGACTTGTCCCAAAAGTTTGAGTCATGACATGTCCCAAGTAAAAATCGTTTGTTCATACGAACAATTAATCAATTAACCCTGTGTTAATTGTACGAAGTGCTTATAGATATGAACTGTCACAAGTTCCACGACACCGACGTATTACACAAAATGCGATCATGTGTATATTTATCAATATATTTACAACAGAAATGTGATGTTTGTATGTCCTTATCAATTTTCTGTTTAGATATATTAATAATCAATTACACATAACATTATGGCAACTAATAGTAATTTTGTTTACAAAAAAAGTAGATTACTGCATGCTTGTTTCATACTCAGTTTTGGTCAGGTTATAATTGGAACATTTAGGCGGAGCTTACAACAAAGATCATTTGATTGGTGTAATGCTGAATTATACTTTGTGTTTAATTGTGATCCCAATGCTTCTTCTAATTCGTCTACCTATAACGTTTAACTATAGTTTTTCTTGTTCATCACTACTGCATCTAAAATACGTTCAGACAGGCGATTTTTTTTACAATAGTTTAACTTATCAAACTTATTGTATATGTCTGTGTGTATAATGGTCCCAGGTCAGTGTCAATGAATTGTTTATTTTCTCAACTGTCGTATTTTTGCACCTTAATTTGGTCAACTAATGTAACTACTATTCATCTATAATTTATTATCAAATTTTACTTGCTTCATTCTACTTATTTCAGTTAATCGATTAATGATTTAATAACCTGTTAATTGGACAAACATCCCTAATGATTTTCAACCAATTATATATAGAGCTGGGAGATTATATGGGTATATGGCAATATGAGATAGACAATAGGGAACATAGTGTTTGTAAACAAAAGGAAGCATTCTCGCGCATGCACACTTGCTGGTGTGCAAAAAAACAATAATTGTCGACATGATGCTATATAAATGTATTGATCCGATGTAGGATGACATCAAAGTATTTGATCGTATTAAATAGCCTACGATTAAGTCAAAAACATGTTTCATAGTGAAATTAAATACTAAACAGTATGAATGACCAATAATGACCAATCTTTTGTTTCCTGATTCGCATAAAGTTGATTGAATCTAGTTAATCTACATGAAGTGTCGAACGCTCCATCGTTGTGGTCAATGATTTATGCCAGTCATTGTTGTGCAAAAACACTTAAAATATTTTAATGCATTTTATGATAAAATATGCATGCAACTTATGACATAGTCATATAATTGAATCACCTTTAGTAATATTACTTGAATTAATATAAAACGCTATATATTCGGACATAGACATAAATTTTAGTCACATATTAAGTGGATTATGAAAGCACTAAAATAAAATCGATAGGCATGCATAGAAATAAGGTTTGTAAATTTAGTAGGTTTGTAATAATAATAAAGAAATATGTACTTTTTATAACCTTCCATTTTCATTTAGTATATCTTGTGAGTCGAGCGTACAAAAAAACATAATTTAAGACATGTGTTCAAAGATAATTATTTTGTATTCATTATAGATACTTTTATTTTGAAATATTTATGTAAAAAGAACACACTTAGTCATATTAAGTGGACTTTTAAAATAATAATACATGTAATTCAAATGAAATTTTAGCATTATAATAATGTTAACTAAATGATGCCCGTGGTAGAAACATGCTTTTATAAACACTGTCAATTTTCTGGATCATCTGTTGTTTTTGACACCATATTGTTCGTACATTTTTATTGATGATCCGCAACTTTTAAAATACATCAAATAGAGAGGGACTAATTAAAACGATTAATCCAATTATATTAACAAATCACCAAAATCCCTATGTACAATGGGCATGTGTTTCACACTGTTTGTGCGAACGATAATTAGTCTATTGACACATTCACAATAATTGAAACACTAATTAACTTCGATTTTTTTTCGCATTCAATGCAAATCACTAAACAAGTCAAAATTGTTAGTTCCGCACAAGTTTCATTTTATGGGGAAGTCCAATTCACAAAGAATTATAATCTACGGGACAACAGTGTATAATATACGGGACAACATTTCATTTGTGTGATAAGTTCTATCAGTTTGTATGACGAGTAATATATTCACTCCCACCATCGTAAGCATATACTTGTTTTCGATTAAATTGTTCAAATACATTTATGTTCTTTAAAGTGGTTTTATTTCACAACTTAATGCAAGGTTTCGCAAAACTGAAGTAAAAATTATTTATATATTTTCAAAAAGCATGACATATAGTCTAAGTATTCCTCACTCAAGGGGAAAATCGCGAGCTTCTATCATAATTTATCCTATTTTGCACAGATATTTATTGGTTACTTGTACAAAAGTTATACCAATTCATGGTAATATAACATCAAACTATCATGGGTACTGTTTAAAAAATACAGTCAAAAATACAGTAACAAGACCAATTATAATAAGCATCCAAATCTCAAAAACTGTTAATATGTTGCTGGTAAAATTTGGATATCAGTAGTTTATATGTATCCTGATATGATGCTAAGAAAATGAGTAATTTCTGGAAGAACAGAAAAATCGTTGTTTCTTTACCCCAATTGTCCAAGATGTGTGAGAATGGGCCTGGAGCATTAGGAGTAAGTATTTTGAATTTCATGTGTTTGAAATACACATATACTATCTTTAACCTGTCAATGTGCAGTTAATAAGAGAACAATCAATAGCCTTGTCTAGATTAATTGTCCACTTAAAATATTTATGATTTTGAACATCAAGACAAACTATGATTAATTTGAAAACTATTTCATCCTTATTAACCGTCACTATTTTAATTAGGACTGGGTTTTCACTGTAGATGGCAGGAAGTCATTTAATTATTCTTATACCAGAGATTTTTTCGTTATAATTCATACGCCATACAATTAAAGAACCCTTCTGTCAACTAATTGTGCAGCAAAAAGCTACTCAAGACCGAACCATAACTATGTTTTATATCAATGAAAAAGAATGTGTCGGGAACTGTAATGGTGGTCATAACCGGATATTGATTCTTTTGCCCACCAGCAATATTTACAAACAGTTAACAGGTGCGTGTGACGCCACGGCGATGTTCCCTATTCTTATAACATAATAATTTTGTAGCATACTGATAGTACTTAAAGTATGATTCATATTTCTAAACGCTGGTCAGTCTCGCATTATTAAATGCGTACAATTTCACATAATCATTCTTGTATACATAAATGATTTCAATACTGCTAAAAAAAGAAATTCTTTGAAGTGGGATTCACGACAAAACTGCCACCAATAAGCTGTATTATTTTTACTGTAAATTTGCATTTATATATTGTGATGGGTATCATATGATACAGGAGGCAATGTTGCAATACATGGTGATACCCTTTAAATAAAGTAGAGATACTCAGCTGTAATTATATATCAATGTTGTACAGGTATAGAAGATAACCACAATGACTTATGCTCGATTTACCTGATTGCAAAAAGTTTGATTCCACTTGCAAATTTCACTTGTTGATGAGACACTTGAAAACCCTTAGGTTTCACGCCTATTTCCACATTGAATAGAAGAGCTGCCACATGGCTGCATACTTTGCCCAACCTGAAATATGAAGGATTAGGACTGTAAACAATGCTATAGTATATCATTCATATTAATGTATGCATAAACAAGGTAAAAACAATGAAATGAAATATGGCTTGTAACATTCAATTATATCAAAGATATCGGACTTAAGAAAGGAATGTTTTTTTACATTTACCCATACTTGATTAATATTTCTTTTAATTAAATTATCTAAGACATTCATTTTGTACCATCAATGCACATATATGGCCAATTGAGCTACATATTGAGAATATACATATGGGGCAATCATTTGAAAAAACAGAAACATATACCCTGCCATACAAAGTCATATACAGTGAGCAAAGTATACTGACACTGTTTCTTTGCTAAGTACGCCCATTAGGTCTGTGCAGCTTTTCTGTAATTCTCTGTGAAGGGATCACTTTTACATGTACAGCACAGAAGGTACATTGTCACCAATACCATATGGTATTCAACCAACTGAACATGGCCGCTGACCACCAACCTGAATTAAAGTACAATACGAAAATAATACACTTAATAAAACTTTAATTTGTTGCATGACACATACAGTAAATTATATACCACATCAAAGTGCATACAAAAGACAAGGAACACTTTGGCATATTCTGAATTAGATTAATTATCAACATTGGTTTATAAACATATTGAAATCATTATAAAATAACACATGAAAATCACATTTTTTTATCTACGAAAAAATTAAGAAAGATGGCGGTGTTAGGTCACTGGTGCGGTTAGGACCTCTGACGATATGTTTTAACAACACCACTGTAGATTTACTGTAAATACTTTATCTGGCTATGATAGTTGTTAACAAACCTGTATGCATCTAGAGACTTGAAGGCTTTCATTGATTCCTTTGTAAACAGCCCAGAGGTCTCAATCAAATAGCAGTACACATGTCCAAATTCGATGTTTGACCACAACGAAGGGTCGTCACAGTTGAATTTATAAAAAATGGATCTGGGAAGCAAACACTGTCCATAATTATACAGTAGTTTTACTATGTAACGTTTCTTTGCCTCAAAGGGTAACTTTTTCGCATAATCAGATTATTCAATATCATCCAATAAAGGATCAATCGAATCATGTCTTACTACTCCAGTGGCCATTGTTGTTTTGAAATCTTTGTTTTTTGCCCATCAGCTGATTGCGCATGTGCGATCAGTTTTGTTTGTAAACATGATGCTCCCTATTTGACTATACTTCAAATACAAATAGTCAAGTTATTCTTTTATGTTTTGGTCAAAGTTTATAAATTAAATAGCAACAAGGCAGACTTAATATTTGACATGATAGTTATAGTATTCTTAATTAGCATTATATGAATTATCATATAAATCTAAACTTCATTAAGTTAGTAGATACAGGGATGATATGTAATATAGCATCCCTGGTAGATAGTAAAGATGCAAACATCAGCACAAGAACTACAAATCAAGGAAGTTGTACGAAACGTTTATAAAATATGTAATAATTATGTATACCATGATTAACAAAGGATATCGACAGTATATTTTATTCAATCCTCCATTAAGGAGCGTATAAAATATTTATATGATATGAGTAATACACATAATATATTGACAATCATCAGTATTTGACAAATGAATAAATTCATGTATATAGTTCACGTACATGTACATGGTATTATCATACCCTACATCAATCAAATATAATCAACCGTAAATGTTAACGAATTCACCATAAATCTGAGCATTATCATACAACCACATTGAACTTTAAATAGCCACACAACAACTTATCTATTTATCATGATTTACTTACCTGTCAACTATTAATAGATTCAGTCCATCACCACACCCAGGATTAGCCAAACTAGTAATAGACCTACACTATTTACTCACAAACATCTATAATAAACTAATACTCATAAGTATAATTCGTCTAGAAAAGCCTGTGAGCTGATAAACTGTAATTTTTCAGTCAAGTACAACCAACATAGGTTTAAGTTTGCTACATATACAAATTACAACGTCTGTATAATGAAATTCAAATATTGGCCAACCTCTGTAATTTTGCCTCATGATAACAGTTGATGGTGATATGGCAACAGTAGCTTCAATGAAACAATGATTTCCTTAATGATAGCCTCAGGGATAGCAATATTAGGCCAATTAACTTGTTGTCTTAGTTGATTTTGGACACTTGAAAAATAATTTTAATATGGTTATATAGTTATCATACCAAATTACCTAAAACCCATTCATTGCTATAAGATTCCTATATTAATTCACCATTCATGAATACAGGGTTCTAAATCACAACCATCTCCAGGCTGATTTAGTCACTTAGAAACAAGTTTGGGCATGGTAAGAAATCTGGAAGCCTTAAAAGTATTGCTGGAAAAATGTCTGGACCTCCCTAGCAGGCCTGTTAGTCAAGGTTTTGGGGCTGTTGGCCCCGAACATATTGAAAACCCTGTGAATACCTAATTATTAATCAGAAAGCACTTTCTTCATCTATTTATAACAATATCTACATCAGCAAGTAAGGATTCATCACTTGTGCATCAATGTATCATTATTCCTTTTAATTCTGTTGATTTTCAATTTTTGAGTTATCTCCCTTTCACTGGTCAAAATCTAAAGACGTGCAACCAGAAATAATATATTAAATAGCAGGAATAACTGACACTAACAGAGTAAGTCAAGAAAACATGTCCAAGAAAATCAGACTCAGAAAGCAACATAAGCAGCACATTATCTTAGGGACAGCAATGATGGGAAATATTGTGAAACAATAACCTGTTGATCCTGTCCAAATTCTCTTTCATTTTAGCATTACCATGGCTGTATTAACAATGAAGTCCAAGAACTGAAAGAATAAAACAATTAATACTTAATTATAGAAGACAATATGTCCAACATTTCACACATAACAGAAACAATATATGGTTACATAAAATATAAATGTTCAGGTACTTAAAATTACATCTGTAGGAGTATCACCTATAGACAAAAGTTCAGTAGATTTTAAAATATTAGTTCATTTCCAAAAGAGGTTCACTAGATAATGCTACAAACCACGCATCTAAGCTCTAGGCCCTGTGGTTTCGGGCAACAAGATATTTTAACTTTTTCCTACTGGCCATGGCAACCAGTTTTTAATGAAATTTTATTTTTTGAACAACTTTAGAAGAGCTTTATGCAGCTGTAAAGCTTAATAGAAATTGGCCAACTGCTTAAGAAGGAAATTTGATTTTAAAGCAATTGTTGACGGACGCAGATGGACAGACAATGGAAGATGGACACAACACGACTTCATCCCCTCTTGACTATAATGCTAGGTTCCCACTATCACGATTTGCATTACAATTGAAATTGTGGTCTAATCGAGGTCCAATCGTGTTGGTCCTATCTGAGCTTATTAGATCTTCAGGTCATTCCTGGTAATTGTCTTTATCGTAGATTTTTTAATGGTTCGCCATTCAAAAAATGTCTACAATTAACAAGATCAATTATCAATCGGGATTATCAATTTGTGTTAGATCATACTGGATCATCACAAAATGTGACTGATCATATTCCATCGAGTTGCCAAATTGTGGTGATCGGGACAGATCTTTATCATCAACTGTCATTATTAACTGTTGTAGTGAATTTTGAAAGTTGTAGAGACAGTGATGTCCATACTCAAATTGGGTCCAGTCGTAGCTTAAATCCTGATCATCAACGATTCTGATCCTTACAGACAATCGTAGCATATCGTTATGGAGTGCATCACTTTGTGATGAAGGTATTGAAATGTATCTACAATTACCAATTTGTGAATCCCGATCATGATGATCGTGTCAGATGGAGACCAAATCATGGACATTATGTCAAAACAATCCTATGGAAACGTATGTGGCCGCATATGAACAGGAAGCCAAACCGTAACAGATCGTGACACATGAACAGTGCTCCAGATAAGATGTGTAATCGCGTTATCACGCATATTTTTTATCAGAAAACGCATTGCTAAAAATTCTCGGACGTACAAGTACACATTTAACCATTTGCTTATGTATATTGCTCCATAATTGCTGCGTTTTTCCCAGTCATCGGGAATATGAATAGAGTAACAGTTGTGTTGTAGTATTAGTCCAATCAGCGACTGATTCTATAAATAGTGTAGATTAATCATCATACCATGATTTTCGGAGCAGAAAAATGCATATTTTACATAGAACCTATCTTAATTTTGCCCCAAACCTTTTGCACAAATAATAGTTACGCGGTCTATATATCATTGTATTGAATATAAAGTTACGCACATTTTGTTTACAATGCTAAACACGCGATAAAAATAGAAATACATTTCTTATAAATACATACGTGTATAACATACAAACATTTATTCCCCCAAGTTGATCACTATGTTACACGACCGGATTATTTACTGAACTGAAAAGGCGAACAATGAAATGAAAACCAAATTCATCTCCAAAATTGGACCATAGAATGTCAGTGTCCTTTTGCTGTAGCCAAATTTTTTTTGATATTGACTTCTAAAACAATTCCCTAGCCTTTGATTAGACCTACCTGTATATGATCAAATATGAAGAAAAAACGTCAGTATGTAACCTGCGGAACAATGTTTGAAGTCCCTAATGGTTATATTGGTGTGTTTATGGGGGTATTGAAAATGGTGCAAACAGAGTGACATTTTACATGTACGTAGCGATTTTGATCGATGTATGAAATTTATTGAACATTTATGGACAGATCGGTCCCAGACATTGAAATTCATGTGTAAATCAATCTAACACAATTAACCATGACGTAAAAAATAATGACGTCATTGTGCCACCTTGTTCTAATAGCAAGTTACTAAGGATGTTTCAATATTTTTGAAACATATTGAAATTTTTGCTCTGTAGTCTGTAATTTACTGATCAGTTCTTGTATGCACAATTTCTTTTTCACGCTTATGTGTTTTATGGACGAATGATTTCTTGTTTGTAAACAATGACATGAACGTGTTAAAATACAGGTAAGTAAAATCAAGTATCTTAAATGTTCGAGAAGTAGGTGTGAAAAACAGCATTTAGTTGCCATTAGTGCACATTACTGAAATTTTCAGCATTGACAACTGACTTTACGCATTGAAAAGTAAAACTTGTGAGTACATATTTATGCGTTGCATACAAAAATTATCTGCAGCACTGCATGAAGTTATCAAATTGTGAAGGGTGTCACATCGTAGCACAACGAATCATATCTAAATGTATCAACTCACTTTACTTCATATCCAAACTTGTAATTTCAAAAACATTCCAGGATCAAATACAAAAGACCAATTGTGGCAATTGTAGCAGATTGCATGACAGTGGGAACCTAGCATACTAACGCTCAACACAGGTTAGTTGTGCATGAGGGTATAATACAGATATTTAATAATTGCACTGGTATCCCTTGTACACTTAAAACCACGATATACACTGTACCACGAATGTCTGGATAATAACAATAACTGACACATGGGCATCGCCTCCATTTTTGTTTCCGTCTGGCATTCGATGATTTATGTAATTTCTACAGTCAAGTCAATTTATCGTTCATACAGTCATTTGAATTCAATTCAAATTAATACTGCTATATAATTCTATCGCATTTTCATGCATTTTCTCTCTTAAAACACTTTTTTATATTTCTGCATATGATGGATGGTCCGCACATTGGTTTGAGTTTAGTACTTTTGCAGGAATTCCCCGCGTGATTTCGTATCCGCATTTGATTGGCTGAATCGCGTTTTTTTGTATACAAGGTAAAAATCAATAAGGCCGTCAGAGTGACAAAGAAAGCAAGCAGATGACGTATGATTTTAATGTTTTTAAGAGTATTTTTATGTTTTTTGACACGAAGAAGGATTGTTTATATGAAATAAATGGTTTAATGATTGCATACTAGCACTATTGTGAGTTTTAAGCAAAGTAAAGAGTTAGACTCACGGTATTTCGTATGACCAGTATATTTTATTTACACCGGTAAACAGGTAACTGACTATACCTAGGATATCTCCTGAAGAATCTTGACCAGAAAAGTACATAAATGGCTGTAACAAAATTATAAGTCAAATCGCAGACTTAGCAAAAGGCAAAAAAATCTGCCGGACATTCGGACCAACAAGCTTGAAAATTCTGTCGGACCGAAAGGAAATCTGCCAGACCAAAAACAGTAAACAATTATAAATGTGTATACATCAGGTAATAAGTTGCCGGACAACCGGTCCGATGAGATAAGATTCTTTATCAGACCGACACACAATCCATCGGACATATCCTTCGGTCCGGCCACTTTCGCAAAGTCTGAAATCGTCAGACTTTTTCTTGATGAGGTCTAATTTACGACTTCTTCTTGATAAATATCAGCAATTTCCTAAAACCTGCTTTGCCCGAAATACATAAAAATCCTCCCCCACTAGTATTCAGAATTTTTTGTGTACACATCATCACTGGTGAAGTTATGACCCTGGGTACTCAGAACACACAGAAATTTATTCATTTGTTTTATCCTAAAAAAGGTGTATATATATCGCTTTCGTCACAGGTAATATGAAATTATAAATTAGATTAACCTTGATTGGAAGCTTGATAATACAGGGACACAAAGATCGCCAATTCGCGAAAACACATGACATTCACTTAACTTAGTAGCCCTAAGATACAACACAAATAAAACTAGTCAAGAATTACATTTCCTCGTTAAACACATCGCAGTTTATCAACAAGAATCAACACTTACGAGGTGGTAGTTCATTAAACAGGAGTAAACTATACATCAACATGCGAAGAACTTCCCGTAGGTCTGGACGCTTGCTGATCATGATCGACTAAAATCAAAGCGCTAAAAGCTCCCTAACATGACTCATTCACAACGTCTCTGTCCATCTAGATCATCGGCTGTCTTAGTAAAAAAAGGCAAAGAAAGTTAAAAATATACCAATCAAAATTTGTCTACAGTCAAAAGGTTTATCGCATAAAATACACTATCAATGTATTTAGTAGATCTAATAAACTTTACTGCACACTTTATATAATATTGGAACTTTTTTTATGAAATCATATTTCTGATGCCCATTGATTGTTTGTACCAAACACAGCTATATTTTTTATCTTTTATTAACTTGAACTTTATTTGCTAAGAATTATAATTTATAATGAAATGTCTAATTTCCACCACAGGCTACCAACGTGTGAAGTCCCTCACAGACCCTCTACTACCCAGGAATTCTTCTTTCACCCTGAAACACTGTTTAGTATTATGTTTATAACATATTTTCTAACAGCAAAATAAAATTTAAAAACAAAAACGCTGCGTTCAATAAACGCGTATGCTTATCCCCCTAAGTCCAGTTTGTACGTAACTGAACCTCACAAGACCTAAATGTACTAACCCAAACCCTAACCCCACAACCATCCTCAGGTGTGTGCGGACGGAAGGACGGACGGACAGGAAAATCACTATATGCCCTGACATAAAAGATGCCGGGGGCATAAAAAACAGAAATGACAGTTAGGTGTTCAAGTAATACAGTCCCATCCTCCGTAAGCAACTGCCCACTTTTTCACATAAAGAGATATGGTTAGTAGCTGGGTTCGATCCCATGACCCTCTATATATCAGTGAGAGGTTAGAGTGATTTGAAGTCAGCGACCTTTACCACTCGACCACGGAGGCGGGTACTACTACCTTGAAGAGGGGTTTATCCATTTGTCAAAATAAGAAAATGGGATTATAAGTTGTTAGTTAGAATTTTTAATCAGCATTGTTCATTTGAATTTGAAGTAATTGAAATTGTCCCTTGTAAGCCCAACAATTTACTTCACAAAATAAGTTCCCAATTTTGAAACTGTTAACGGTTACCCATTGAGGTCAGATCGGGATTCGAACCCGAATCTCCCCATAGCCAATTACTGGCCTGGGTTGCTTTATCCAATTAAGCTATCTGACCTTAAAATTATAGGTAACTGCAATTAGTTTTTGTTTTGAAATAGAAGATGATTACTAGTATCACAGAATCCCTCTACATAAGGTGTGTTAAAAGTATGAACAGTTAATTAACGGTCCGCCACGTTTTACCAGAACACCCCTATTACCATCGAAGGACACTTCCGAATCATGGGAATACGCCTGGTAGATGTATGTATGTATGTATGTATGTATGGATGTGTTACTATTCTATTGTTCGCTGATGACATGGTTACATGCAGTGATTCAATTGATGACCTACAGTCTAGCCTCAATTCTTTCTGTACTAATTGTATCAAATTGGGGGTTAGAAGTCAATACTGCGAAAAACTAATGTTTCTTTTTTTGAAGGAGAGATCTCATAAACAATAATGAAGTGTTCTATCAAACCAACGAATCGTTAGAAATTGTTGATAATTTAAATTACCTTGGTGTAACTTTGAATTATAGAGGGAATTTTGCACTAACTATCAGTCTATAGGCAAAGCCTTAAGGGCAATGTATGTCTTGTTAAACAATATCAAACAATACAATATACGTCCTTATAATGCATTACACCTTTTTGATGCATTCGTTGGCTCAATATTGAATTACGGCTGTCCCATATGGGGAATGACCAAATTTACTGAACTAGAAGGCATGCATTTTTAATTTTGCAAGACAATATTAGGAGTAAAACAATCAACAAAGAACGCGACTATCTACGGGGAATTAGGTCGGTACTCTCTGTACGTCAATCGTTTTGTTCAAGTTATGAAATAATTGGTTAAAATCATTTGAACAGATAATATTTTGTTGAAA
Source organism: Lutraria lutraria (assembly GCA_964023205.1). Taxonomy (NCBI): domain Eukaryota; kingdom Metazoa; phylum Mollusca; class Bivalvia; order Venerida; family Mactridae; genus Lutraria; species Lutraria lutraria. The sequence continues at coordinate 17,741,560 of OZ026845.1, forward strand.
ACTGTATATTTACATACCTTATCTAAATACCATGATGGAAGAAAAAATTAGGTCTATGATACATGTAATCAAAAAATATTTGATGAGTTTGGATTTTCTTATATATTTGACAACCAAAAAACTGTTGATGGTAAACAGTTTATCAATTTTATTCAAGAGAACTGAAAATCAGTTTGTATAAAATACATAAACAAATTACTATATTACGTGAATCTTCAAATAATTCGGTTATTGAAACTTTTTGACACGTCGAAATAAAACACCCATACACGAAAGAATTTATAATTTTTGTGGTTGAAAGGCCCTGATCAGACGTATTAGACGGATATCATTCTATCATCACATAAAAAATATTCTGACTTTAGAGTTAAATATATTCTGAAATAATTCTTTGAAAAAAACACCCAAGCATGTATAAGTTTATTGAATTACTTAGCTCAACAAATAGATAGACATTATTAAATTTAACCAATTTTACTCTTCAAGCATTTAAACATCGTGAAATTGTTCAACATGTTAGTTTAAAAGCTGTATCACTTAAGAAATCAATTAGCATGCATTCACCCCCAGTTATAATCATTATATTTGTCCAAAGCATGTTATAAACTTTAAGTTACAGTATACTGATTATGTTGTATTATTATAAGCAATACTGTATGGCAGATTGACATTTTCTTTTTCCCTTTTGTTTCTCATGAATATTATTATAATTGTATGTATGTATACATTGTGACTATGTACTATTTATACTTGTCTAAATATATTTATTGGGTATTAAAGTCTGTGCTTCTTATGTGTATAATAGGGTGTGTAAAGTGTGTTCAAGGTTTGCACTGCTTGAGTAGTACATGTTGTTTTATAGGTACGTTTTCCCACCACCCATACCTCCGCATTATGCATGATACATAAGGAAACTAGAGTTTATATTACTAAACATTACATAATGATTATGTCCTGTACCTAATTTGTTTTTGACAGATTATATCTGATGTTCCAGACCTCGAAGCTTTCGAATAAGAAATACAGTTGATTTTGATGTATCTTGAACTTGATAGAACTTGATGGTGAAGATATTGAACGGACAATTTAAATTTTGAGTTATTATGTTGTAATGACATGTACAAGCTATGCAATACCAATGTCCTAAGAACCAAGATTTTTGAGTTTGTTGTTCTTTATTTCCACAAGTAGGATAACTTTAAATAGTCGTTATATCATTTATTTTCGGTTGAGCAAAGCGAATTAGAAAATAAATAAAGATATGATCTGCTCATAAAAATCAATGAACTTAAACAAGAAACCAAGAGAAATAGGCTTAAAACATTGATCCTGTTTGGGGTTCAAATCCAACAAGCCAGATAGTGAACATATATGTAACCATATTTTAAGAGTATGTACTATACAGACACACTAATACATTTCTTTACTCTGCTATGATAGGAAACAAATATGTATGTCATGCAACTATGTGGTGAATACCTGAAATACCAAGATATATGCATATTAAAGGCTTTTTCGTATGAAATCAGCTGAAAAAGTATAGCTAGTATATACTTGAAGGGATATTGGAAATATATGTTTTAATCTGTACTGGAAAAAAAAGAAATTATATATACATGATGTGTATCAAGCAAAATATACAGATCTTATTCCGTGAAATAATACAAAACAGAATTTAAACAGTATTAAACATATATCAGAAACATATAAGAAATATCTGCCTATTCTAAGAAGTATTTACATGCAACAATCATCAGTGGCGGATCCAGGATTTCAGGTTAGAGGAGGGGGGTGGTGATATTTATGAAAGTGAGTAGCGGAAGGGGGAGGGGGGTGGGGTAAGCGGGCGCTAGGGACCATATATATTTCATTTATGTCGATGGTCGGAAACTTTAAGGAGGATGGGCGGAGTTTGTTCAAATTTCTTTAGATAATGAAAATAAGACTTAAAGTCATATTTAATGATTTCATAAGATGGGAATGAATCTTGAACAACAACATTATCATGACTGTATGTTAGGTACATATGATTTTCCAAACACCATTCATGCGTAATACTCCACGTGTAATGTTCAGTGACACAATGGTTACTTATAAACGTCTAAAACTTCCACTATCTAAGACAACTATAAATGACCTGGAAGACGAATACCATGTAATATATGTAAATGTCCTTTTTATGAAACGTTAAGAAAACAATATATTAAGCGTTATTTTTACATTCGTCCATCTATGTACAAGTTCAATGTTAATAAATCTATCATTATTCATTAAGAATTCTAGAGATTTTAAAAAAGCATGCAACAAATAATAATTAGTATTACTGTAGTTCATCCTTAATAATAGTTAAAACTATTCATATCAAATTTTTAAAAAATGTACCATATTATCCTTTGATGATTTATATGTACGGCTTCAGATCATGATAATTATCAAAATATAAATACATGTATGTTTATATTTTGATTTGATGTTTATGTATGTGTGTGTTTTTTTTTGCTGTATTATATTACTATGTACTTTGTACACGTAAAATAAAATTATGTTCTGTTCTGTTCTATAAATGATATTCATTCATGTAGAATATTGTAATCTATGAATTTATACAAATTATTCATGTGGCGTATTAATGATGAGAAAAAAATATGTGACCAACACGTAGGCACCGATATTTTGGAATTTTCAATTGATATACACCGTGAACAATATTTCATTTGAAAAGATTCGGCTGCAGAAATGTTTATAGTTGTGTTGAAAACATGAATGTGAACAATATTATGAGCTGATATGATGAGAATGTCTTGTTAACAACAAGCACTACGCATGTTTTATGCAAAGTACAATGTATATAGCATTCAAAATTATTCTAAATTTGAAGTAAACTTTGTTCATCAATAGGCAATGTATCCAAAGATATTTGTAACATTTGTGTACATGATTTGGTTGAAAATTTATATATATATATGTTAGAATTATTATGTGTGTTTTCCATTATGTGCAATGGCTCCATGAAAAAAATATCAGAATGATCAATATAATTATATAATATGATGAAAATGAGTGGTACCTATTTTGCGGTTCTTATCGATTATCGATTTTTATCTTCACATCAAAAACTAATATTCATATACATGTATATTGAAAGGACCACACACAGCCAAAGTTTTAATCCGTTGATCTTTGCGTATTTTTATACGAATGCAAACAACATACGCATTACGTTCCTTTACTAAAATTATGTTTTTCTTTATATATGTTCGTATGTATTTGTGTGTAGCCATATTCGTGTAAATAATGCTGTAAATGTTTATTGACCATAGGAACCGATTTTTGTCAAATAGAAAATATATATATATATATATACCGGTATATATGCTAAAATTATGAATGAATTATAGATTCAAGTGATTTTTTGCAAGTAGCAAATAATGAAACTGACATAGCATACAGCCAAATTATGTATTGAACAACATGTATAGCTGCTTATTTACATGCTTTGTACACATTGCATATATGAAAGAGCAATGTTTTATATCACGGAGAAAACGCAATTTCTTTTTAAATGCATAATTTGATGCTAACAGATCTTAAATGAAGTAATCAACGTCTTACAAAACAGGACAATATTGCGGACAATGGGAATTGAATTCAATGTGTGCATTTGTTTTCTTAAAAAACTATGTTAAAATATCTAAAAACAAAAATGACTTTATGTTGCGGATTTGTTGGCGTATTTCACGGATAAATCCTTTTTTCTTTTATAAATACAAATTTGACTTTAACAGCTCGGAACGAGGACATTATGTCCTTATAACACAACATGTAAATATCGCGGAATCTTTGTGTATTGGCTATGTATGGAAAGACATGTGTATAAGTTTGTTTTCACTATTGTGTATTGGTTTGAATAAGTATTGAACGTTCACAAACTGCGTTCGTTGAATCTAATGTTATGAAATTTATTTCAAGTAAAAAAAACATACTTATCATTTAATTATAGAAATTTTAATGCATTAAAAGAGTGTGGGTTTACAACATCAATTAGTAAAATGCATGTCTTCATGCCGGGAGCCTCTTTTACTCATTAATATTTAGACATCTTAATTGATGAAATTAGCCTATATTTTATATATATCTTGCGCAATGATTTATTTAAATGGATTAGGTTGCATCAATGTTAAAATTATCTGAGAATAAACAGAATTAATGTCGCGGGATTGTTAGCGCATTACACGGATAAATTATTACTTCTTTTTAGAGGCAAAAATTGATTTCTGAAAGATCTAAAATAAAGAAATTAACGTTTTTATAACAAGTTAATATAGCAGACACTGTGTATTGAATGGTGTGCATTTGTTTTCTTTGAAAACTATAAAAATAGTCATTTTTATGACGAAAATGCTTGGTATCCAATTTGCGGATATTGTGTCCGTTTTTCATACCCAAGGTTTTTAACTAAATAATGAGAAAAACATTTAGACCACAAGCCGTTACTCATATTTTAGAATTTTCAATTGATAAATACCGTGCACAATAATTCATTTAAGAAGATTTGGGTGCACAAATGTTTACATCTGTGTTGTAAAACATGAATGTGAAAATATCATGAGCTGATATGATGAGAATATATATCTTGTAAACAACTAGCGCTACGCATATTTTATGCAAGTATATAGCATTTAGAATTATTCTAATTTTGAGGTAAACGCTGTGCATCAATAGACTATGTATCGAACGATATGTGTATCCCTTTGTTTACATGATTCGGTTGAAAAACTCATATATATGAGGAATGAGGAAATTTAACGTAATAAATACTATGTTAGTGAATATCACCGTGAATCTGCGTGTATTGCATTATGTATATTGGTTGCATGGACATAATATCAAAATGACAATATATATTATGATAATGTGTGGTACTTATTTTACGATTCTTATGGATGGTATATTGACCAAATGCGCTAATTAATGAGTTAGTGAGTAATTCAAGTGTGATATTTATATTTGACGCAAATTTATATTGATCCATAGATTCAAATGAGTATTATGCATGTAGCGAATAATGAGACTGACCTAGCACTCGGCCAAAATATTAATGTGTTGGGTTTCGTGTATTCTTTTCATACAAAATTAGAATAATGTGTAAACAATGTATGCGTTACATTTGTTTCACACAAATTATGAACTTATTAGAATCAGATGATATTATGCATGTAGGAAATAATAAATACAAGTCGCGCACCTCATGCATTTTTTGTACATACAAGATATCATAGAAAAGCATTCTAAATTGAGGAATGAACTATCTTCCCCAATAATTGACTTGTATGTCTGTAAGAATCCCGCGTGTATTTCATTTGTGCTTGATTATAGAATATGAATACTTATATCTTATTTGTACAGAAATTAAATAAACCAGCGAGTATTTCTGTTTTGTAAGATTAGTATTCTTCATATACTAAGAATCCCGCGGGTAACTCATTCGTATATGATTATTAATCATGAATATTAATTAATTCATTTTAATGGAACACTATGTATACAACCCGTGCGCATTTTAGTTTTACATCACGCATATCATTTAATGCAATAATGACAAAACATATTGATATTTGAACGGAACTTAAAGTAAACAAACAAGCGTGTATTTCAATCGTGTTTGATTATAGAATTATGAATATTTATTAACTTATTTGCACAGAACACTGTGTAAACAACCATTGAGCATTTCAGTTTTATTTGATTCACATGATTTAATGCTGAAAACGACAAAATATATGAATATTTGGACGGAACTAAATGAAACAAACCAGGGTGTATTTAAATTGTGTAAGATTGGCATAATCTATATAAGAATTTCGTATGTACTTCAATTGTGCTTGACTACTAATTATCAATACAGTATGTATTTACTTATATGAACGGAACAGTATGTGAACAACCCGTACGCATTTCAGTTTTATTACACTCATATAATTTAGTGCAAAAAAATACCATATTTATATATATATGAATATTTGAAAGGAAATTATTTTAAAGAAACCAGCGTGTATTTCAATTGTGTAAGAATTCCGCGTGTAATTCATTTCTCTTTGATTATTAATTATGACTATCAATTAACATCAAGTTGAACTGAACTTAGCGAATAATGTAACTGACCTAGCACACGGCCAAAGTATTAATATGCTGGGTAGGTGTATTCATTTTCATACGAAAGGTGAATAACGTATGCGCTACGTTTGTTTTACGCAAATTACGAACTTATTATATTCAAATGATATTATTCATGTAGAAAAGAATAAATGCAAGTCGCGCGTCTCGTATATTTATTATACACATGAGTTATCATTGAAATGCATTCAAAATTTTGGAATAAACTGTATTGAATTCCCTAATAGTCATTGTATCGTCCGTAATGTGTATTGGTTTGTTCTTAACTGCGTTGGGTGAAAAGAATCTGCACAATTGTAAAATTTAAGATAAAAATGAATTTTATTTATATTGTGAGATTGTTGACGTATTTCACCGAGGACAATTGCTTGATTTTTATCTTCATATCAAATATTAGTATTCATATAATATTGAAATGACATAACACACGGCCTAAGTTTCAATGCGTTGAGCTGCGCGTATTCATTTTTCATACGAAATGAGAATATACGCGTTACGTTCCTTCACTAACATTATGAATTAATTAGATTCAAGTGATTATTATGCATGTAGCGAATAATGAAACAGACCTAGCATACGGTCTGCATGCTTATTTACATGTGTTGTTCGAAAATAACACGCCGCATTGTACATGTCAAAGAACAACATGAATTTCTATCACGGAGAAATCACAATTTCGTTTTAAAAGCAACATTTAATGTCTAACAGAGCTAAAATGAAGAAATCAAGGTCTTACAAAACAAGTTAATATAGCGGACACTGTATATTGAATAGTGTGCATTTATTTTCTTGAAAAACTATCAAAATGGTCAATATCTATGACAAAAATGCTGGGTATCCAAGGTCCGGAGTATAATTTGTAGACAACAAGCGCGCTTTGTATACTTTTATAGTATTTTTTACTGATTATCTAGATATGTTAAATGATGAAATTAACTTATACTTTATATATTTCGTGCGCAATAGTTTATTTGAATTGATTGGTTGCATGAAAGTTAAAATATCTGAGAACAAAATGAATTTATGTTGCGGGTTTGTTGGCATATTTCACGGATAAATTCTTACTTCTTTTATAGATACAAAATTTGATTTTATCAACTCGGAATGAAGACATTAAGGTCGTACGCAATATGTAAATATTGCGCGGAATCTTTGTGTATTGACTATGTATGGAACGACATGTGTATGTTTTTGTTTACCAAATTGTGTATTGGTTTGAATAAGTATTTAACTTTCACAAACCACTTCTTGCATTTAGTGTTTTGAAAATGATTTCAAGTAAAAAATACCATATTTATCACTTAATTATAGAGCATTTAATGTTATAAAATGCGTGGATTACAATATCAATATGTAAAATACATCCGTTTATGCTGCGAGTCTCTTTTATTCCTCTTATGAATCTATCTATTTATCTTAATTGCTGAAATTTACCTGTGTTTGATATATATCGTGCGCAATGATTGCACAATAAAGAAATTAACGTATTTTACGACAAGTTAAAATAGCTGACACTGTGTATTGCATAGTGTGCATTTGTTCGTGTTTCATACTCATACTAAATAATGAGAATATTAGTAAAAAAACAAGCCATTACTCATATTTTATAATTTTCAATTAATATTTACAGTGCACAATAATTCATTTAGAACGATCTGGCTTGAAAAATGATATTAACTGTGCTGAAAACATGATTGTGAACAATATTATGGGCTGATATGATGAGAATATCTTATAAACAACTAGCGTTACGCATTTATTATGTAAAGTATATAGCATTTAAAATTATTCTAATTTTGAAGTAAACGTTGTTCATCAATAGTCTATGTATCGGACGATAAATGTATACCTTTGAGTACATGATTTGGTTGAAAATTCATATTTATGTCGGAATTAATTATGTGTGTATTCCATTATGTGTAATGGCTCCATGAAAAAAATATCAGAATGATCAATATATATAATATAATATGATGAAATTGAATGGTAGTTATTTGGCGTTTCTTATGTACCTGTTCCATAGACAGTATATTGACCAAATGCGCTAATTAATGAGTTAATGAGTTATGAAAGTCTGATATTTATATTTAACGCAAAATATTATTCAATAGATTCAAATGAGTATGATGCATGCAGCGAATAATGAGCACACGGCCAAAGTATTGATGTGTTGGGTTTCGTGTATTCATTTTCATACGAAATTAGAATAAAATGTGAACAACGTATATATGCGCTACGTTTGTTTCACGCAAATTATGAATTTATTAGATTCAAATGGTATTATACATGTAGAATATAATAAATGCAAGTCGCGCGCATCGTGCATTTTTTGAACATACACGATATTAGTCTACATTTATGAGACGTACGAGCAATCCGTTCCTGATTTTGCTATTTCATCTATATTCAGATATCGACAAGCGCAAAAAATGTCTCGATGTCATCTGCAGTGTACAATTAGTTGGACTAACTAGATATCATTGAAATGCATTCTAAATTTTGGAATAAACTATCTTCCCCAAAAATTGACTTTTACTTCAATTTTGCAAGAATACCACGTGTATTCAATGTGTTTGATTATGAATTATGAATATTAATATCTTATTTGAACATAACTTAAAGTAAATAAACCAGCGTGTATTTTGATTATTAATCATGAATATTAATTAATTCATTTTAACGGAACACTATGTATACAACCAGCGTGTATGTCAATTGTGTTTTATTATTAATTATTAATCCTAGTTAACTTATCATCACGGAACTTTATGTAAACAGCCCTGTGCATTTCAGTTTTATTTGATTCACATGCTTTAATGTTAAAAAAGACAATATATATGAACATTTGAACAGAACTAAATGCAAACAAACCATTTGTATATTTCAGATTTGTAAGATTGACACAATCTATATAAAAATCCCGTGTGTTCTTTAATTGCGTTTGATTATTATGGATATGAATTTACTTATTTGAACAGAATTCAAAGTAAACAAACCAGCGTGTATTTCAGTTTTGTAAGATTGGCATGCTTCATATAATCAGAATGCCGCGTGTAATTCATTTGCATTTGATCATTAATCATTAATATCAATTTATTCATTTTACCGGAACACTATGTACACAACCCGTAAGCATTTTAGTTGTACATCACGCAAATGATTTAATGCAAAAAAGACCATATATTTTAATATTTACACGGAACTAAATGTAAACAAACCAACGTGTATTTAAAATTAAGAATCCCGTGTGTACTTCAATTATGTTTAATTATTAATTATGGATATGAACGGAACATTATGTGAACAACCCGTGTGCATTTCAGTTTTTATTACACTCATATAATTTAGTGCAAAGATGACCATACATGTATGAACATTTGAAAGGAAATTATATTAAACAAACAAGCGACTATTTCAATTCACGGTGTAAGAATCCCGCGTGTAATTAATTTGTCTTTGGTTTATCAATTATGGCTATTAATCAACTAATCAAGTTGAACTGAACTTAACAAATAATGTAACTGACCTAGCACACGGCCAGAGTATTAATATGCTGGATTTCGTGTATTCATTTACATAAGAAATGAGAATAATATGTAAACAACGTATGCGCTATGATTGTCTTGCGCAAATGATAAACTTATAATACTCAAATGATAGCATACATGTAGAAAAGAATAAATGCATGTCGCGCGTCTTGTGTATTTATTGTACAAACAAGATATCATTGAAATTTAATAATAAATTTTGGAATAAACTATCATTCCCAATAGTCTATGTATCGGCCGAAATGTGTATTGGTTTGTTTGCATGCGTTGGTTGAAAGACTATTCACGTATTTCACGGACAATTGCTTGATTTTTATCTTCATATCAAAAATTAATATTCATGTATATTGAAATGACCTAACACACGGCCAAAGTTTCAATGTGATGAGCTGCGAGTGTTCATTTTTCATACGAAATGAGAATAATTTGTAAACCACATACGCATTACTTTCCTTTACTAAAATTATGCAATTATTTGATTCTAGTGATTATTATGCATGTAGCGAATAATGAAACTGACCTAGCAGACGGCCAAAGTATTTATTGAATAAAATGTGTATACGTAGCTGCTTATTTACATACTTTGTTCGAAAATTACACACCAAACTGTTTACACTGAAGAACAAAATGAATTTATGTCACAGAAAAAAATCTTTTTAAATGTAATATTTGATGTCTAACAAATCTAATGAAGAAATTAACGTCTTGCACAACAGGTTTATATAGCGGACACTGAGTATTTTGTAATTTATATCCATTTTTTTAAACTATCAAATTGTTCAATATCTATGACAAAAATGCTGGGTATCCGAGGTCCGGAGAATAATTTCTAAACAACAAGCGCGCTTTGCATACTTTTATTATGTCTCTTTTACTGATTATTCAGACATCTTGACTAATGAAATTAACTTACACCTAATATTATATCGTGCGCAATATTTTATTTGAATTGATTCGGTTGCATGAATGTTAAAATATCTAAGAAGAAAATCAATTTATGCCACTGGTTCGTTGGCATATTACACGGATAAATTCTTATTCTTTTATAAATACAAATATTGCGGAATCATTGTATATTGACTATGTATGGAACGACATGTGTATATTTTTGTTTACCAAATGGTGTATTGGTTTGTATTTAGTATTTAACTGTCACAAACCGCGTTTATTGCATGTAGTGTTTTCAAGTAAAAATACCATATTTATCATTTGATTATAGAGAATGCTATAAAAAGCGTGGATTACAATAGTATGTAAAATGCATATATTTAAACTGCGAGTATCTTTACTCCTCTGATGAATGTATCTATATTATCATTAACCTGTATTTGGCATATATCGTGCGCATGCGATGATTCATTTCGATTGATTTGAATGCATCAATATCAAAAGTTTCCGAGAACAAATGAATTTATGTCGCGGGATTGTTGGCGTATTTCACGCGTAAATTACGACTTCTTTTTAAACGCAAAATTTTATTTTAACAGAGCAGAAATAAAGAAATTAACGTATTTTACGACAAGTTAATATAGCTGACACTGTGTATTGCATAGTGTGCATTTGTTCGTGTTTTATACTCAGAATTTTCAACTAAATAATGAGAAAAATTTGTAAACAAGCCATTACTCATATTTTATAATTAATATTTACAGTGCACAATAATTCATTTAGAAGAATTTGGCTTCAAAAATGTTTTAACTGTTTTGAAAACACGAATGTGCAATAGATGAAATAGCAAAACCATGAACGGATTGCTCGTACGTCTCATAAATGTAGACTAACTAGTATTATGCTTAATAACGAGATAAATATTTAGACCACAAGCCTTTACTCATATTTTAGAATTTTCAATTGATATATACCGCGCACAATAATTCATTTAAAAAGATCTGGCTGCACAAATGTTAACAACTGTTGAAAATATGAATGTGAACAATATTATGAGCTGATATGATGAAAATATCTTGTTAACAACTAGTGCTATGCATATTCATGCTAAGAATATAACATTTAAAATTATTCTAATTTTGAAGTAAACGTTGTTCATCAATAGATTGTGTATCGAACGATATTGTATCCATTTGTTTACATGATTCGGCTGAAAATTTCTTATTAAGGTGAAATGAAGAAATTAATGTAATACTATGTTAGTGAATATCACCGTGAATCTGCATGTATTCCATTATGTATATTGGTTGCATGAACAAAATATCAAAATGGCCATATATTTCATGAAAATGTGTGGTACTTATGTTGCGGTTCTTATGTATCTGTTCCAAAGACAATATATTGACCAAATGCACTAATTAATGAGTTTATGAGTAATTAAAGTGTGTTTATATTTGAATCCCGCGTTTAATTCATTTGCATTTGATCATTAATCATGAATATCAATTTATTCATTTTACCGGAACACTATGTATACAACCCGTGCGCATTTTAGTTTTACATCACGCACATTATTTAATGCAAAATGACCATATATATTAATATTTGAATGGAACTTAAAGTAAACAAACAAGTCTATATTTAAATTGTGTAAGATTGGCATAATCTATATAAAAATCCCGTGTGTACTTCAATTGTGTTAAAAGTGTTAAGAAACAAACTTTCACATATGTCTTTATTTTTATTCCAGGAACGTGGCTATGTTCATTAACACCCAAGATAACTTATTCATTTTATTGGTACAGTGCTAAATTGGAAACAACCCGACTCGCACGTTTGTTTATTTCTGGAAAATGATTTGGTTTATAACCGTCCTGCTAAATTAATGAATACTATGACACTTAAATGAAACACACGCATGTATGTATCGTATCATAATTTGATTAGAAAATGTCCTAACTTATAGAACCATAGGTATTTATGAACAATAATAATTAGTTCAAATTTTCAAAAAAATAATTTATTCCTAATCCTAAAAAATAGTGCATGTGAAGTTAAATTATGTGAGGGGAGCCTATCATTGTAACAGTTAAATGCAGTGAACAAGAAATTCCACTTACTTCGTAAAATCCTAATAATTCCAATATATATTCCATAATTCCTATTTCCTAATCACAAATATATAACACTCTTAGCACAAACACTATGCTCATTTCACTAACTTAATATAGCATAAACACCATGCATATTTCACTAAGCACAAACACTAAAAATATGCACATTTCACTAAGCATAAACACTATGCACATTTCACTAAGAATAAACGCTATGCACATTTTACTAAGCACAAACACTATGCACATTTTACAAAGCACAAACACTAGAAAATGCATGGAAACAGAGGAACACAAAGACTCATTTCATCTTAGAAATCATGGTGTGGTGCTTTGCCCTGAAATTCAATGGTAAATCAGCTATCAATGGAATGAAGTACCAATCACATGTATTTAAGTACAAATCACAAATAATTTAGTACTGGCATTCATGTACAAATCACAAATAGTTAAGTAGATCATACAAATAGTAAGCACTATGAGTGTACAAGACACACATACATGTTTTTGTGTAATTGCAGTTAATACAAATAAGTATATTTCAGTTATCAATGACAAGTCATCATTATCAACAATATGTACACATTAGTAACAGAGCAATTGGTAAATATATACATGAGTATAGTGAACATGTACATGCAAGAAAGTTTTAATCAGTTATATATAACGTAGTAAGTGAATCTATGTATGTACATACACAGACACTTAGGGTTAGGATCTCTAAAGAAACAAAATAATTATATTTTTATCAATCCCAACACATAAACTTATCATATATATCCTAAAAAACTAAAATAAGCCGTTTTGAAAAAATATTTTTTTCCACGCCAACAATATTATATACTATAAGATATAAATATTCGTCAGAAAATAGCTCACAGGTACCTGCGAAAACACCTCTTATCTTATTCCATTTCCAACATTTTCACATAACCCTTGTGTTGGTCGACACAGTACACATTATTCTTCGTGTTTATTGTCAAGTTTAAGCTTCAACTTCAATATAAACACCAAGACATCCAAAACAATTTGCAAAATTGTCAATGTTTTGCCTCAGCTACAATTTTTTCGACGTGGTTCCCGGCTTTGAGAACCAGTCGGTCACTCATTTATTTTAAATTTTTCCTACAAATGTATAGTTAAATTAAAACTATATTCCGTTACCCGAATTGTTATATACGAGAACTATGACATATGCAAAGTAATGAATTAGTCCCTTAATCATGCAATGTAATTACACACCTAGAATCCGAAATCTACAATTCAATCGATGACTTAGATCAACCTGAGTTGCCTATTGAAAGTAATCTTTGTGTCAAAAGGTGTGAACTAGATTTAAGTTCGGCTTGATCAATAAATTACATTAATGATATCATTATTTTGTATTTTATGCACAATCAACATTAAAAGTGTTCACATTAGATCTCCAAGTTTGAACCAAAATGTCACGAAAATAAACCAAATATACAAAACACACGGCAACTATAAATCCCCAGCACGTGAGTTCGCAATCATGCCATCACGGAAAACTATGGAACGCAATAGCTGTCTAAACATAAGTACAAACTTATTATGCTGTGAATAAATAGAATATATCATATATTAACATGCAATTTGAATATGTCCTGTTCATTTTTATGACCGATTATCTGTCTGTACCAAACTTTAACATTGACTATATAATCAAAGCGCTTCCACATACAATCATCAAACTTCATATGTTTGTTCCTCATGGCAACCTGTACAGGATCTGTGTATTTTCATGTTAAAGGTTAAGGTCACGGCGTCACTTTGTTTTAAAGAATTCTTAAATTTCTTTTAGGATACTCTTCCTACATTTATCATGGGGTTTTGACGAAACTTTCACAGACTCTATGTGTCCTAAATCAATTTTCGTCTATGATACTCCTCCTACATTTATCAAAGGACTTTGTCGAAACTTTCACAGACTTGTCACCAAGAACCTCAGCAGATATTGTCTTTCATTTATTCCTATATATAGTAGAAACATGGTACCATTACAGACAAGTAGTATGGATCAACACATTTTGGCCAGGAGTGTTTTTTAAGCACATTTAATGTGCATTTAATGAACTTGGTTAATGGAAAAAAGCTCTTATAATGCACTTATTATTTTGTAGCCCAAAAAGCGCTTTTTAAGCACTTATGGTGTCTGAAAGTACATTAATTGTACACATTAATTGAACAACGACACTTTTTGGCTACAAAGTTTATTAAAAAGTGTTTTTAAAGCGCATTTAACATACATTTAGTGAACTCGGTAAGTGAATAAAACACTGCCAATACCGCTATTTTTTATACGCATTAAATGCGCATTTAAAGCGCATTATAAGTACATTTCAAACACTTATTCGATAAGGGGATCATTTACACCAAGAAACCCAGCACATATATTCCAGATTTTGTGATTGGATTTTAGGCGGATTTATGGTTATTTGTTTATTTTGTGCATATGTCATAACGAAATACTCTTTTGTGCAGAACTCCTACATCTCTGAAGGCATATTCCACAGACATTTTAAACCTATTGTCAACAAGTTACATAAGTTGTTGCATCTATTATCGGGGTTTTGTGATCCGATCATTTATAAGAGACTTATGGCCTTTTGTACTAAACTAAGGCTTCCACTTACAATCATAAACTTCCACGTGTTGGTTCCTCATGACAATCTCGACGGGATATGTGCATTTTCAGGTCGAAGGTCACCCAGAGGGGGCATTGTGTGTTTAAAACACATCTTGTTCATTATTGGGTGACTATTTGTCATCATACGTCATGAATATGTCATTACATGATGCCACCAATTTACAATATAATAAACAAGTACTTGTTAATTGTCTTAAGTTGCTTTGCTATTTCTATGAATGACCATTTATCGCCATTATGCCCCCTTTCGAAGAAAAGAGGTGATGTTGTTTTGCACATATCGGTAGGTCGGCCCGTAGGTCGGTCGGTCGTCCGTAACTAAACTTTTTCCGGGCAATAACTAGAAACCTATTTGGCCTAAGCTCGTCTGATTGTGATATTGACCATCGTATGTAATTGACCCCTATTGATAATTCGATATTGAGATCAAAGGTCAGGGTCAAACTATCCAGTGGGCCTTTAGGGGTATCTGTGTTTCACAAACACTTCCTGTTTGATAAGCGTTTGCCTTCATGCGCGGTTCACTCGGCATTATATTATGCCGATTTGGTGCCTAAAACATGAGCACAACTTTTGTGTGCTGTGAATATAATTATGCTAACTTGATGTGCAATAAAAATGTCCTGTTCATTTTACATTATACGAAAACATTTTGTCATTACTAGAAAACGCCGTGACTGTCCCATTATATGCTGCTTGTCTGTCAATCTACGTTGGTTATTTATCCATCGAATCACCGTTTTATGCTGTGCAAATTTTAATACACGATTCAGACTGTTTCCCTTGATTGTACGAGTGTACTACGTATATATTACATTATATTAGGGGTGTATCTAATTTTAACTTGAACAATCCTCCGCTTATTTCATTCAGTAATGAGTAAAATGATTGATTCAGACACAATAAAGAACAAAATCGAGACAACGTAAACATGTGCTACCTTTTCTTGCCATTATTGTTGATGAAAAAATCCCAAGTAATAATGGGACACCCCGATTTCATATAAATAGACTCGCAAAGGAATAGTGGTAGCTGTTCAATATGGTAGTTTGACTGAAACGAGTTTGTTTACCCCCGCCACCGGGAACTCCCATAATGATATATGTAAGCTTGATAATGTGACCGCTATAATGGAACAATAGCAGCTGTTAACCGAGCCCCATACTCTAAACATATTGCTTTCTGACTGAAGTTGGTTCCCCAGTTTATCCTACTACTAAATCTGCTGTCCACAAGTGGTTTCACCGAGGTAATCATGACAGATCCCAGAGGCGGATTCCAGTATGGGGGTGAAACAAGCGCCCCCCGCAGAATTCACCGACCATAGCTAGAAATGCAATATCATACAATGAAAAAGCATTCAATTATTCAATTCTGGAGCGCCCAGATCTTTCCCTTTCGGTCGGGTTTTCTAGCACAACCTCGACCAATTGGACCCGCCTCCGTGGTCAAGTGGTTAATGTCCCTGACTTCAAATCACTGTAAGCTAGACAGAGGGTCGTGAGTTCGAGTCCCGCAACCGACCATGGCTCTTTATGTGAGAAAGTAGACAGTTGCTGACCTAGTACTGGTTCTTTGCAGGAACGATGGTTAGGTGAATTGTTCGCCTCATAATTATGACAAACAAACAAACGAACGAACGAACGAACGAACGAAGATACAATACTCACATTAAAACTTTTCGCGGTGGAGGTCACCCGCACCCGCTCTGTCCTTTTACCTTAATATTACGCTCCCCAGGTCTGAAATCCTGGATCCGTCTCTGGATCTTCTAATGAAGGTAACCCACGTCATGGACGGAGAATCGCAATTAAAGTAGATTATTTCTACCATGCCGAAGTGTCATTATAGAGATGACTGTTCCATATTCCTTCAGGTGTTTTTTTTCTAATCCTTTCTCTGAACTGTTTTACACAAATGTTGCTGATGTTTTCTGTTGATTTTCAGGCGGTCAACCTGTCAAAAAGCATAGAAAGACAGAATCACGACGCTGTACATAGTAACGTCTTTATGTATTGAAAGTATCAATACAAGAACCACATGAAACATAATACGTTATCAGACAGTATGTCTACTGATGCTATCAGACGTTGACTGAGTTGGTGTTGTGATGTTGCCTGCATATGATGTTATCTGATGGTGACTGTGGTTGGTGTTATCTGATGTACACTGTAGATGATGTTATCTGATGTTGTCTGTAGTTGATGTTATCTGGTGTTAACTGTATACGATGTTATCTGATGTTGTCTGTAATAGATGTAGTTAATGTTATCTGACGCAGATCATCTGGTGTAAACTGAAGGTGTTATCTGGTGTAGAGTGTATAATTGATGTTATCTGATGTTGACTGTAGTTGATGTTATCTGATGTTGACTGTATACGATGTTGACTGTAGTTGATGTTACATGATGATGACTGAAGTTGTTGTTCTCTGATGTTGTCTGTAGTTGATGTTACCTGATGATGACTGTAGTTGATATTACCGGATGTACACATAGTTGATATTATCTTGTGCTGTCTGTAGTAGGTGTTATCTGATGTTATTGTCTGTAGATTGTGTTATCTGCTGTTGACTTTATAGATGATGTTATCTTTTGATGTCTGTAGTTGATATCATCTAATGTTGACCGTATAGTTGATGCTATCTGATGTAGGCTGAAGTTGATGTCATCTGATGCAGACTGAAGTTGATGTTATCTGGTGTAGACTGTATACCATGTTATCTGATTTTGACTGGAGACATTGTTATCTGATGTTGACTGAAATTGGTGTTGTCTGATGTTGAAGTAGTTGATGCTAGCTCATGTTGTCTGTAGTTTGTGTTATCTGATGTAGTCTGTAGTTGATGTTGTCTGATGTAGACTGTATAGTTGACATTATCTGATGTTTACAGTAGTTGATGTTAGCTGATGTCGACTGTAGTTGATGATATCTGATGCTGACTGTAGTTGATGATATCTGATGCTGACTGTAGTTGAATTTGCCTGTCTCCTGACTGTTGTATTGATGCACAGTCTACTGACGCTAACTTCCACATATCTGTATGAGTTCCAATTGTTTATAAAACTCATGACCTTAATTCCCTTATATATATTTAGGACTTCATTACAAATACATGTTAATATATCTAGATTTATAAACAACATTGTGCCATGGTTCATGCGCATTGTGTATCTTTTAATTTCAATACAATAACCCATCATCTGAATGTACCAATAATGGCTGAATGGGAATTTCATCTTCGGCTCTTAATATAAGATGTAAAATTCAATGATGTTTTAAAATCGAACAAAGGATGAATGATTCATATCTTCTCCACGCTTAATGCTGGTACTTACCAGCAAGTCAAAGTGAATGGCATGTGTTGTAATAATGCTGACGTTTTGGACAATTATTACTCTTACTTTATTCATTATGGAAAAAAACAAGGATTAACATTACTCGTTCTTTCATAATGCATGCTATAATTAAAGATGAAGTCTTCCAAACTGGTTCAACAATAGCGCTGATGATGCGTGGAGAAAGGGCCTCATTTTTCACGTAGTAAGAGTTTCTGCATAGTAACCACTAGCCCCTCACCACTATGACTTAGAATTACACATGTGACCTGAACAACTGAGGAAGTTGTCCATCTAGCATACAGAGGTTCAATGGTTGTATTCAATTCTTCATCTACAATTGTAGCCGACAAAGTCGCTTAATGATGCTGACTGGTGGTAAGACGTTTACCTCTCCGTGAAAAGAATAACAGTCGGAATTTGATGAAATGTCACATTCATGAGTACAGTCAAATCCGTGTTTGCGGCCACCTCTCAATAGAGGTCACCTGTAAATATGCCATTCTTTAAGAAAGTTATTGATCATTTAGACCAAAATTACCTCCGCACAAAGCCCATCTATCGATAAAGGTCACATTATGTCTTTCTCAAGGATGGCCTTTTGTTCACATGTTTGATAGTATTTCCGAGACTAAATGTATTTGATCAATTCTAGATGTCAAAGGCTGATCATCACTGAATTACCTTAGCCAGTCAACAAATGTTGTGAACTTGTGAGTTAGTAAAATTGGGTAATTCTAGAGAATGTAACAAGGTACGATTCTAATGTCAAAATGCAATTACTATAAACAACCTCCTGCATTATGTATCAAAAACTCATACATGTATATCAACGATAGTATATATTTTTATATACATATATCACCAACATTATATGTATCACCGACTATATATTTCTACATGTATATACATATCTCACCGACATCATTTCTAAACTATCGCTTGTGGTTAAGTACCAAAATAGGTTACCCCATGCTACTTTCAACAAAAACTCATATATTTAACAAACTCTTATTATGAATATTGAGGTGAATATGGCCACAGTTAGTTTGTATGACTCTTGAAAAGATTTTGGAAATATTGGCAACACTTGATTTCATTTCTCACAGTTTAACAGATATAAATTATACAGTTTCTTATAGATATATAATAGACATATTTGTAGATAAACAAATGTAGTTGTTTCATGAAGTTCTGTTGACAAGTTGAAAATGAGTTCTGTTTTTCTTTTCATAACTTTGAATGTAAGATATTGAAATGACATAGATAAAACAACCGAGTCCCAGCAACTGGCCTAAAATGTAATTTCATTGTGATACGATTCTTTAACACATTTTTGTGCATTGATAAAATATCGCAAACACCTACACGTATACAGCGTGTTCACTCTGTCCCTTTTTCGGTTACACAAATTAGTACGATTTATGAAAACATGGTATGTTTGACGTCATAGAAATCAGTTTGAATATAACGCACCGAGAAGACTTTGTATAAATACAAACCATTGTCTATCAACACATTTCGTGAACTCCGGATAAAAACGTGCTTCACGAATCCCTCTTATTCATTAAAGCAAACATCTTTTATGCATGTATTTATCGCACATTCTTTCTTTTGTTATGTATTTAATACCCAATCCAATCATCCACACATTCCGAACATGAACCATATAAAACGATGTCCAAATGAAGGGAAGCAAATCGAATAATTGGCAAAAGTGCATAACTGGACTGTCGCCCTTTAAAGATTTACAGGTGACAACCATTATGGCGAACTCGCTTCAGACGATTTCCCGCTTTATGAGGAAACATTGATATAGCATGTTTTCTGCGTCTTTATACCTATACAATTAAGTTTTCATTGTGTTGAGGTTATTTCCATGTCCCGAACAACAATTTGGCATCTTAAATAAAAATAGTTCGCCCCACAAGTGCATTCATTTGGTATGATATGGAATTTTAACTTAAAATATTTATTGCACTAAAACATAAATGTTTTATAATAAATATGTACATACAAACTATGATGACATAAGACATAGTTTGGAGAACAGAAGGTGTATAAAGTTTCAAAGTTTACTGCGCAAAAAGGCCTCCGGCCCATACACAAACGACATATAAAAATGCATAATATGACATTAATAATATCATCAAGTACATCAAGATATTTCAAACATGTACATATTAGTATACATAATATAAACAACATATGTATTATAATCAATTACCCAGTCATGATTCAAGCACAAACTATTACAAATTGCTATACTTTATGTATAAACAGCGAGGTAATGTTCTCTTTCTTTCAATGCATAATGCATAAACATAACAGTATTACGAACAGCCTGTAAATTATCACTGGACATTAGATTGTAAAACACCGGTATAGTTTTGGGTGAATGAACAAGTTGAGGAAGGTACTGTGAACGTATAAAGGGCATGAAAACATAAAATGTGGTTCATCCTCAATAACTGTTTCACAGTAAGGACAAGTACGACACTCATAGGACTATACAATGTGTCTACCATGTTCTATCATTAGACTATGGGAAGAGCTCCTGAAATTAGCTAAGCACTTCTAAATCTTTGTAATGAACATAATGAAACAATTTGCTTGATTCAAAACAATTAAATCGCCAAGTCTGCACATTCTGGTCTTTAGTCTTTGAACATACTCAGATAAAAAGCAGTCATGATTAAAATCATCCTGTGTTTCACACATATATCCAAACTCATTTGTGTACAAATTCAACCTTAAATCAGATACCCAATTACAATATCCCAAGTTGTCATAATATACAAGCATTTTATAACAAGTTTTCAAATGTCTGTGATCGGGCATTCTCAATATACGTAGCCAATATTTCATACACCGTTGTGTTGCATATATATACATAGGGAATTTTCCCAAATCTCCAAGTATTGCATTATTACATGCATTATTATTAGCATTTAGAAGAATGCTTGGATACATAAACATGAACATTTTCAATATGAGTAAACTTCTTGAGTGCCAAGAAAAGCACAGAACAGTACAGTACGGTTCGAGTGATTGTCTGAAAATCGATACAGGGCACAGAAGGTGTGGTGTACAAGGTGTATTAGATCTATTTCTACTCTTTACATTAAAGTGCAACTTTGACTTCAAAATCTGTGTTACCAGCTTGTGCGCTTACACAGTCACAATCTCCCAATATGTAGAATATTTGTACCAATGCAATTGTCTATCAACCTGTCCTACAAATGCAGTGTTACATTCCTAATAGACATTTGCGATTTAAGACGGTGACGGTGACGGAGACGAACTTCGGATTAAATTAAAGGGGTCGTCTCACATTTATAATGAAAATGAATTACATTGGTGTATATGCATGTTATTTTGATATCAAGTCATATTTACAGAATTAAACCGATTTGTTTTTTTTTTCGGCACAAAAGACCCGGCGAATATTTAACTTCCCGTCGATGTCTCTATGTTGTTTCTACTGATTTATAACACTTGAGCTCAACACAAACACGATGCTGTCGAATATATCTGTTTAATGTTCGATACTTTCCAGGGGCGTAGCTTGACCAATAATGGTACGTATGCAAAGTTTCTGAATGCTCGTGGGGGTTAATATGTACATCGGCCCAAGTGCGTTTTAGATATTTCACTTGAAAATCTATGCTTCTTTCAAGTTCGTAAAAAATTTCCACTACCTTTTGCATCCACACACTGCAATACCTTCCGACTGAGGTTAGTTTTTTAACACTGGCAAATAATTCGCATGTACATACAATTCGTTAGACCAATAAATCTAACTGCAAATCTTACTGCATACAAAGTCACATGTCTATTAAATTCACATAGATCTACATGTACCTTAAATAATTACGATTTATTTCAAAAACGCATTTCAAAAAATACGACTCGTATTTTCCGACAGTAATCAATATTTTATGTGACTGTTTCAGTAGGAGCAAAGACGCATGGCGAACTTATTTAGTTCTAATCAAATATCAGTGTAATTTTACGATTCCTTTTTTGGCTGATTACATCTAGAACATGTTCAGAATCCCCATGTGTACGGACGGGTACAAATCTCGGTTTGTAGCCCTCAATTCTCTAGACGAAGTTAAGTCATGGATATAAAGTTGCTCTATTAAATGTTTGTGTCCAAGTAGGAAAAGGTATTTCAGTTCCATTGTGGCGCGTTAAACCAAACGGCTGAGCATCATTCAGATGTCCTATAATATAATTATATGATGCGTATATTTGGGTACGTTGCTATCATTTTTAGGGTAAATTACACTACAACTCTAAATAGTCTAGATTCGGGATCATTTGAATTATTAATTTACTTGTATTTTGTTTATTAACAAATTTTGATTATAACAATATGACAAATACAGACGTAAGTAGTTTTGTTCATGAATGTGCATCTCTGTTTACGATTCCATTCACACAGAATCAGCTTGGAGCTTTTGAGTATATGCCAATTTAGGAGTCACTTGAAAATGCAAAGTCGCCCGATGCCAGTGACGGGAAAGAGCCACGTAAACGCCAGGTACCTGGTAGACGCAGTTGACAGCAGAAACGTCATCTGGCAGAATTAATTCGCGACAACCAAGAGTCGTATAACAGATTCATTACAAAAAAGTACCGAAATTGACGCGTATGCTTGGTTTAGTTCTAGTTCTTATGAAAATGAATACAATTGTAAAATAAACACGTTTTTTTAGTTGACTTGCAAACACAATAATTAGTAACACTTGCCCTATACAAGAGTATGTATCAATAATTTTGAGATGACCCCCGAATTTAAACCGAGATCCGATGTCAACCACCGTCACCGGCTTAAATCGCAAATGTCTAATACAGTGTTGCAGGTAATTTTAAAGTCCCATTTTGCTATAGAAAATATATATTAAAAAACAAGCAATACTAATACTATCCCAAGATAATAATTACGGACGAAACGAGCCCCCTTTCTCCTGAAAACACTCATTCATCCCTACTAAACGGTGGTTCTTTCACAATCGAAAAATGCTATGCCACCCAGAACATTTTCTCGTCACTTTGCATGCATTTTCGACAAGAAATACTCCAAAATGAGGTTGCTATAACTTTTAGAAATTATCAACTAGTGTGTTTTCTTTCACGAGGAGACACTTCTGGAGTGATTTCTTTTCCATGAAGTGGATGCTAGACCATTTAATCGTGCATGCTACATTGCTCCAACTTTCCTTTTGCCTCAACACAAAAATAGCTCACTGAGCTCGCTTTAAAACGAAATACTCAACATTTTTGCAAATGTCATTGAGCCATCGACAACGTGCTGGAGCCATCGGCAATGTGTAAGAGCCCTTGCAAATGTATTGGAGCCAACGTCATCATTTAATGAGTGTTAATTTATCAATGTGGAATTATCCCACTATCAAATCATACGTGATAATCATACAAGTAAGATATGATATGCATTATAGCACCGCTAACGCTCGCCCCCTTAGCGTTTCTTTTTTCATGTAGAACAGTCATTTTTTACACTAACCATTACTTAATGATTCAAAAATGATTTATTATGTTAAAATACTGTTCTGATAAAAAACATAGTTTAGAAGAACGGATAGTAAATTTCTGAGTTTGCTTCTGAATTAAGGTTTATTTATCACAGCCATTCGTTCCTCTAAACTTAAAAAGTTCAGGTTTGCAGACATTCTTTTTGTTCAGGTGATACAAACAACCTCACGTGTAGGACAAATCATCACACAGCGGTCGCTTAGCAACTACGATATAGACAGAAAGTTAAGTTCGTTACTGCGTTTGACAGGTGGTCGCCTAACTAAGTTAAAATAATGCTAAAAACTCTCGGAAGGAGTCGAGTACGGTCGCAAAGACAATAGGTCACTTGTAAAAGGTGGTTGGAAGGTCAGGTTTCACTGCACGATCAATACATGTTATGTATTGGTCATTGACATTGGTTTATCTATGCATGGTTTCTGGTCTCCCTTTATGTATGTTTTTGCATCTAGTTCATCCAGTCAATGTTCATTCAACTACATAACCAAAACAAAAGCAAACAATGGCTGGAGTGGTCAAAGTAGCCAAACATGAATTCATGAAGGTACACATCCAGTTTATCAAAAGTAATCTTAATAGCTTATATACATGCACATGCATTCCTTCAACTTAAGCTTTCTTTACTTACCGATCTAATTATTTCCTAAAATAAAGATATTTATAGGAATTACAGAACACATAGGAGGTGGTGCCCTGTACAATTGTATATTAAGCTATATCTGCTCAACGCAGGTGCATCATTGGATGCTATTCAACACAATTGCTTCTTACATAAACCAATACTCATACACAATCAGAGCACCTGCAAAATTATCTATAAACAAATCAACCTTAGAGCAACTGACCTCTTGCTCAATAAAGATATTGTACTACATTTTACCACAGACGCTAGTAGTATATGTATATTGGTAGTCATAAGAGCGAACGTGGTGGGTGGGGTATTTTTTTCTAAACAAGCGTCTGTGCATTTTACTTAACCTTAGAGATACAGTACATGGTTGTACTTGGAGCTCTTCAAACTCAGTAAACGAAATTGTGGTCTTATTTAAAGTATAGAATAAACTTTATTATGAACAACTCGTCAAATAAATGGAAAATTGTTTTATATCCGAAAATCTGTTTCGAACTGTACGAATATTATATCGGCGCATGTGTTATTACAATGTGTTATTCAAACTTAATAGGCCAAGGGCCCATAATCGAAACCCTCCCCCCCTAGCGGGATTTTTGTACACCTATATATTTTTGAAGCTTAGGGTATATGTTAACAAATTCCGGTTGTTGGACGATTAAGGGATGCTGAGTAAGCAAACGGCGGGGCTGTTTCCATGGCAACCAGCAATATTTCTAAGATTTAGCTTTGTCGTAATAAATACGCAAAAATGTCGTTTATTTCAGTTATAAAATATACAAAATAGCTTTAAAATATTATCAATATAATTATTATATCCCAGGCATAGTTTGTTATTGATTTGCTCATTTGCATATTCGTGAATATTAATGAGAATCTAAAAATTGGGCTTAAATTGTTAAAATATGACCTTATATGGCAAATGAGTATCGTTTGTTCTTTCATTTTTATTTGAAAAGGTTTTAAATGACTAATAAATATTCGGAGATTGTTTATCTATTCATTTGCTATTCAATACACTCATTATATTACTTTAGTATAGCTAGAAAGTGGGTGGGGTAAACTGACCCCAAAATATAAAAACACCATTGTTTGATAAATAAATGGTTTTATGACAAATGACAAGTAAATTCGCACATACTTATTACAACAACATACTTTATATACAAAATTGTTTGTTTGAAAGCAAAATACTACTGTGCCTGTGTCTGCTTTATACCCCCCCCCCCCCCCCCGAAAATGGGATATTATATATATCACCAAGACACAGCGGAAATATCGAAAGGATCATGGTAAACTGAACAGTTACTACATTTGTCGCAATGTTATAAGTTCTTTATCAACAATCTTATATTGCATTTGTAATTAAGACTTATAGTCAACGACATAGATATGCACAGAAGCAAACACTTGCATGTTAATGTCTCATTCTGAATAGCACTATCATATACTCTCATGGAATCACAAGCAGGTTTTAGGGTCGGAATGGCTACGATTGGTCACATATTTGTACTGCATAGATTAATTAGATTTAATTATTAATAACGCACTTTTAGCGATTGTTCTAAAGCTTTCGATTATTTGGTTTGCCGAAATATATGATATACACTTTATAATTCAGGGCAAAGAGGAAGGTTATATAAGGTCATTAAGTCCATGGATGTATTATCAAATTACAACCAGAGTAAAATTTAATAATGAGATCGACGAATTATTCTATGGTCATCTTGGACTAAGACTGGGGGAAAGCTTGTCGCCTTTTCTATTTTCCATGTACCTTAATGATCTGGATGACCAACTTTTAAACGGAGCAAAAGGCATTGATTTACAGGTTTTATTAATGTAAGCAGAGGTCATCGTGGTATTTGCTAACTCATCATAACTACAAAGTAATCTTAACATATTGGATGTATACTGTGACCGTTTGAAATTTACTGTTAACAAAGATAATTAATATATTCAGAAAAGGAGGGCGTTTGCCAACAGTTACCAAAGTTGTGAATAGGAAATCGTTAACAAATTTATGTATCTTGGAATAGTGTTTTCATCTGGAGGGTCCTTTGTAGAAACGCATAAAAGTAGCACACACAAATGTGTGCATTTTATACACGGAGAATTAGGTCGATTAGATCTTCTCACTAAGAATTATGCAAGGTTGAAAGTTACTAATGAAAGCGAAAGGAACCAGATAAACATAATACATTTATACCAAATCATGTTTAAAGATATTGAAAAGAAACCGTACATCACTAATTGGGCATATAATGTTAAAGATACATTAAATGAATTAGTATCCCTGAAGCGTTGTACTCACAGGGTGTATGTAATACTAAACTATTTCTGTTATTGTTAAAACAAGAAGTTGAAGACATTGTCATGCAAGAATGGAATAATCGAGTACAAACGTCATCTTATTCCAGGGTGTTTAGGGTTTCTGCAAATTTTGACAACAGCATGTATCTAGTTAATGTAAATGTTCAAAAATTGCTCATAGCCATGACAAGATTTAGGCTTTCTTCTCATCCTTAAAGAATTGAAACAGGACGTGGTTTATTGATCAAGTTTTCAGGCCATATTTTCATGATTTTTGCCATTGTCTTTTGAAAAATACGTACATTATACAAATAAACGACAACTTTTACTTTGAACAGCTGAAAATACTTTTTAAAACTCCGAAATCCAACTCAATTTTTAGTGCTTCCATAATAACGGGCAAAAATGTTAGCTGGGACCATTATATACGCATGAATAATGGTTCCAGATATCAGGGAGACTATCTCACCCTAGTCTCCCTCTAAGCCAATCCCTGCATAACCATCAGATAGACTACAATTTTCCTTACTGTTTGTCATCTCTACCTTAAATCATGCAGTTCTCATTTTCGTGTTTAGCATTAATACATGTTGGCATTGTGGGATTTTAATAAAATGATCACTCAGTGATATTGGTTTAAATCTAATTACATGTAAATGTGTCGTATTTCACTGTTAGTTATGTGAACTACCTACTTGAAACTGAAACAATGTTGAAAATTGACAGAACTGAAAGAAAACAAAATTAATGATATTTGTAACTGGCCATTGTGACGTGTGAAAAATCGTTGCCTATCGCTTGACCGTCAATGACACACTGATAAATGGCTTCATGATCACCAGTATCATTGAGCGAATATTGCCTTAGTAGATTTATTATGAATATTGTCATGATGGTCATTTATTATTCTGCATCAACTATTACAGTGAATATTGTCATGATATTTTGAAATTTTCTAACTTCCTGACCTACTGATTATTTCAAAGAAAATCACTTCAAATGTGAGGTATGGAGGTCCGTTGTTGACCCTACTTTTGTTAATATTTTGCAAACGACAAAATCTATTTACGGTAAGAAATCAAGCTATAGTGTTCTTTCAATTGTAGCCTATACAACCCTCTCAGATCAAGAAAATACACTAATCTTCAATCAGGTTCAAGTCTGTATGCGTGACAGCAATAGATTCACATGAAAAGTACCATGCATTATAATGCTTGAGAAGCCTCCTTCTTCATTTCTACACGTATCCTTTCTCTCTCTTGATTTATACAGTAATATTATTTTCCCATTGTGTTACTGTCTAAGTTTTTTCTTTTTGTTTCCTAATTTATTTTTACTTTTCGATCACAAGACCCATATCCCTATCTCTGTATGATTTAATCTTTAATCTATTTTATACATACCAATAGTTAAATTGTTGAATAGTTCTTGAAATTTAACTGGAAGTCTATCCAAGGAGAAGAATTTAATTAGAAGTTCTGTCTTCCATTCCAATCCTTTCCAAAATTGATGTAAATTTGTGTACAATTACCTATATGTACAATGTATCATAGACAGGAATAAATATGTTTAAACGAATCGTAGCCTAGAATCAACCGACAAATAACAAAGCATAATTATGTGCAGTAATTTGAAATAGTTGATGGATGCATTACATATAACATAAAAATAAAAAAATCCTGAAGAAGCAATGCGGCGAAACGTAGATATAATAAATTAATCGTTTTCATGTTTCGTGTTTGGTGATTTTTCATCTTTATTGATTACATATAACATGTATTTCAAAGTAACCAGAAATAATAAAAG
This sequence comes from Lutraria lutraria, assembly GCA_964023205.1. Lineage (NCBI taxonomy): Eukaryota > Metazoa > Mollusca > Bivalvia > Venerida > Mactridae > Lutraria > Lutraria lutraria. The sequence continues at coordinate 17,770,602 of OZ026845.1, forward strand.
TGTTAAGAAATTGTTCTTTTTTTGTTAGCTCTGCTGATTGATCAGGTGAGCTTTTAAAGTCTTCACCAATCCTAATAATATTTACAGTGAATGTGTATGACCTAAAGGTCTTTGATGAGATTGATCATGGGCGAAATTTAATTGGTACATGCTGTTATGGGCCCTTATATGAGATGAAAACTATATTACCTGGTCATTGATTAAATTGTCTTTGTTTTCAGGTAAGCGATCTAGGGCAATCTTGGCCCATTTGTTTCAGATATTATCTAAATAATTATATCCAGTGCTTTCTGCAAATTGTTGCCCTATATACATGAATAACTGAAATATTAGTGTTTACTCTTTTTTACAGTTAAAAGGGACATAATTCTTGTTATTTTTAGTTCAGAGTTATCTTTTCCTTTTCAAATATGTATATTAATATAAAATATAATGATCTTAAGCAATGTGGGTTGAGAACTTGGTCATTTTGGACTCCATAATCTCTTGTATACAAAAATTTAAAAAAATGAAATTTCGAAATCAGGGGGAGATAATCAATCGCATACTGTAGGCTTAATCAGCACCTATATTTCGTCCAACAAGTGACATTCGATGGGGGATATATTAAGCTTTACAATGATATATGTGTCATAAAATCCCGCTAGGGGGGGACCTAGGGTACAGGTAGCCCATACTCTATAATGTCCGATCAGGTATAGGCGACTTTATATTGGAAACGGGAGTGCGGTATAATAATATAGTGATAATGTTTAAGATAAAAATATGGAGGACTGGTGTATAAATTCATGGTTTCTGGTCCCCCTTAATTCAGTGTAAACAGTGCAACTTCTCCAAAGCAACACCTATTGGGAGTAGCAACATTATGTTGTTGAGAGGTTATTACTCTAGAGAGTTTAAACTAATAGTTAAATTGTGCAGAGGGAAATGATCATGCTATTGTTAAAGAGAGTTTGTTAATCTAAAGAGGGCCGCTCTGATGAGGTTGTACAGTATGATATTTAAACATTAAGTATTATCTGCTCAAAACATGGGGTATCATTGGATACCATCCAACTCAATTTAGCCAGATTTTGATGTATACATCTATAGCAAACTATTTTTATCTAAGACGCCAAATTGTTGTTCGGGACATGGAAATGACCTCAACACAACGGAAACTTAACTAGAACTATCACTAAAGGTAATGAACACCCCCAGATGCGGCCTTGACACAGTTATTGTTACATTTTACAAAGGGAAATATAATGCATTTTCATTTTTTAATGCCTGCAAATTGTTGCTTAGATATATCCTGACCAGTTTCTAAATATACATTATTTAAAAAACAACAAAGGGCCATAACTCATTAAAATTTACTTGGACAAAACCTATTGTGGACATGCACAACTTGGCAAACTACTTATCACTTCTAAGAAGTTTCATTGAATTCCTGCATGTAGTTGCTGAGAAATGGTACGGACAAAATTTACCTAATTGTATACAACAAAGGGCCATAATTCAGTAAAAATTAATCCAAACAAAACCTGGTTATTGCATGCACAACTTGGCTTACTTTTTATAACTTCTGTGAAGTTTCATTGAATTCCTATGAGTAGTTACTGAGATATTGTATATACACTGTATAAAAAAAACAAAGGGCTATAACTCAGTGAAAATCAATCCAAATGAAAAATTGCTTTAAGCATGCACAGCTAGGCTTACTACTGATCACTTCTGTGAAGTTTCATTGAGATCCTGAGAGTAGTTGCTGAGAAATTGTTCGGACAAAATTTGCCTATTGTATATACTGTATAAAAACAACAAAGGGCTATAACTCAGTGATAATTCATCCGAACGAAAATTGCTTTAAGCATGCACAACTAGGCTTACTACTGATCACTTTTGTGAAGTTTCATTGAAATCCTGTAAGTAGTTGCTGAGAAATTCTCCGAACAAATTGTGTCTACAGACGCACGGACCGACCGACCGACCGTCAAGCGTGAATCCAATATAGCCCCCATATATTTCATATCTGGGGTTATAATTATATATGTATAAAGAACCAGAAAATTGCTTTTTTCATTTTTTCCTCTTATAGCGAAAAATGGTCTTCGAGTTCGCCATAATGGTTGTCATCTGTAAAACTTTAAAGGGCGACAATCTAGTCAAGTACTATTTGCCAAGTACATTTTGTATTCGATTTACCTCCCTTCATTTGGACATCGCTTTATATGGTTCATAATTTGAAAAGTGAACATTATAAAAATGCCATCTAAGTGAGTCGAAAGCTAAGTTAATGTTATGTCTAATAATCGTTAATCATGGTGTTTGAAATAAAATGCATGATTCAAATAGATAAAATTTGACAGTACCTCTAATCCCTGCAAATATAACTGAAAGTTCACCAGTTTAGTTCTAATTTAAACTAGAAATGTGTCCGGAGGACACGAATGCCTCCCCGAGAGCTAAGTCAAAAAGGGACCATAACTCCTCTGAAAATGTTTGGATTTTAAGTGAAATCGAACCTGACTTGTATTTTATTATTATATTCCTTCGTGTAAAATATGAATTCAATCCTTGTAATATTTCTTGAGTTATCTCTCGGAAACCAAAGTTTGAACGGACGGACGTTCTCATGAGAGGTGCATGCTTATTCAGAACCAAGCAACAGCGGGGGTTACAATCTTCCTTGTGTGCATACAATTCGTTTATAGCTGGCTACGCCCCTGAACATAAAACTGAATTTCTTTTCCATTATTTACGAATATCTTGTACATCGCACTCAACAGTCGTAATAATAAAGACAGAAGCCGCGTTTTCTTATCTTTAAGAAAGCCCATGAGCAATCGTAAAGTTAAGAAAGAATCTTTCCTAAACTTACGAATTCGTAGCTAAGAAAATATTGATGAAACGTATTTTAACGCTAAGAAGGGAGATAAGACAATTCTTACTTAAGAAGTGGCGTAAGATGTTTGATAAATGTGAAGATATTCACCTTAAATAATTTTACGAAAAATTGGATTTATACACCTTTACGAAAGTCAGCGTCAGTAGACAGCGCATCAATACAACAATAGGAACATAGATCACATCAACTACAGTTAGCCTCATATAACACCATCATCATCCAACAGCAGATAACATCCGCTACAGTCAATATAATATTAGATAACATTAACTACAGTCAAAATCAAATAACATCAACTACCGGCAACGTCAGTTAACATCGTCTACAGTCAACATCAGATAACATCGTATACAGTCAACACCAGATAATATCAACTTCTTTCAACACCAGATAACATAAACTACAGTCAACATCAGATAGCACCAACGACAGACAACATCGGATTGTATCAACTACAGACAGCATAAGATAACACCAACTTCAGTCTACATTAGATGACATCACATACAGGTAACATCAGCTACAGTAAACACCAGATAACATCGGCTACAATCAACACCAGATAACATCAACTTCTGTCAACATCAGATAACATAAACTACAGTCAACATCAGATAACATCAATTGCAGACAACATCAGATAACATCAACTACAGTCAATATCAGATAACATCGTTTATACAGTCAACATCAGATAACATCAATTACAGACAACATCAGATAACATAAACTATACAGTCAACATCAGATAACATCAAATACAGTCAACAGCAGATAACAACAGCTACAGTCATCATCAGATAGCATCGCCTACAGTCAACATCAGATGACATCAACTTCTGTCAACATCAGATAACATAAACTACAGTCAACATCAGATGACATCAACTTCTGTCAACATCAGATAACATAAACTACAGTCAACATTAGATGACATCAACTTCTGTCAACATCAGATAACATAAACTACAGTCAACATTAGATGACATCAACTTCTGTCAACATCAGATAACATAAACTACAGTCAACATCAGATAACATCACATACAGTCAACATCAGGTAACATAACTTAACTTCAGCTTCAGTGAACAGTGTATCAATTAAAGCAAGAATTTACTCATGGAATCTGAACTAACATAGACTTGAACTGCAACATTGATCGGCAATGTGTATAGCAGATTAAGAAAGACGTAGTACTTTGGTCGCATCAAAACCTCAGTCATAATACAGAATAGATAGCATAGACCAAAGTTTGTAAGAATGTTTTCAGGTATTGTCTATTTACGGTTGGATGTAACCTACCATGTTTCATGTGGTTCTTGTAATGATAAGTTCAGTGCATAATTACGTTCTTATGTACAGCGTCCTCATTCTGTCTTTCTAGGTTTTTTGACAGGTTGATCTTTCTCTTTTTTATCGATTTTTAGCACAAAAGCAACCAAATAAATGAGGTAGAAACCGGATCCAAAACTAACCAGAATGCACCATTTCACTTCTTCACGCACAAGAGACCACGCGCATCCCCATTGTCTTCTTTCTTAAATATTACGCTCCCCCCTTGTCTGAAATCCAGGACCCCCCCCCCCCCCCCCCCCCCCCCCCCTATTGAAGGTGACACCAGTCCTGGACGGGGAATCTCCATTAAAGCAGATGATTTGTACCATGTCTTACAGTCATTTTAGAGATGATAATCTTCATTTTATTTTTGATATAAAATATAACTATACATGTACAAAGTCATGTACTTATGATTACTACATGTACACGTCTATGTTCATTGTTTAACGACTACACGAACCGTACATAAAAAACAAAGACTTCTGTTAAGATAATCGGCTTCCCTTTAAGAATATCAATAAAGATATTACAATTCAATGTTCTCTCGATTAAGGCTATTTTGGTCAATGGTGAAGGTAATATGTTCACCAAACATCCCGCCAATATCTCAAAGTATCAGACATTTCAAACTGATACAAATGTACCCAACTCCTAGATTAATTTAAAATCAACTTATCAATTCACTAGACAATATATGTCAACACATTACAACAGTGAGTTGAAATATTATACAAAAATTGACTATCTCTTATAACGGTGACGCTTATGTAACTACATACCCTCGGCTGTTTAAATGAAATTCCACGTTTAAACCATCCATGTTTAAAGCAATGACACATATCCCGCGTTTTTCTCATGTTTTCCGTGGCAATTAAAATTCATACAAATTAAGTACAGTAAAACCGTACATAACGCGGTCTTCGTACCTCAAACAATATTTGGATATTTAAAATCAGGGTTAAAATAAAAAATATTACATTTCTTGAATTATTATTATAGATAGATAGTTTATTTCAAATTTCGGTAAGCCTTAGGCCCATGTGAACATATAAATAACACAATGCAATTTTCATATGACAGTGACAAGTGGCAAAATAGGTTTTAGGAATATTACATTAATAATGCAGACACGCCGTAACATTTTTAGTGCAAGGGGAACTTCCGCTCGTTCAGGCTGCGGTCGGGCTACGGATTTATCCCATTACGTGTGACGCGCTTGCCTTCTACAGCCAATGAACACACAACGTACTGACCGCGTGAGTCTTTTGAACGTTTTCCCACGATCACTTGCTCTTCGGACGGCGCATTTAGCACGTGCGTGCTGCGACCGTGATAAATGTGTAATATGTGCTTACTCGGCTAGACCTCAGTTCTATTGTCTAATGAGTACGCAGAATTCACATGGACCGTATTAAGTACGTGCTCTGCACTTACAACAAATGTGCGCACTGATTTCTACAGTTTAAAATAAAAGCTGAGACGACGGAAGTCGTTGGCAAGGGGCCTTGCCGACGAGGAACAGCAACATGTCCCTAGCCTACGACTTTTCTCGGCCCGGCTTACTTATACAAATGTATAATGTTAATTATTTTTTATTGTTTATTTACTTGACTCGGCATAATCTTTAACATTTTATATAGTATATATATAATTATGTATAGCAAGGCCATGTCTGTTGGTATGATAACCAATACCTGAATCATTAATTAACCATTCGTTGTTCTAATGAGGCTCAAATTGGAACGATCTACTACTATTGACGACCAAAGCAATAATGTGTCATATCTCAGAAATTACAATATAGAGATATTAGTATTAATGGTCTAATATACTGTATTCATGAAATGCAAATGCAAAAAGCAAATACAAAAAGCAAAACCTAGCATTTGTTATGGCAGAAATGCTGACACACATCTCGGACCCTTAGTGATTCGAGGGGTCAATCGGTGCAGTAGATCGGCAAAGAGCTTTGTGTCCATTCAGAATGTATCCGACAAAGTCCCCCTCGATGCACGCTCTAGCTTTTGAAACAACATTTTGTACCGCCCGAAAAGCCTCATCATGGTGATCCATGGACGAGCCCTCTACTAGTATCTATTCTCCTGTGTCGACATTCCTGTTGGGACACTCCCTCAAAATGATCTCAACAATACTTGTTCATACTGAGAGATGACGCTTTCCCACTGTGGGTTTTGTCGTACTCGGTGAAAGCGATGTTAAATGAACAAAGAGTGTTCAAATATTGGCAATCCCGACCCAGACATGCGGTTGGAAATGTCTTCGCCATTTTGGTACACTGGTGACGCTGCAATGAAGTTTTACCAGTACCATCAGCATTGTCTTCGGAGCAACTCGATGCGGACCAGAATGAGCCCCAGCCTTTCTTCTGTCCGACGATGAGCAGAAGGATGGGGTAGTCCAATGGTTCTCTCATCGCGCATGAAGCAAAGATTTAAAGGGAACATATATGAACCTTTAACAACAGCGCATTTGAGAAGCTTCTATGTTATAGACACTATTTGCTGCCATCAACAGAACATCTGAGCAGATCAGCCTTTAATAGCGAAGGACAACCGCGTGATGACCTTGCTAATTCGTGTGATTGTCTTACGTTTCGCATTAATCTTGTGATTACCTTGTGACGAAATGCAAGGGTTTCTGCAAGTCGTTCGTGCGGCTCCTTGCGGTATTCGTAAGTCAAACACGATTATTGATTGACTGTATTTTCTGCCGGACACCGTGTAAAATCGCACGTTATTGCTGCGAATGTCTCAAGGTGGCCGTGCAGCTGTCTTGCGAGCTAAAAAGTTGCCCGAAAATCGGTAGGAAAATGTGCATGTCGAAAATCCAGTTTGCGACGTTGCGACAGCCCTGCAGCTTTGAGAATGTGCACGGAGTTCTTGAGGGTGTCGTACGAAACCAAACGATCTTCTCCAAAATGTTGGTTGCTAATAGGTGTACGGCTGCCGCAAGGCTGATGTGAACAGGGCCTAAGATGATTTGATTGGCGATACTGCGTTTGAACGCAACGGACGTATGAACGTCGTCCGAGAGCACCGTTTCTCGCTGCCGATTCCAATCAGTTTGTCACTAAATCGGATATTATAAAGCCCGTGGTAGAAATAGCAGTGGCAGCTTGGAATAAATTTCACAAATGTTTTACGACAAGATAGTAGTCTTGACCAGACATTGCAATACATGGACGTCCGCGACGTGGTAAGTCGTCAACTGGTATTACCTGTCTTTCTAACTATCTAACTTTCTAACAACTATTGCAACTTCAAATGTGGAAAAACTTGAATTAAAGCCCCATTAGCTTTTTACTGTAGAAAAATATATGCGAAAACATTTAATTGTTGATATCATCCCAAGATAATTATTACCGACGAAAAATGCCCGTTTTCGTCTGAAAACACTAATTTCACTGTGATTTTTGCTTTGTGAACTTGAAATATGTAGAGCGCGTGACGTCACTTTAATACGTGTGCATAGCATGACTGCGGGAAAACTCAGGTGTTCTATAAATAGTATTTATTTCAATGATATTGAACGATAGTGGTTTCGGAAACATTTTTCTTGTTATAAAGTACGCACGGGAGGAAAACACACTGGATTCCTCTGTTATAGAACAAACAGAAACTCTTAGGACCAATACATTTATAAGCTTATGGGACTTTAAGCAAGCTGATTGTACGTTTATTTCGGGGAATTATTGGCATTCGTACTCACAATATCACAAAAATGTTATTTCTCCTTCTCCCAACACCAAGGACACTTTATGTTTCATTCTAGAATATGATACTGAATACTGACTTATATACACAAGTCCTTGTCATTTCTTATTTCATAATTGAGAAAATTAGTGTTATAGGAACAGTTCTATTTTAATTCACTATTTGCCATTACAGGTGAAACTTACTTCCACATCGTACAATTGTGACGTGGGTAACTTTGTCAATATTGGATCAGTTTAAACTCCAGTTAAATCGAGTTACATTATTTTTATAGTGACACATATTGTTTGCTGTGCAGTATATAAGTATTATACACTCTTCAATTCCAATTTTCAGTGATTTATATAAGCATACAAATGGCAAATAATGCATAAAGAAAGTGAAATAATACAATGTTCATTTTTATGAAATGTATAATATTATGTACAATAAAAGATGAATATAGATTAACACAGTGAATCGATAGATAAAATAAGATTTAAGATACGAATTAGTTTCGTATATTGCAGCCTTTGTGTGAAACTTGATACCTTATTTCATTTTTTCTAAGCGGAATTCGAAAGTTTAAGATCAAATTCAAGGTATGGTTTACATTACAGTGATGTTTGTGTAACATGAAGGGGTAGGTTCACTTAGGACAAAAAATAGCACTGTATCCGAATTCTTAGAGAGTTTGACAATATAACATAGTGGATGTTTGGTTATCACAAACGTGTTCCAAATTATTCTGACATTGGTATTGTTGCCATAGCAACGAAACATTTCTTTATCAAAGGTTGAAAAAATTGCAAATTTCTTTTTTATAGCCTCTGTGTCCTTTTTATGAACAGCATGTGATAGTGTAAGAGGATGTTGACTAAAGTGATGAGATTTGCTTATTCAATGGTTGCTATGGAAACCTGAATGTCAGTGGGTATATATCAGCTGGGTGTTTCTTGTTCATATCGAAGATATACGAACAATTTTTCAAAATCCATACAGCAAAAAATAACAATAAGAAATTGTGCGCAATATGACTCGCTTAATGTACCCCTGCATGGCTCCATCACTTTTATCAAGAATCAAAACGAAAACAATCGTACAAAGGTCTCATTCGTTTAATATTAACTGGCCTGGACAATTCGTCATAAAAACTGCCCCTTAGTTTCCATGATAAATGAATTGGAATTATAATACATTCCAATAGTGCATGAATTGATATTGCTACAAATAAACCAATTGATATCCATATAAAAGGAACATCAGATGAAATACATTAAATAAAATAAAATAGAACTTTGTAAACTGCGTATAATTTCATCTAATCATAATGCATTAATCTTAATATGAAAACTTGAGAGACTAAAATGAGTATTCGAACTCAAAAATGAGATTTAAAAATATTGATTTCAACATGTTACTATGGCAACTAAAACTCTTATAAATATTGACACTATCCCTTTTCATTACATAACAATACAACAAAACTTATTAATATAATTATTATCCTTTTTACACGCTGTAGTATACTTTTTGGTTTACTTTTTAAAGCGGTATACATGGCCGGGATTAACGCCGTTTTTCAGTTATATACGACAGTCGATTCCCCTAACAAGTTTTCCTGGATTGTATTCTAACCACTTCCATTAGGAACCGACATGTGGAGGAAAATCGACATTACTGTCAAATTTTCATGTAAGGGCATGACTTACCGCGACCGGGAATCGAACCCAGACCACCGGGTAGCAAATCAAGTACACTAACCACTGAATCTCGGCCGCGGCTCATGACCATCAGTCAATCAGTTCAGTCAGTGCAGTCAGTCAGTCAGTCAATTAGTAGTACTATCGTAAATCTATTCTAACTATAGTCAAATTGTTAAACGCAGGGAAAGTCACAGTATGGTATTTTTGGAAGGTGGTCTTCACTTAAGGTCATTTTGTTCTATATAATTAATGATTGTTCTTAAAAGAATGTCCATAATTCAAGGGTGGCCGGTATTCACCTGGGTGGCTTCTAATACAGGTATTAATGTATATGTTAGTCATAGTACTTATTTATTCATTTATCTATCCATTTCGTACTCTTAATCGTCGTAAAAGCCAGGCACATTTACTCATTTTTTCTTCAAAGCGTCATCTTACAGACATAAGGTAAGGACACTAGGACAATCAAACCGAAGATCGTATCAAACACTTTACTTGCCAGTTACAAAATGACAGCAAATAAAGAATATCATGTTTTCTCGAGCTTAGCGTGAAAGTATATATTCCCAAAAGAATCCATTTTCTATCGCCAATTCACAACGACTTCATCTATCTAGGATGGCCTTCTGCGATATTCACGGTATGACAATATCAATAGTGGCACCAAGCGAGATGAAGGGCATTTAAAAAACATGCAAAGTATTCATTATCCCCATGAGAAGGGGTCACACAGACAATATTGCAACAAATCATAGCGATCATAGACAGTTCACAAATGAGTGATTATATGTTAGGTACAGATCATACCACAGTTTAAAACTTTACGTGCACAAAATTTCGTGCGCTGTTGTAACTATAAAACACTCCCAGTAATATGCTACGCGAAAAGACAAATATTTCACTCTATACTATCGAATCGCGTGAAATAATTATTATGTGCGAAACAACTTTTAACTCAATGCTATCGAATCGCGTGAAATTATTATTGTCTTCAGTTCCGTTCTACCCTGCTCCGTAATGTTCGGTAATGCTCTAGTACATAATTATACTCTGTTCTGATCAGTTACACTCTGTAATTATCTGTTCTATATTACGCACAGTTATGCTCTTCTATGTAATGCTCTGCTGTATTCTGCTGTACTTCTCTCAGTTATGATTTGCTCTATTCTGTTATGTCCATAATGATATATTGTGCAATTGGATGTTTTGATATGCATAGTAAAGCTCTGTAATGCTCTTTTATTTTATGCTCTGATATGCTCGTAATGAGATGGTGTGTCAATTGATGCTTTGGTGTGCTATGTAAATGCACTTGTGCTCTGTTATGCTTTTTTAATACCCTGCTCACTGAACATTATACCCTGCTCTGTAAATGAATTGAACAGTTTCCATGCATCATCATTCACTGCTATTTTTAAGAATGATGTAAGTTGAATCTATTCAGATTTGAACCCACACTTTTGTTAAGATATATTTTAGCTTATCTTTAATTTTCGGCATTGTATTTAATAGCACAATGCTAATATAAGGGAGATAATAAGGGAGATAACTAGACAGTCTTGGGGGTACTTTCACGACTAGTTACCAAAACATAGACCGTTAGTTATTTGGTATGCTAGGGAATACAATGTTTTGTAGATGTTGTTACTGGAATATTGAAAAGTAAAATTAGAACAAGTGGAAGGCAACAAAACAATACAACAGAGTTGACAGTTAGTAATCTATTGGGACATTTTAAGTCACTTTAACAAAGTTACAAAGTAAGAGATACGATCTGCGATCCGCCTTCCAACTTATGCATTCCCCAACCAAAATATCTGTTTTTTACAAATAGGCTGATGCATTTTGAAAACCGGACAATAGTTCAGCTTTCCAAAGCAGTCACTCGCTCAGTGCGCATGAATCTTGATGCGGACCTAAGTACTACCTTTGTGTACATCCGCCATGCATTTGTTAATCTAAAACTAGTTCCCGTTCCATATGTTGCAGTGCAAGTCCATGCAAGTTTCCATAAGTACTTTCAGTTCTTTGATTATGAGTATTTGTCAATTTCAGAATCTGGACTCCACACACAAATTCATCTTCTTTTAAAATATAAATGATACCAAATAGTGGGAATGTCGAGTGAAATACGAGTTGTTCTTACATGTACTTGCAGAATGTGAGACCCGCCTACGGAGGATGGGTTTCTAGTACTGGTTCTTCCAAGGAACGTTGCTTAAGTGAACTGTCCGCCTCATATGACTCAAACTGTTGAAAAGGGGCGAAAAACCCGAAATAAACGAACAAACAAACAAAGCAGAATGTGACTGTACATGACTTTAATAAGGGAGATAACAAAAACAGTATTGTGGGTACTTTTAGTCTATTACGACTAGTTACCAAACATTGACCGGTATTTATTTGGTAAGCGTATAATTTGTAGATATTGTTACTGGTGCATTAAAAACTTTGCATAAAATTAGGATTGAAATAAAACAATACTATACAACTAATATTTGAGTCACTTTAACAAAATAAAGAATAGGTCTGGACAGTGGTCTTCAAATGATGCGTTACACTGTATCATCAAATGTTTAGGGTTGGGAGAATTTATATAATCACTGAAATCACGAGAATTATGTGCAGTTTGTGAATATTTGGTTGTACGTGTGGAATGTCATTGATTATGATTTATGGGTGTAAACAGCAGAATACATGTCGTTTGGTTAAGTCAAAACCACAGGTAACTGTATCATGAATAGATTATAAAAATATGAAGAAAAAAAAATAAAATAAAAAATAATTTATTACTATAATATTAACAAGGTATATTTCAACGAAAATTCTCTGGACGATCACTGAGGTGACTTTTGTTTTTCAATTTCATCAAGGATTCCGGTGAATTCATGCAAATGAATATACTTTTTACGGTCGTAATTGAACAAAAACATATTCCTGCATTGAAAGCTTTATTTATTTACATTATTTTACCTTCATAACATGTAATTCAACGTTTAAATTCCGATTTTATCTAAATATCAACGTAAAAACTTCATTCTGTCGATGACACTAGGGAAATCCCAGTGTATTTTGTAACGTTCGTTTTCATTGGCCAGGAACCAAAATCTTGTACATACGTCATTTCACCTGGGAAAAACCCTTTGAAATCGGCCAATGAAAATCGTTGTCACAAACTGGATAGCACGCGCGTCATATGAACCAAAATGGAGTCTATCGGGGATAAAAATTAAAGCCGAACATTTGTTTATTGCTTAGACATTTACATGTAACGAATTTACAAATTGTCATGGGGGTAAATGTGTTCCAACAGTTGTGTTTTCTAAGTGTAGCTGTTCATTATGTTTGTACACAACGGTTAAGACTAAATATCGTCTATTTTATGTAAATTTAGTGGATGTCAAAATCACCTCAGTGATCGTCCCGAAGCATTGATTTACATTTTGTGGCATAACTCGTGAACTAGGCGACGGATTTCTCTGGGACTTTGCATGACTGTTGTTTTAACAACATGTTATATGAATATAATCGATCACTGGAAATATCTTTAGCCAAAAAAAATTTTTGATGCTTTAAAAATCTTGGGATTTTCGTTGAAATATACCTTGTTAATATTATAGTAATAAATATATTTTTTTTAATTTTTTTTTTCTTCATATTTTTATAATCTAGTCATGATACAGTTACCTGTGGTCAAAACATGTCGAAAATTATAGACAGATACGATCCGATCCGAACAGAACAGAACAAAACTTACATAAATTGTATATACATGCTAAAACTGTACATGTATATAGAAAATGTGCATAATTCAAACACTAATCCTAGCTTATATGACTGATTGTACATACATGACAAGAGAAACACAGTAGATTATATCAAATTTGTAAATTATAGTATTATACTTATATTGTATTGTATAAGAATAGAATAAAATTTGGATGTTAAAATGTATAAAGCTATATATATTTTCTATATTTCATTTCTATGTATAGTTGTTAATCAAAATTTACAGGTAGTTTCAAATATTCATTATTCAAATGATGATTCTTATCACATACAGACACTCACTGACGACCCCAGAATATAGAGTCGATGGAACTGTCCAAAATACATTTTTATTTCGGAGATAAAGTTTATATGCAAATAGAAATAGTGATCCGCGAGGGTCTTTTCCCATCAGTCCACTGTCCGTTATCATTTTGAATCAAGGTATGGTTCTAGGGCCCTGGTGACAGACAGCTATGTCACGCCCGTTTAAGTCAGAACGAGTGTAATTTATCATTCGGCAAAAATGTTGTAAGGAACTTCCGTTCCTCGTTGTGAGCGCCCATATTGCATGTCAATAAAGTAAGGCACATAAGTAGTCGAAAACTCTAAATGTATTTTAATATCTTATAGCTTTATTTTTCATTTTTTATCATTGCACTGCACCATTTTGAACATGAAATGTGTAGTTGATTGACGCACAATTTTGATTTTTTCAACTGTATTAATTTAAAAGCGAAACATAGCCTTTAACCTGTTTTGTTTACGTGTCCAGGGAGGACCTTTTTATGATGACGTAGTATCCTACCATTGACTATACTTTGCATGGAAAATACGCTTTGTATATTATTTGACGGAAGTGATTGAAGTTTGTAGTAGAGATGACTAAGTACGAGGGATATTTGGAATGTTTCAGGATCATGCTCTTAAATAAACGCCATTATCCGAAAGCACAACAACGAAACAACGACACGTTACCTAGGTGTCGCGATCGTTAATGCGTAAAAGGCTGGAGGAACTGTAAATAAGAGCTTTCGGTTCCAAAATCACATCTTAACAAACGAGGAGCGAATCCAGTACTACTTATTAATGCCTCAAGATACTATCAGGCCACTGACAGGCCATTTTTCTATGTCGCCACTTCCACACATAATATCTTCCTACTAAAACCATATATATCAGCGCATTGATATATATATAGGTTATTTCAAGATAATAGGCCTTTGGCCTAGGAATCTACATCATATAATAACTTGACATACATTTCATATTTACGTGTTATATGGAAACCAAATTGTTAAGCTTTTCATAACAATCGACGTGCCAAATGAGGTTTTGGCCCACGCGCATGATATTGCCTTCTTTCAATAGAGGTCTTTACGCCAATCCACACCGTCTGGATCAAGCGTTCGCAATACTAGTGCATTCAGCACCGTATTTTACTTTACATGCAGTTTATGGTCAGTAACTAGCTATAGCCTATGCCACAATGTTCTAAATCTGTTTCCAAGAGACCGACCACATGTGTGTAATTCATTACTTACCACCTCTATCACATTGTCGATTGGATACATGCAGGCGTCTGCCTATATTGTTTTCCTTCTTGCGTGTCTTAAGCAAATAATAATTACAAAATGTATATGGCGAACAAGGAACAAACATACAATTTCACACTATCGTAGACCTTGCAAATAGTACATCTTTTTCAGCTCCAGCCTCGACAGGCCTGTGTTAGGTATAGGGATATAGGGTGGAAAGAAAACATAGGTTACTGATACCCGACAGGCAACAATGATGAAAATATTCCGAAATAATTGCTACACGAATACGTGCAACACCGCAATTATGCTTGCAGAGGTATTGTATTTAAGAAGACTTAAGTTGTAGGTGTTAGATTGATATTAAATTGTAAGTCTTAATTCGTACATAGTAAATCTTAAATAATAGGTACTAGCTGTACTTACCCTTAAGTCGGAATGTCCCCTCAGCGCTTCCATAGTTCTCTGATATATAAATAACAAAAACTATTGTTACACACCTACAAATTTGAAATATGCAGTTATATTCCACAGCACACAAATTCAAAGTGATAAAAAGGAAAAACAAGAGGCTTCGGTAAAAAACGCATAATTATGCCTCGTTGGCATGCTTGGCAAGAAATAGTCCTTTTGAATAATTCTAAGTCCAGTTTTGGTCATAGTCAAGGTCAAAGTGAGTTTGGTTGATACGGGTAGATTGGGAATCCTCTACAGGGACTAGGGTCAAAGATTCTATAGAAACTAAGGTCAAATAGTCAAGCTTCTACGTGAGCTAGGGCCAGGCGCCAAAGCCTCTACACGAACCACGGTCAGTAGCTTAATCCTCTACCTGACTACTAAATAACATCAGTTATTACGGTGAAGTTAATTCAGTACATAATGCATTAAGGGTGATGGGGTATGCATGTGTGTAGGTATGTGTGAGTGTGTGTGCGAGAATCAGGGATTGTTTGTTAATGTTACTCATTTACTGTCCACGTATAATAGCATGTATGTAAATATATTTAGTATGATGATGTGCCATAGGCATAAATCAAAAATAAAGATTTATCTATCTATCATTAATTTTATGATACGTGTATCACGGACTTATAAAATGTGTGTATTCTACATTTAAAACGGGCATCATCGTTCGTCAATCTTTTATACATATCATGATTTATGTATTGTCATACAAATCCATGTGTTTGAAAGTATATGAAGATGCATCTCTAAAGAACATGAGCAGTTTTAAGCATCCGTTTGCAGTGTACATAATTATATATCTTTACAGGACAAAGTGAGTGAAATTATTACAAAAAAGTGGTTATAATTGCATGACGGAATTTATTTACTAGTCAATATACTAGGGTGTTAGTGGCATAAGATAAGAGTTTCTGTTTAACGTAAATGTAGTTTTCCACGAGAATCATGAGTGTCATAACATGTAC
Source organism: Lutraria lutraria (assembly GCA_964023205.1). Classification (NCBI taxonomy): domain Eukaryota; kingdom Metazoa; phylum Mollusca; class Bivalvia; order Venerida; family Mactridae; genus Lutraria; species Lutraria lutraria. The sequence goes on from OZ026845.1 coordinate 17,786,986, forward strand.
AATTACTTCAAAATTCTTTATTTCGACCAAAACCTACATCCAACATATCTGACAAACCCCTAACTAACTGTCTGCCCTCGATCCTTGGCCAGCGCGTTTATAACCAACGTCATTCTCTAGGTCACGTGGCAAGACGTTTTAACGTTTTAAGATCGACAATAGTACGTCTTGTTCGACGGGTAAACGCAACAGGGAGCTTGTCTGACACACCCCGGCCCGGTGCACCCGGTGTGATGTCTGTACGACAGGACAATTTCATGCGTTAACGTCACCTGCGAAACCGTCTTCATGGCGCAATCCACAACGTCCGTGGTAAAAGGAAATCGCTGAAGGAATGTAAGTCGCAATACGGTAAGAAGACGTCTCCATGGCGTGGAATATCGTGCAGGCGGCCGTACCGTGGCGTAGTGATGATGGACCGTCACCGTCGACAATGGCTAAAACAACATCGGAAGACGTTGGCGTAGTGTTGTCTTTAGTGACGAATCCCACTTTTAAATTAACGTTTCCTTTGCCGACGGACGTGCCCTTGAAATGACCTAAATTAAGCAAAAAATCCAAATTCAAGGGCAGATAACTCAAAAACGAGATTAGTGATCCCCACTTTTTTTCGCTTAAAATGTTTCTGTTATCATAAAATGCTACGATCATGCAAAGTTTTAAAAAAATATATTGATCAGTTTTCATTTTGCCTATATGTCTATGTGGAAATGTAGCGAACTGTAGCAAACGTCTTTAAGCGAGTTCGCCATAACGGTCGTCATCTGTAAGTATAAAGGGCTACGGTCCAGTCATTTATTTGACTTACTTCCCTTTATTTGGAAATCGTTTATATGTTTCATGTTTGATTGCATTGGGTATTAAATACATAACAAAAGAAAGAATGTGCGATAAATACAGCAATAAAGGATGTTTGTTTTGATGAATAAGACGGATTCGTGAAGCACGTTTTTTATCCGAAGTTCGTTCACGAATGTGTTGATAGAAAATTATCCCTTATTTATACCAATTATTTTGTGTTTAAGTTATTGGTGTGTTATATACAAACTGACTTCTATGACATCAAACAAACCATGTGATCATAAATCGTAATAATTTGTGTAACTCAATAAGGGACGAAAAGTCAACTCGCTATAATTAACCTACATATACATGTAGGTGTGTGCGATATTTTTCAATGCACAAAAGAGTTAAAGAATCATATCACACCGAAAATTACATTTTTTCAGTTGGTGGTCTCATTTTATTTTGTATTTATCTTATTTCAATATCTTACACAGTCATACGAAAAACAAAACAGAACAAGTTGCCCGCAGAACGTCGTGAAACAAGTACATGTATAAAACAGATGTATATGTTACATAATACTTTTAGCAAATGTAGAAACGACCCACCCTATTACAGAAAATATTGCTGCAAAAGTATAAGGTTGATGGTAGTAAGACCTATACAGAAAATCAAGTCGATTTATTTTTGAATCCATATCAGTTGACCTCATATTGCTGGTATGAAAACTTTTCAAGTGAGGTAATGGCGAAGTTGGTAGGGGTCAAAATAGAACTGTTAAGGGATAAGAGATTTCTCATAAAAAGTCCAAGTTGTATTCAGTATGATTAATATCGTGTATGGCCACCATTTGCACAAATACACGCCAAATTTCTACAGCTATCGACGTAACGTAACGTTCAATTAGTGCGTTAGGCAGATTCCTCCACTCTTGCTGTACATAAAGCCGTGTCAAATCTTGAATGTTTTCAATTTGATGGTTAGCCCTCGCCAAACTACCCAGCTCATCCCAGATGTGCGACGTTATTTGAACCAGATATTGAGTTGTGATTCTGGCTGTGAGTGGTTGAGCATTGTCTTGTTACACCTGGGCCATTGCGGCAAATGAAAGGGGTTGCTTGAGGAGTTAGAACATCAGTAACGTACCGCTGCGAATTGAGGTTGCCCAGTATCACTACCTGCTCAGTCTTACTGTTACCCAAGATCCCGTCCATACCATTACATTCCCATCCCCGAATATGTCGCTCTCAACCACACAACAATCTGCGAAGCTCTCGGTTTAACGCCGGTAGATGCGTAGCCTACCATCTGCATAGCTAAGTATGAACCGAGATTCGTCAGTAAAGAGAACTCGGTTCCAATCAGACCGCCTCCAATTCAAATGATAGTGTCGTGACCACAATAACCTAGCACCACGGTGACGTAGCGTCAAAATCTGACCACAATATGGGCGTCGTGCTCTGATTGGCCGAGCGTTTGATCGCAAGCGATTACAAATGGTCTGTGATGACACATCGTATCTCCTAGCTGACACAATGGTTGGCAAACGACGCAGGGGCAACCAGAGCGAGACGATCGCGAACAGTCCCAGTATGTTTGTACCGGGTCGCAAGCCTATATATGGTCTTTCGACAGCAGACAAACCTGCTGGCGACGTCAATGACCGTCATGCATGCCTGAAGCATTCCCAATGCCTTATTCCTTTCAACTTCAGACAAGCGTGTCATGATGGAAGGATTAATTTTTTTTCAATTTGTAGATAAGCCTGTGTCGAGAGTATAGTACGGCGTTGACTGAATTACTTTATTGAGCACATGCATGCCGTGCATTCACAAAGTGTGAACATCTTGGTTTCGTTCGATGCCAACCTTATACGGGTGTATTAATAACATACCAGTGTCTCACATGTACATTCACTGGGTGTGTAACATAAATAAAGCCAAAGAGTATCCGTTCAAAAAGTAGGAAGTTTCTATATTTGCTGAGTATAGATACTCACACTAAGGAGAAATGAAATCAGTTGTTGCCAACATTTCCTAAATATATTAAAGAGTCATACAAACTAAATGTGGTCCCTTTTCACCTTAGCCGTCATTTACCAGTTTGATACATAAAGAGATAGAAAGAAATACAATATTAGATTAAAAGTTTTGTTTAAAATATTACTTTCTACATGATAGGTTTATTTGGAAATTTAACCAAAAGAAATACAAATGTAGTTTAAATATAATGTCGGTAATATATATATATGTATATAATGTTGTTTTAATTCTATATTTCTATTAATGCATTTTGACATTAAATCGTACTTTCTTACCTTCTCCAGAATTAGCCATTTGTTACTAAATCACAACATTTAACCTCCCTACTGATCATTTGCTGACTAGCTTATGCTATTCCTTGACAACATATTAATCAAATGCATTTTTAGACTAAAAAAATACAGTCAAACCTGTGATCAAATGCCACCCTTGGAAGAGGCGTAATGTGGCCTTAATGAGAGATGGACTTCATTCGGAGGTCATTTTGTTCTAAATGATCAATGACTGTCTTAAATACAAATGTAATGGCCCTTTTTACAGTAGGTTCTTTAGTCATTCATGAATGTGAAATTTAATTAGTTTATCGTCGAACCACAAGTCAGTATCACCAAGCGACTAATGAACCTAAACTTACACATGAATAGAACCATTGAACTAGCTGACTAGCTTCCTCACTTCTTTAGGTCCAGGGTGTAATTCGAGTCATGATAGTGAGGGGCTAGTGGTTACTAGGCAGAAACCCTTTCGACGTGACCACTGAGGTCCCTTTATCAATCATCAGTGATATTGTGTTTGATCAGTTTGAAAGACTGTTTCTTTATAGCGTGTACTCGTATTTGACGTGTTACATGCAAGAAGGAGTAGTTTAGATCTTTTTTTTCAAAATAGATAAAGAACAGTAATTGTTCAAAATGTCAGCATCATTACAATACATATCATAAAACTAGACTTGTTGAATCGCCTACAGTTAACAACAGATAATATCACCCACAGTCAACATCAGATAACATCAACTAAACAGTCAACATCAGATGACATCAACTATACAGTCAACATCAGATAATATCACCCACAGTCAGATGACATCAACTAAACAGTCAACATCAGATAACATCAACTATACAGTCAACATCAGATAACATCAACTACAGTCAACATCAGATGACATCAACTACAGACAACATCAGATAACATCAACTCCAGACAACAATAGGTAACATCATCTACTTACAACATAAAGTAACACCATCTACTGTCAACATCAGATAACATAATCTACACTTAACATAAAATGACATCAACGACAGACAACATCATATTACATCGATCATACAATCAACATCATATTACATCGATCATAGAATCAACATCAAATAACATCAACTACACACAACATCACAGCACCGACTCAGTCCACGTCTGGTAGCATTGATAACAGTCAACACTAAGAGACAGTGGATCAATTGTTGTTCTGATAGTACACATGGACACTGAACTTACATACTCGCACTGCAATATTGGTAGTGAACTGGTTAAACAATGTGAAAGATGAATGTAGCAAGATGTAGTACTTTTGTTGGCATGAAAATCTCATAGTCTTAATGCAGAATAGATATTACATAGACCAAACTTTGTAGGAATGTCTTCAGGTATGTTTTATTTACTGTTGGATAACCTATCATGTTTCGTGTGATTATTGATAAGTTCAATGCAAATTGACATTCCTACAGCGTCTTGATTCTGTCTTTCTACAGTTTTTGACAGGTTGACCTTCCGATAATCAACAGAAAACATCAACATTTTGTGGTCTGGACAAGACAATAGACGCATAAACTATAAAAACATAACTTAAGAGAAATGAAAAAGTCAACACGGCTGTATGTTTTGTGGTTCACATCAGTGTTACGTTCCGACACGATAATTGCTCGATAAATACTTGATGGTGCAGACCAAACTGCGCATTCTGCATTATTTTAAAAACTCTCTTTATGACTCAACGACATGGTATAAATCATCTGTTTTAATGGAGATTTTCCGTCCAGGACTGGGCTCATCTTGGGGTGCAGGTGACCTCCCGCGAAAGCTTTTAATTTGAAGAAGTGAAATAGTGCAGTTTTGCACATCATAAAAAAGGTGACTCGATCGATAAATAACCAAGGTATATTGACAAACAAGCAGCATGTAATGACACAGAAGCATAATGATTAATGAAAATGTATATTATTATGTAATGACACATTCACAGCGTATTATGTCAAATGTTCTTCATATAATGAACAAAGAACAGGATTAGATTACACATCCATGGCTGATAAATTACCTGCGCACAAATGTTTTGCTTGTGTTTAAGGCACCAAATTGACATCGTACAATGCAAAGGAAATCGCGTATAAAGACAAACGTTGAGAAACAAGAAGTGTTTATGAAACACGGATAATCCCAAAAAGCCAACCGGATTGTATGAACTTGATCTTTGACATACTGACCTCGAAATTAATAGGGTTCATCTATATGTGATGGCAACCAAATCCGAGGAACTTAGGTCAAGCAGGTCTCTAGTTATTGCCCTGACAATGTTTGATTAGGGACGGATAGACCGACCTACGGACCTACCGACCGACATGTTCAAAAACAACATAACCTATTTTCTTCGAGAGGTGGCATGATATGGAGAAATGGCCACATAGTAATGACACAGCAACTTAATATAATTAAAACGTGGATGGCGTATGACAAATATAAATCATCGTATAATGAAAATACATAGGACGTAATCATTAAAATTGCATGTCAACCTACGATAAACAATGCATTTGAATTCACAGCAAAAAGAAGGTTCTGTCTATGATCAGACAGCTATGGCGTTCCATACTTTTCCATAATTTTCACGTGCTGAAGATCTATATCGGTCTTGTGTTGTCGTATGTTTGGTGTATTTTCGAGACATGTTTTTTGCTCAAACACTGAGAATTAATGTGAACACGTTTTAATGTTGATTGCATATAAAAGTCAAATTAAGATATAATTGATGCAATTTATTGATAAATCCGAACTTGAATGTAGTTCGCACATTTTGACACAAAGGCTACGTTCAATATGAAACTCAGGTTGATCTAAATGTGGATTATTGGTGTGTAATTACGAGTTTGAATGATTTCAGGGACTTGTTCACCACTACGCATAATCCATAGTACTCGGATTTAACAAAGAAAAACGGATAATGGTTGTTAGTTTAAATTGAAGTATACATGTACTGCGAAAATATCGGGACTGAAATTTCTTCTCGGATTACACCACGAATTTTTCGGAAAAGCTGTTGTAAAATACATGTTATCGGGACTCTGTCTATTAGTAAATGTTGCTTGTTTCAGCGAACCGCCGGTTAGCGCCTGTATGATGACTATTTTGAAGAAAAAAAATCGTCGTATATAAATATATATCGTCTGTGCTAACTGTTGTTGTTCACGTGCAAGAAAACAATTTTTCCTTTGAATGGATTGGATTATCATGAAGTATGTTGATTTTCTAAATTTATGACATTACAATTCATTTTCATTTAATAAGTTCTTAATAAAAGCCTTTGGTCAAAAGCACGACGATGTTATTGTGGAATTGCAATATAAATAGAAATAAAATCATTTAACTTCCGGTACAAAATATCCAGACTTATCATGACACAGTTATTTGGCTTTAGCTTGATAAGCATTTGTCCATTTCTAAGATAATATGCATATATATTGTACCTATGTTTTGTATGAAGATCTTTGGTATATTTAAGATGAATCATCAGAGCACAAAATTGTGACAAAATGGCCACCTGACACTTTTGCAACACAGCATTTTAAAATTGAAAATGCTTACTATTCGTACTTTGTACTTAAATGCCAGTACTTAATAATTTCTTTTGAATAACTAATTGAGTAATTCACCATTGAATTTCAGGACAAAGCAACGCACAATAATATCTAAGATGAATTGAAGTTTTGTGGCCTTGTATGTTTCCATGCAATTCCGAGTGTAAGGTGATGTTTCCTAAAATGTTTTGCTCTGGTGCCTAGCATTAAGTGTTCAATTTTTGGGCCAAGTGATTATATAATACTAGTTTAGTTTCTGCTAAGTGCAGACATTTAACAGAGTTGCAGTTGGAGTAACCATTTGTAAGGATAGGTATATTTTGTTACTTCCTTTTGTCATATATTGTAAATACATACATAGCTCACATACTAATATATATACGGCAGATTGAAACTTACCTACATGTACAAGTTTACCTACAAATATTTACCAGATGTTCTATTCCTAACGTGTATTAACGTAATTACAAGTTCTTATGTGTGTATTACACCTAATTGCCAGTATATATTACTCATATAAGGTACTTAATTGTTAGTATTAATTACATGTGATATGTACTTCATTCATTCCACTGTTGACTGATTTACCATTACATTTCAGAGCAAAGCAGCATCATCATAATATCTAAGAAGAAATGAAGTTTTGTGTTTTACGAGTTTTCCAGTGAAAAAGTGATATTTTAGAAATAGAGTTTATTATTGTGCTCAGTGTTTAGTGTTTGTGCTATGTGAAATATGCATAATGTTTGCGCTTAGTGAAATGTGCATAGTGTTTGTGCTTAGTGAAATGTGCATAGTGTTTGTGCTTAATGAAATGTGCATAGCGTTTGTGCTGTGTTATATATTTGTGATTAGGAAATAGGAATTTGGAATATATATATATTGGAATTTTAGGATTAATTTTACGAAGTAAGTGGAAGTTCTTAATCACTGCACTAAAGTTCACAATGATAGGTTCCCTCACGTAATTTAACTTCACATGCACTATTTTTTAGGATTAGGAAGAAATTATTTTTTAATTTTTTGAAAATTTGAACAAATTACATTTTTCTAAATACTTATTTACGAAACAGACATGCGCGACAGAGTGCTCCAATAATTTTCATAGTATTAATTAATTATAAAAAAAAACATTTTCCAGAAATAGACAAATATGCGCGTTGGGATGTTTTTAATTCAGTACATTGAAATTAGTTACAAATGCAATCACGTTCCCGGAATAAAAATGTGTTAAGGCTTGTTGCTCTAAACAATTTGAACGGAATAAAATTATACGGTTTTAAATTTATTTCCACAGAATGAAGTCATGCTAAAGGATGCTTTGAATCAAGTAGTTTTACTGAAATAATTTATCAAACATTATGATAAATAACACAAGTTATAAAGATGTGACACATTATTTGAAATCCTAATTAAGTATTCTTAAACAGTCAGGAAATGCAACAGTTTTTCCAAGATATTAACAACTGAAATCGATTCAATTAATTAAGCCGAAGTAATAAATATTAGGACTGATAAATTGTCCATGTTTGACCTTAGATGTTTAAAAAAGTCTTTTTTACAAATCACTGCAACCATGTCTGAATGCATCATTATGGCATGTGTATAAGTCATTTCAATCATCATTACGTACATGTAGATTATTTTTCATTGCGCTTACTACAAACAATTGTGCGTGAACAAAACTCTAATTTAAGTCTGAAAAAAGTGTTTATTTAAATGACCATTGTCCGTGAAATAAGGAAACAGAAACAAAACACGAATCTCGCTGGACGTATGCTATGTCAGTTTGATCACATTCTCTTCCTGCATAATACCACAGACACTTGGGGTTAGGAGCTTTAAAAAAACTAATTGTATTTTTGTCAATCCCAATAAAACCTAAAATAAGCCGTTTTGAAAAAAAATACATTTTTCAAAGTCAACAATATATACTACATAATTATTTTAATATTAGTTAAAATAATATTCATAATCAATACTCAAACAGAAATGAAATTACACGCGCAATTTTACACAATTGAAATACACGCCGGTTTAATGTTTACTTTATGTTCCGCTCAAATATTAATATATCCGGTCATACGATTTGCATTAAATCATATGATTAATATAAAACTGAAATGCGCTCGGGTTATTTACATAATTTTCCAATCAAATCAGTTAATTAATATTCATAAATAATAATCGAACACAAACGCAATACACGCGGGATTCTAATATCAGGTTTCCCAATCTAGCACACTTCAAATACACGCTGGTTTGTTTTATTTCATTTCCGTTCAAATATTAATATGTATGGTCATTTTTACAATAAATAATAATAAAGAAGTAAAACGTTCAAATGTCAATATATATGCTCATTCGAAGTATAAATTTATTATTCGCTAAATGTGTTGTATGATTTAAAATCTAATAAATTAACGATTAGCGTAAAATAAGCGTAGCACGCTTGTTATTTACAAATAAATATCATATGAGAAACGAGTTAAGCATGTAATCAACGAAATACACATGTCATTCGATACATAGACTATTAGAATACCAAAATTTAAAATGAATTTCTATGAAATATCATATGTGCAATAAATGCACGAGCCGCGCAATTTGAATTTATTATACGTGTTACCATGCGTTGTAGCACGTTCATTTTTTTCACTTCGATCTGTAAGAAATCAATATTTGTATTTAAAAAGAAATCATAATTTGTCCGTGAAGTACGCCAACATGTGTATTATTATTCGAATGGTATAAAGGTTGACCAACTTGATACTTTGTCAAGGAACCAATACACATAAATGAGTACACGCATATTCCGTGATATTCAATAACCTTGTATGACGTTAAATTCTTCATATGGATATATATGAAGTATGAGATAAATATAAAATATTGTCCGTGAAATATGTCAACAAACCGCGATGTAAATGCAACTCGTTTAGATATTAGATATTTACAATTGTGCAGATTATCTTCAACCAAAGCAAGTAAATTTAAAACTACGCATGTCGTTCGATACACATACTATTGCGGGCGATGGTTTATTCCTTAATTTTTAATTAATTTCTATGATATCATGTATGCACAATAAGTACACGAACCGCGCGTCTTAAGTTTATTATTCGCTACATACATACTAAGTATTATCAGACTGATATTCATCATTAATACTGACCAATGTGTTTTTTAAAGAACTAGTACACATAATTTAGGACACACATTCCGTGAGCCCACGCTCTTTTATTGCATTATATTCTCTAAAATCAAATGATCAATATGATATGCATTATTTGAAATCATTTTGAAAATACTAAATGCAATAAACGTGGTTTGTGAACGTTCAATACTTATTCTAAGCAATACACAATGTAGTAAACAAAACATATACTCATGTCGTTCAATACCTAATCAATACACAAAGATTACGCGATATTAACATGTTGCATAAGGTCTTAATGTCTTGAGTCCGAGCTGATAAAATCAAATTTTGCATTTATAAAGAAATCATAATTTGTCCGTGAAAAACGCCAACAAACCCGCCATATTAATTCATTTTGTTCTTAGACATTCATGAAACCGAATCATTTACCATTTTTTCATAGCTAGTCGGCATATATAATATACCTTTGGTCATTTACAAAACAAAAAAGAAATATGGCCTGGGTAAACACAGAACATGTCATTATATGATAAATAATATAAATTATTATTATATAATCATTAATATGTTAATTTCTGTTAGAAATGGAATTTTGCATTGAAAAAGAAGTAATAATTTATCCTTGAAATATGCCAACGATGCCGCGACAGGCATGAAATCATTGAGCACAAGATACATCAAATATAGGTTAATTTCATCGATTAAAATGTCTTCATAATGAGTAAAAGACACTCACGGCATGAACACATGCATTTTACATATTGATTTGGAAGCCCACGGTCTTTATAGCATTATATTCTCTATAATCAAATGATTAATATGAAATGCGCACTTGTTATTTACTTAACTTTCCGTTCAAATAAGTTAATTTATATATAATATTGTAATGTACATTTGTATGTCAATATATGTTGTATATATGTTCACATAGTCCTCCGGCCTAATGAATTTGAAATAAATTATCTATCTATATAATATACATAATTAATAACCAAACACAAATCAAATACACGCGGGATTCTTATACCCATTTGGCCAATCTGACACAATTGAAATTTAGGCTGGTTTTGTTTTGTTTAATTTATATATTTAAGTGAAATAAAATTGAAAAGCGCACGCGTTGTTTACATAATGTTCCGTTCCTATAAGCAAATTAATATTCATAATTAATAATCATACAGGCTTGATAAGCTTGTTGTTTAAAATTTACACCCATCATATTTGTTCATCGATTAAGGCATTTAGCCAATATATTGACAGACAAAAATATTATTCAGACCCTGCAATCGGAGAACCAAGCATTTCAGGCCTAAATATTGAACAATTCTTCATATAAACATTAAATTAAGATGAATACACATAAAGTCACCAACAGTGTAGTACTTATATTTGAGTTCCGTACGGTTTGTTTACTTTATGCTGCGCTCAAATATTACTATATAAGATCATTTTTGCATTAAATCATATGATTGATATCAAACTGAAATGTGCTCTGGGTATTTACATAATTTTCCAATGAAATAAGTTAATAACTATTTATAATTAACAATCGAACACAAATCAAATACATGCGGGATTCTAGCACAATTCAAATACACGCTGGTTTGTTTTATTTAATTTCCGTTCAAATATTAATATGTATGGTCATTTTTACAATGAATCATATTAATGAAATAAAACGTTCAAATGTCAATATATATGATCATTCGAAGTATATGGTAAACAAAACGTATACACATGATGTTCAATGCATAGTGAATACACAAGGATTCCGCGATATTATCATGTTGAATATAAGGCCTTAATATAGTAATTCCGAGCTGTCAAAGACAAATTTGTATTCCAGAAGAAATGATAATTTATCCGTGAAATATGCCGATAAACCCGCAACATAAATTCATTTCGTTCTTAAATATTTAAACATTCATGCAACCAAATCATTTCAAATAAATTATTGCGCACGGTATTTAATCAAACACAGCTTAATTTCATCATTTAAGATGTCTAGATCAATCAGTAAAAGAGACTAAAAAGGTTTACAAAGCGCGCTTGTTGTTTACAAATTATTCTCCGCACCTCGGATATCAAGCATTTTCATATTTGATGGATATTTACCATTTTGATAGTTTTTCAAGACAACAAATGAACACTGTTCAATAAACATTGTCCGCAGTATCAACTTGATGTGTAAGACGTTAATTTCCGAGTTCATTTTAGATCTGTTAGAAATCAAATTTTGCATTAAATAAGAATTTGTAATTCATCCGTGTAATATGACAACAGTCCCGCAACGTAAATTCATATTATTCTTTGATATTTACAATTCAGGGTGTGTGTTTTTCAACCCATCATGTAAACAAACAAATACACATATCGTTTGATACATACTCTACGCCTTTTTCAAAGTTTTTGTATGTACAATAAATGCACAAGCCGCGCGACTTTATTATTCGTAAATGTACAAAAATGTATATTCATCTTCTGAATCTAATAAATTAATGACTTGAGTAAAAATAGCGTAGCACGCTTGTTATTTACAAATAAATCTCATTTCGTATGAGAAACAAGTACTCGGGCCTGTGACCTGATCCATCAATGGTTTGGTCGTTTGCTAGTTCAATTATACTATTCGCTACATGCATAATACTCATAACATAGTTCACATTAAGTATGCGTAAAGCGCTTTGTTTGCAGAACAGAACTGAACAAACTATTATCATTTCATATGCTCATTATATAGGGCGTTTATATGTCATAATTCTGTCTATGGAATAGGTACATAATAATGTCATGTTATAAGAACTGCAAAATAAATACCACCCATCTTTATCATATAAATTGACCAGTTTTGTATTTTATTCAAGTGACCAATACACATAAATGAATACCCAGAGATTCCGAGATATTCAAAGACTTTCTTTGACGTCAATTTCTATATTTGAATATGCATGTACGATTTCCAAAATTTAAAATGCATTTCTATGAAATATTATATGTACAATAAATGCACGAGCCGTGCGACTTGACTTTATTATTTAATATACTTGCATTAAGTCATATGTGTGATAAAAAACTGAAATGTGCACGAGTTGTTTATAAAATGTTCCTTTCAAATAAGTGGATTACTATTCAATACTCAAACAGAAATGAAATACATGCGTGATTAATCTTACATAATTGAAATACACGCTGATTTGTTTACTTTAAGTTCAGTCAAATATTAATATACATCTATATGTACATTTATGCATTAAATCATATGAATGATACGAAACTGAAATGTGCTCGGGTTATTTACATAATTTGCTGTTCAAATAAGTTAATAATTAATGTTCATAATGAATAATCAAACACAAATCAAATACACGCGGGATTCTTATATCAATTTTGCTAATCTTAAACAATTTAAATACACGCTGATTTGTTTACTTTTAGTTCCGTTCAAATTATGATACACAGTGTCTTTTTGCATTAAAGTATATGATTCAAATAAAATTGAAATGCTCACGGGCTTTTTACATAATGTTCCGTTGAAATAAGTTAATGCATATCCATTATTAATAAGTTATTTAATTAGGGCGAGAAAAAACCCCGCGAATTCCATCATACATATTAAGTTCATCGATTAGGACATTTAGTCATTATCACGGTTGACACAGAAAAAATATTATCTAACCCCGCGTCCAGAGAAGCATGTATTTCCTAACTAAATTTGACCATTCTAAATACAAATAATTCATTATCTGAGTATATATTGTGCTAAATATATCTAACAGTTGTTAATGATATTATTTTGATTGCTTTACAATCAAACAATGTGCGTATTTTACTATGAACTGTCCGTGTGAAAGTAAACTTATTCTGTGATCTCAATATCATGCATTTTCATTGTGTATATTTCATTAAAGTCAATAATTTAAGACGTTGTATGAATACTATACGTACAAAGTATCAATATATATTCTTCATTTTTATCTCATTTGTGTACATGTACAAGCATAAAATTTTACATAGAATAAACAGTTCAAATGTACATTACCATTCAACTTTGAATTATAAGAGACATTTGGCACTTAAAATACTCATAAATGCACCATAATAACTACAATATCACATTACTATTTTTAAGCATTATTTACATAAAGTAAGAGACTGTTGTTAATACATTGTTTTAAAAGGTTGTCAGGAATTCAATAAAACACTGAATTTTGTAAATAAAGCACTAATGCGCAAATTAAAGAACATCTTAATATACCAATTATCACCCAGGTCAGACCGTAGATGAACTGATTAACAAATTATTGAAAGAATATAAACAAATCCCAATGTACTGGAGTACCATACATTTCCAACCTAAATATTGACCATTTTGGACGATTTTAATGCAAAATGATTTGTTATTCTATGCCCAATCTCTTTAATTACATTAAAATCTCTGTAATCAAATTGATAAATATGCTATTTTTTACTTCAAATAGTTTTGAAAATGTCAAATACGATACACGCGATTTGTAAATATGTCTCCGTGTAAAACTACACAAAACCCGAGACCTGTTCATCATGTTGGTTCATATTCTATTATTCATTCAAGTCAATAATTTAGGATGTTGTGTGAAATTCATATGTCACAAAGTCAAAACAAGTATTTACTATAAAATATATTCCTGTAAATAAGTTCGTTATGTAGGGCATGTAGTCAAACTATTTTAGTTAAAATAATATAAACAAACCCCGCGGCCGCAGTACCATGCACTTTTTACTTAAATATTGAGCATTTCAAATGAATTTAAAACAACATAATTCTCTAATAAATTTTGAGACCTACGGCTTGATCACATGCATTTTCATGCTTTGTCGTTATACTGTCTATGGAACATGCACATATGAAGCGCAAAATTACTACCACATATTTTCGTCATATACATGTATACTGAATGTTTTGATATTTTGTTCTCGTGATATTCACTGATATTGCATCACGTTCATTTCTTCAGTCCGACTTATATGAATTTTGATCATGTGCACAAAGATAAAAAAAGATGTATTGACCTTGAAATACGTCAACAATCCCACGTTATATACATGTATGTACAATTGATTTCGTTCTTAGACATTATATAATTGTGCAGGTAATTTTCAACCAAAGCATGTAACCAAAGAGACACATATTATCGTTCCATATCATAATTTATAGGTGAACAACTTTATACTTTTAACTGTATACACATATACTTTTTTCAACATAGATGTAAATAATTATGCAACAGAATCAATTCAAACAAAGTAATGTATATACTTTAAGATGAAATAAATTTGAAAGTACTACATGTTATACAGGCCCAGCGTAAATATTCAATACTGTTCAAACTGATACACCCTATTGAATACACACAGTCCGCTTCATAACTAGTCATCAATTGTCCGTCAAATACGCCATCAATCCCTATACCTAAATTCATGTTGTTCATTGATACTAGTATTTACAATTTGGCGTATTATTTTCAACGAAATCATATAAACAAACAAATACTCATGTAGTTCAATACATAGAGAATTGGGGGATGAATTTCGATGAAATCTTGTATGTACAATAAATACACGAGACGCGCGACTTTCATATATAATTTGCTACATGTATAATATCATTTTAACCTAATAAGTTCATAGTCTGTGTAATGTAAACATAGCGCGTATGTTGATTACATATTAATCTCATTCCATATAAGGTATACATATTCGAAACTCAACACATTAATACTTTGACCGTATGCTATGTCAAATTCAGTATCCCCTACACACATAATACTTTTTTTTATCTATATATGCATAACACGCTTTGATTACTCATAACTCATTGATTATTTAATTTAGCCGACATACTGTCTATGGAACTGGTACATAAGAACCGCAAAATCAATACCACACATTTTCATCATGTACAAAATGTACTCGTATATTGATCACTATATAGTACTATTAGAAAAGATTTTTTAGGACATTTTTCCTGGCCTAATATTAATAAATTTTCCACATTGTTGTCATCAAAAAAATAAAATCAAAATCATTAAAGTAGCAAAATATATTGACCGTGCTATGAATAAAAGAAAAGATACCCTAGAAATCTGATACTGATTCTTTTTATATGCGCATTTATTCTGTTCAAATCTCATTCAAATGATCACTATTTTTCTGTATACATTAAATTTGTTTTTCTATTTATTGTTTAATCAAATTGTATTATTCTTGTTTAACTATGTAATATGTCTTTGCCATAAAATCAAAATATAATGTAAATGGCCAAAGGCAATTTAGAAATACGCATATATTCCGTGAATACGTACGTTAATTTAGAACTTCATTCCGATATAAATAAATTTTGCTCATGAATATGAAGATAAAATTGAAATATTTTCCGTGGAATACATGTACGATCCCACGTCATATATACAATTCATTCTGGTTTAAGATATTGTTATAACTGAGGATGTTATTTTCAACCAAAACAAGTAAACCAAAGAATACACATGTCGTTCATTTACATAGAGAATTGGGGAAGATAGTTAATTACAAAACTTAGAATGAATTGATTCTAATAAATTTAATCTTAATCTAATACACCGTGGCCGAGTGGTTGGGTGTCCGTCTTCTGAGCTGGAGATCGAAGGTTCGAACTCCTGGGTAAGAACTGATGTGGTCAGGTGATAAGCCCTCCACTAGTTAAATGCCAATGCTTGTCTTAGCACTGTCTCCGCCAGGCACCCGATGAAAGAAGGGATTCGGGGGTACTGTGCAAACAAAAACTGATGTCTCATAAGCCAACTTGGCTGACCCTTTTAATTGTTTTTGACAGACAGACATTTTATTCAGACTTGTACATGGTACATCATCTACATACATAAATACAAACACAAACATAAACGTAAATATTTCTGTACAGAAGGTTTAACAAAGTATATTTTTTGGATATATTTATGCCTGATTTCAGAAGAACAAGGACATATTTATACACATAAAATGATACTCATCTTCAATATCATTAGAATTACAATAAATACAGTGTCTTTCATTTCGAGGTTGTTATCATTAGCAAATCTACCTGTTTGTATCCGTAACGGATGAACAGACATGCATAGTCTACAAAAGTATATCCTAAAAGACTTTGGTAAAATATCAAGATACATTTCATAACCAAATGCCGGTTTAAATTTTTTATAAAGATCCATCCAGAGACATAGATGTTATCTATGTCTCTGATCCATCATAGTACTTTTATTAACAATGTTCAACAACTCTTGTTTATAAGATTCAATAATCCGCATATTAAAAACTAAAGGGAAAGACTTATCATTAATATCATACACATTATCAAACATATCTGCAAAATCATATTCAATTAACATTTTCTTGACATTGTATACCCAGTTATTACAACCTTTGTAACAATTGTCTACAGCTTGTTTATATACACATCTTAATAAAATATTATCACTAAACTGAATTTTCAACCAATATCTTATGATACTTTCATATCTATTAACAAATAACGGGTAACGTCCTAATTCACCATACACATATACATTACATGTCGTTTGTTTAACCTTTAACAACATTTTTAAAAACTTTAAATGCAGTCTTTCTATTTCTTTAGATTTTGTATAACCCCAAACTGCAGATCCATAGCTTATAATAGAACCAACAAACGCATCAAATAATTGACAAAATGTCCGGGCTTTAAACCAAACTCTTTAATTACACTTAATAAATAATACATTCAAGGCTTTCAATCCTTTCCCAACTAAATATTCTTTGTTCAGGTTAAAACTACTGGTGTAATTAAATACTACACCTAAATAATTAAAATCATTAACAACTTCTAACGGCTGGCCGTTATAAGTCCAATGTTCAGACTGCAATAAGCTACCACGCTTTTGAAATACCATATTTTTTGTCTTATCTATATTTACCTGTAATCCCCATTGATTACAATAAGTATACAAATTATCTAAATGTCTTTGAATTTCAGTTGTAGTTTTGCCTAAAATGGCCATGTCGTCTGCAAATAACAATGATAGAACAGAGATTATTAATATTTATAACAAATATAATACTGTCAGTAAGTAATAGAACAGAACAGAACAGAACAGAACATATCTTTTATTATATCCCAGGTATTTTACAATACATTATGGGGTACATATCAAAATATATTTGTCACAGTCAATAAAAAATTTGTTGAGCGGATTAACATTATTACAATACGAAATACTTTTAGTCATAACAAATTTCGATAATGTATATGAAGTTTATCCTTAAAAGATTTCAACAAAATCTACAAATAGCAGGGGTAGTTAGCTATTAATCAGACTAATTTATTAATAAAGTGTTCTTACTACATGTGAAAATAATCAAAGTTTTATAGAGGTTGTCTATTGGTTGGGGGGGGGGGGCCCTACAGTCACTTCACGTTGAAAAAATAGTCCCTTAATTTTGCCTGTAATAAAGTGTTACAAGGACATGTAGTATTATTAAATACATTCAGAGATTCTTAGTGTAACAGGTGTAATCCCATATTCGGAGGTATATTTTAGAATATTCTGGTACTATACATATTTGATTCTGGTAATGGGCCCCTGTGTTATTCCAGTATCTAAAAAGTGATACCGTACAATCATGTTAACAACTTTTAATTTAACTATTCATACTTTTAACACAGCCAAGGACTTATACAAATACATATAAGTCCTTGATACAGCCATTGCCAGCTTTCAAGGCCTAATTTACAAAGTAGCCTCCCTTGATTTTCGGTCCAAGGGAAGCTTGTGATCAAATTTCGATTATGTCCCTTAGATAAGGACCCTAGATAAACCATTTAAGACCCTAGATAACACTGAAATCAGTAGAATCACGGTTCATTAAGCAAGACGCGCATTGCGCCCGCAGGCATGATCTTATCAGTGGTTCATCAAATACAGTAAAACAATGACAGAAAGTGATATCATGAAGAACTTGACTTATACTTGTATTATTTAACGTTATTTGTTAGTTGTTGGGTAACTACAGCCAAGCTTAACATGTTTTATAATAAAATAACCATTGATGTACGCTTTATTATATTTACTCTGCTAATAACAAGTTTTCTTTGACAAGGTGAAAATTTAGTTAATTCTAATTTTGTTAATATGTCGATAAATAGATTGTAAAATCCATTCTGTTTCATTTATTCTGATTTTTATCGACAATTGTTACTTTAAACAGCGGCAGATCCAGGATTTCAGGGGCATACTATTTTGGAAAGTATGCTATTTCATTGAATGATTTTTCATTTCTTTAGGAGGTGGGGGGGGGGGGCTGAATTTGCTTGTGTTAAATAACTAGTTTATATTTTATTGAGTATAAATTCAGATTTATCAAGGACTTATTTACATACATGTATGTATATAAGTCCTTGGATATATATAACATCCCTTTTAGATAAATAAACTGTAAAAAAGTCTCTGATCAAACCACTAAGTCTAACAATCATTTTTTGGCTTAAAATAAGTTTGATGTTAATTATCATAGTAAAATATGACATGTCTACATATAATACATGTGCCTGGCATAATTCGCATCATTTTTTACCAATTTAAATAGCATGTAGTAATAAAATCCAATACAGGTCATGGTTCAGTGAGCTAATTATATATATTGCACTTACGGTCAGTATTAACTGGGACCATTATACACATGTATATTGATAATCACGTTAATTGGTGATGTAATCTGCATTCATCTATAAATGTTGATCCGTCTTACTATATGGAAACAAATTTAATTATTTTATATTTTTATGACAGGGTTGTGCTCAACAGATAATTTAAAGCCATTCATTATGTTACTATACTTTAATTCTGATGCTTATCTTTTCGCACTTTGTTTTGTTAAAATTATCTATATGTGTATATTGGTCCCAGGAATTATGTTTTTAAAGATCACAAAATGAACAAAATACATCTTAATCAAGATTAATGATCTTTAGTTATAAATTGAAAAAATGATAAATTATGCTTGAATCAGTAGTTTCATTATATTAAACAGTAAAAATGTTGATTCACAATCTGACACTAACATCTAAGCTATACTTAAACTGTATATATCCGCATACTGATTTTATCTCTAAAGCCATGCTACCTGGTTACAGGAATATACAAATAACTATAATTATCATGTAGGTACCTTATTATGAGAAACGACACGTTTCCAAAACTGGTAAATTCAGATCGCACATGGAAGCAAGAAAATGTTAGAAATATTAATACATTAATATTCAATATGAATCAGCAAAGAATCTAGCTTGTGCACGTAACTGGGAAAATGTGATGCTAAAATTACAACATGGCTTTCGTGGTGTTTGAATATCCGCTATTATGTCTAGTTATAGAAATTTCTTTGTATGTTAATTCACAATGTATTTATAATCTGGACCGGCAAGGATAACTTAAATTTGTAACGATCAAGGAAGCAATAAGATAGAATACAACATAATTGAAATTTATATCATTATAAAGAAGAAAGATGCAAAATTGTGCACATAACTGGGAAAATATTGTACTTAAATGTATATTGCAAAATGACTTTCTCGGTGCTTGAATTCCGCCATCTTGCATAGTTTTAGGAATTTTCTTGTATGTTAATACACAATGTTTTTATAAATTTTGACCGACAGGGATAATTTTGTAACGATCAGGGAAGCAAGAAGATAAAATACAACATAATTGAAATTTATATCATTATAAAGAAGAAAGATGTAAAATTGTGCACATAACAGGGAAAATGTTGTGCTTATACTACAAAATGTCTTTCTAGGTGTTCCCACTTTTGCTTAATTTTATAAATTTCCTTCTTTGTTCATATAAAACATCTAGACCGACAGGGACAATTTTGTAACGATCAGGGAAGCAAGAAGATAATATATAACATTATTAAAATTTATATCATTATAAAGAATAAAGACGCAAAATTGTGCACATAACAGGGAAAATGTTGTGCCTTTATTATTAATAAAGTTATTACAAGTTAAATAAATACTTCCTCTATAACTCTATATAGAGCACCTGTCACCGCCATGTCATCGATATCGCAAAAAAGTCAATTTTAAAGGGGGACAACTTTCCCGATAAGCCAACTGATAAGCTCTGAAAGCTGGCAATGTTATCTAGAGAGGTTCTGTAATAGTCATCGTTTATTTCAAAACAAATGTTTTATCTTTGTTAATTTCCTCACTTTTGAATACATTATTTAACTATTATTAAAAAACGAACTAATTTATAGAATTTCAGTTTACCTACAATTATATGGTCAGATAGCTTAATTGGATAGAGCAACCCAGGCCTGTAAATGGCTATGGGGAAATTCGGGTTCGAATCCCGATCTGACTTTCATAACCTTAAAAATCTAATTTAGGAACTCATTGTGTTTTGGGTTCACAGGAAAGCAGTGTCATTGAGGCCTAATTAAAATTTGAGCGACTTGCTACTAAATTAAACATTCTAACTACATGTACATTGATCTGCTTGTAGATAAAATCTTCCATTTTAAAATCCCATTTTCTTATTTTGACAAATCTATAAATTCCCGTGCCAGGCAGTGCCTTATTTCATTATATCGATAAAAAAGTGTATTTTGAAGAACTTCTGAATCCACCAAAGGTTCAGTATGCTGCTTGAAGTGTTGGTAATAAACTTTGCATCGATATTGCATTTTCTGTAATAAATATTTGACTATAGATTAATTTTGATTGGTTTATCATTAACTCTTTTTGTTTTTTAGCTTACATGACCATGTTCTAGACAGAGAGAGAGATTGTGAATGGCTCATGTTTCAGGGAGCTCTCAGTGCTTTGATTTTAGTCATTAAGACTTGTCTCCCTTGTTGAATCATGCAAAGTTCTTTGCATGTTGATGTGCAGTTTTCTCCTGTTTATGAACAGATGCATGGTAAATATTGATTCTTGTTGATGAAATATGTTGTATTTAACGATGCAGTATGATTGTTGACTGTTTTTATGTGTTGTAAGTGCTAGTTATATGAGTGTCATATATTTCCGCGATTTTGCGAAGTATCTTTGTATTTTGTGTCAAGGTTATTCTTATTATATAAATTAAATGTCATATTATCAGTGACGTTTTACTGCCCTGTACTACCTAGCCGAAAATTCCACTGATTTAGGTTTGTTGTAGTCTATGTTCATTCTGCAAATTGTTTGTGTACAAAGTTATTTGTCAGTTGTCGATGTTCCCTATCCCCTTTTGAGCATCAGGGTTCTTGCTAGGATCTGTGAAGATGGGGACACTTTCAAAAATCAAGGGAAATAAAGATGTCTTATCATTTAATGTTTAACTAGATCATTTATTGACAGTAATTATGTATACCTTATTAGAATAAGCGGTGTAATGAAGGTACGTTAAACTCTGAACATGTCCACTGCTCTTGGCTTCGAATAAAATTAACTGATGAACATATAGCACAGCTCACTCATAAATGAGCCAATGGATGCATGAAGCACAGCTCGCACATAAACTAGCCAGCGCATATAGCACAGCTCACTTATAAACAAGCCAACATATAAAGCACAGCTCACTAATAAACAAGCCAACGCATATAGCACAGCTCACTTACAAACAAGCCAACGTATAAAGCACAGCTCACACATAAACGAGCCAACGCATATAGCAAAGCTCACACATAAAAGAGCCAAAGCATAAATCACAGCTCACACATAAACGAGCCAACGCATGAAGCACAGCTCACACATAAACGAGCCAACACATATAGCACAGCTCACACATAAATGAGCCAACGCATATAGCAAAGCTCACACTTAAATGAGCCAACGCATATATCACAGCTCACACATGAATGAGCCAACGCATATAGCAAAGCTCACACATAAATGAGCCAACGCATATAGCACAACTCACACATGAACGAGCCAACTCATAGAGCACAGCTCACACATGAACGAGCCAATGTATATAGCTAAGCTCACACATAAATGAGCCAACTTATATAGCACAGCTTGCACATTAATGAGCCAATGCATATAGCTAAGCTCACACATAAACGAGCCAACGCATACAGCACAACTCACACATAAATGAGCCAACGCATATAGCAAAGCTTACACATAAATGAGCCAACGCATATAGCACAGCTCACACATGAATGAGCCAACGCATATAGCACAGCTCACACATGAATGAGTCAACGCATATAGCACAGCTCACACATGAATGAGCCAACGCATATAGCACAGCTCACACATGAACGAGCCAACGCATATAGCTCAGCTCACACATGAACGAGCCAATGCTTATAGCTCAGCTCACACATGAACGAGCCAACGCATATACATGTAGCACAGCTCACACATGAACGAGCCAACGCATATAGCAAAGCTTACACATTAATGAGCCAACGCATATAGCTCAGCTCACACATGAACGAGCCAACGCATATAGCACAGCTCACACATGAACGAGCCAACGCATATAGCACAGCTCACACATGAACGAGCCAACGCATATAGCACAGCTCACACATGAACGAGCCAACGCATATAGCACAGCTCACACATGAACGAGCCAACGCATATAGCTCAGCTCACACATTAACAAGCCGATGTATACAGCATAGCTCGCAGATTAACGTAAAGAATTGTAATAAATTGGTACTTATATCTTGTATTTATTTCAGATGAATTATTCTGCTGCTTTCCACAATATAATATATGCACAAATTAACCACATATTTGTCAGTATAACTGTTTTGGTTGTGTAATTATCACTCAAGTTCTACAGCTATACCATCTTCTATATACATCATTTTCAGAATATACTTGAAATATTTGAATATATTGAAAGTTTTCTGTTCATTTGTTGTCTGGTTTGTATCATCTTGTGGTATCTGAGCTTTGATGAAAATATCAACCCATGAATTCTCATGCAACACACCCTATGGCAGAATGGCCTTCTTTTTTCACCTGTAGCAAACGACTGGCCCCATTGGTCTTCCTGTCGTAGATATTCTAGCATTCCCAAGCAACCTGCTCTATGTTGTATGCACATATTTGCCACACAACACTCATTTCTGTGTCCAGTGTGAAATTGCGGGGGCATCCGTGTCCTACGGACACATTTCTACTTTAGGTCTGTTTTATTATGATTCTCGTTTCTCTAGGCTTTCCTGTACTTTTCATTCCTGTGGTCATTTCATTATTGGTACCAGTCAGTCTGTCAGGGCCTTTTTTCCAAAAATTGGGAAGGGGCCAGCCGCCTTAGTCTTTCATTTTGGGAAATTCAAGTGCAGTATTTGGCCAAACTTTTAGAAGGTAAATTGACAACCAAGTTAAAATAGCATTGTATTTTTAGGACTTTGGGAACAGCCTTTTTGTAATTTGGAAGTTACCAAATTTCGGCCTCTATTATAGAAGGAAATTAAGCCCTGTCCGTGTTTTGGGTGACCAATCAGTCGTGAAAAAGGCCTGCTCTGGAAAAATTCAGTTGCCTTCGGTATTTTGTTGAAATTAGATGTTTTCATGACTCAATTGCAGAAGTTGTGGTTTGTTTCAATTTGTAATTTAAGAATGATTCTGCTTATATGTCTTTGTAATTGACGATATGCCAGAGCGAGTGTAGCCACGCCCCCTTAATTTCAGGGGGAGTAACTCTTGTTTAGTCCGTCAACAAAGAATTAAACAAAACACGGCACTTATAAAAAGAAAACAATTAACTTCCCTTACAACATAGAAATTCATGTTTGTCTGTGAAATGCCAAGTCATGTTAATTAGAAAACAATGTAATCATGCAATTTGTTCTTACTCTCCATCATATAACGATGCACATAATAGAAATATGACTACTTTCATAAGTGTAATGTCACATCTTATCGATCTCGGTTAATAATTAATACGAATTAATGTTCCTGGTAATAAACATACTCCATTTCATACATATGTATTTTAATTATACTAGTGTCTGACTTGTATATAAACTTGAACACACTTCTTGTCGAATTTAGTGCCTTAGTTCTTATTTTAATGCAGTCAAAAAGACAGGAGTAAATTTATACGACAAAAATATTAACGTATCAACGTTCATTTACGTACCTGGCAAATACTAAATGTAAGTAGAAATAACACGAATATATTGAAGAATAAAATATAAAACCTTAGGGTCGTGGAATTATTTTTTATTAATCTATATGAATGCAATATTTTTATGAGTCTGTATGAACGTCTGATCGAAGTATGTACTCAAAAACACCAATTCTCAATGTGATAACATATTTATATTATATTGAAAGCTTTTACTTTAATATGTTATCATTATAATTGATGTGTTAAATTTAAAAATCAATGGGTTTGGGCTGTGGAATTCAAACCCTTAAATGAATATACTACATGAATATCACATAATAAAAGCGAAATGACAATAAAGATCCAACAAAAAATAGTCGTGCGAAGAAATATAATGATGAAGCCGGAGAGTCCCCACATTGTTAACATTCATGACAACTGAGACCATGTGTATATTGGCTTGTATACATTTTCTGTTTAATCACATACACAAGTATGCTGGTCTCAGATGTCATTATGTCGGGGAAGAGGATAAGCGATGCGTTCAAGACATTGAACCAGGAATGCGAGACATGTGACTTATGGACCACCAAGACTCCTCTTTTCACAGAAGGGGGTAATAAAACAGACGTACAGGGTCATTAATAGACCAACTTCTGTTTACATAATTATATTCTATGCTTATAAAAACAACAGGAATTAAGTCGTACACTAATCATCACCATAAATAAAAAAAATGTTACCCTTCTTTTTAACTATAGGTGACAAGTCTACAGACCATGACCAGACAGGATTAATCTGATCAGGGGCAATAAAACAATTAACGAGATTATACCTCATGTGGATTTGGGGGTCACTTAAATATAGTAGCTATTTAATAAAAGTAAATAAGTTAAAACATAGACTAAGGTCATACTATAGTATCATCATTACGTATATCCGTTACACGATCTATATATTTATATATTTCATTAGAAATGATACAAGTCATGTACATTTGTAATAACTGAATTTAAATAAATGTATAATTTATGTATATAATTCATGTATTTACATGTTTTTTTCATTAAATCTAAGATGCACGTGAGTTATACTCGTGTCTGCAATTTTATGATTACAATGGGCCATGACGTTTAAATCTGAATGATCGACTTATCCTGACATATTTTCGGAAAATAAATAAAAGTGTAAGAAATAATTTAATAACACCCCTAATTATGTCTGGATACCGCATATCGGATTTAAAAGTTCCCTGACAACACTGTTTTGCCGTTTTTAGGTTGTTTATTCACAATGATTATAAAACCTATCATGCGTATTTACCGTGGTCTGACAGAAGTTTGACGGACAAAATTATGGCCAGCAGTTTGGCTTATCAGTTCTGCGTTCTGATTGGTTGATTTGACCTGTCAATCTAAATCTCGCGTATCGTCAATTAGTTTTCATGATTTGAGAATGGTGGCTAGTCATTGGTGCAAAAAACACGTCATTAACTATAATTATGCAACGTGCCATCAAGGATTAATTTCAATTCTTAAAAATATTTCTTGCATAAATTATGGTGAATAAATTGTGCCTGTGTATACACACGTACAGTATCTGTAGAGTGGCACGCACCGATTACGTCACATCTACTGATTTAGGAATGCGTCAACGTATCTAGGCAACCGATGTACATTTGACATGCATGTGTTATTGTGTTCGTAATACACCAAATTACATCTTTGCCTCTTTAAGTTCAGTAAAGAAACTTGGATGACTATGAATCAAATGGAAATAACAAAAAAAACACGTAAAGTGAGTAGATCTACTATTTACAAGAAAGTATATACAGTTTAAGGTATTAATGGTTCTTAGTTGTTTCTGCCCCTTTTTAACACAGATACAAAAATATTTTGGGACCACTATCTGTGTTAAGTGGTCACCTGTCTTTAGCAGCCAAATTGGTCATTTCCCTTTACTGGCTGCTTAACACAGGTTTTACTGTATATGTATTATAGAGTAAAGGTATAAAACTCCTAGGCTCAGAAATCACACCGGTCATGATCATCAAGGTCCTGTTGTAACAATTCTGAACCGATTCTTAAAAGCCTGGTCTTATTCGATGCGGAAATAATTTCTCTTTAACCACCATCCACTCTTATATCCATATATTGCTCTGAACTGGAGCAACAAGCCCTTCAACTTACAAAAAGTATCTCTCGCCATCGATGCAACCTAAGTTTGTTTTCACTAGCTACAGAGTAAGTTCCTTTATTCCTTTGTGATTTCATACCCACTCCGGTTTAAATCGAAAGAAAATCAAATTTGTTATCACTCACTGCCGATGAATCATTCAATTGATGGATACCTAAGGCATTACAATTAATGATTGCACAGTTTAAACACCGTACCATTTTCGTGCCATTCCGGGAAGTTAAGTCTCAACGATTGGTCAAAATAGGAGGTGTGGCAACCTTCACCTTTAGCAATTATTTTGCCTAAGAGAATTTGAATCGTCATATAATGAATCGTAATGCCTTAGGTCACATCGATGGCGAGAGATACTTTTTGTAAGTTGAAGGGAAGGCAAAACTTCTTAAAATTTGGGGTAGACATTATACACACACAGTAGTTAATATTTAGAAAGTTTGAGGTATTGCCCTGCTTTAGTTTTTAGCTCACATGTCACAAAGTGACAAAGTGAGCTATTAGGATCACTCTCCGTCCGGCGTCCGGCGTCGTGCGGTGTGCGTCGTCAAACTTTATGTTGTGACCACACTAGGGGCCACATTTTTGGCTCAATTTTAGCAAAACTGGGTCAGAACGTTAATATCAACAAAATCCCGGACGAGTTCGATATTGGGCCATTTGGGGTCAAAAACTAGGTCACCAGGGCCAAATAAGGGAAAACCTTGTGAACACTTTAGAAATCACTGTTTTGACTGGATCTTCATGAAACTTTGTCAGAATGTTTATTTTAATAATACGTAGGTCAAGTTTGATAATGGGTAATTTCTGTTGTAAAATTAGGTCACTAGGGCAAATTGCTGGAAAACCTTGTGAACACTCTAGAAGTCACTGTTTTGATTGGATGATCATGAAACCTTGTCAGAATGTTTGTCTTCATAATATCTTGGACGAGTTCGAACATGGGTCATCTTGGGTCAAAAACCATGTTAACACTGTAGATTTCACAGTTATTATTGGATCTTCACCAAACTTTGTCAAAATGTTTGCCTCAATAATATGTGGGTCAAGGATGAACATGGGTCAGCTGGGTTCAAAAACTGGGTCACAAGGTCAAATCTTAGGTAAAAATCTTGTAAAAGCTCTAAATGTCATGGATCTTGGCCAAACCTTGTCAGATTGTTTGCCTTAATGATATTAAGGACAAGTTCAAATATGGGTCACCTAGGGTAAAAAACCAGGTCACAAGGTCAAATCTTAGGAAAACCTTATTAACACTGTAGATGTCAAATTTTGATCGTATCTTCACCAAACCTAGTCAGACTGTTTGTCTTGATGATATGTAAGACAAATTCGAACATAGGTCGTCTGGGGTCAAAAACTAGGTCACCGGTTCAAAACAATGTTTTAATGAGTGAACAGTGATTGTCATGTGAGTGATATAGGGCCATCTTGGCCCTCTTGTTATTTTAATGATATCAATTGGTTACTTGACTAAATCTTAAAGGGACGGGATTACATTTTTCATTATTTCTGCAACATAGTAGTTCCAAACCACATCCATAAACTGCTCTGGCTATGTTCGGTTTGTCCTGCTAGGTAAGGTTGTGCTGCTTATATGTTTGGTTTTTATTGGAAAGGAAATGACCAAGGTAGATGTTTGCTCAAAGATTTTTATATAATCCATTGTAATAAGGAAGAAAAAAATTACTATCTATTTATGTGACTTTTAACTGCTCGTCATAAAAATCCTAGACTACTTACTCATACAATAAGAAAGATATGGTGTTATGCTTAGTAATTGCTAAAAAAAGATATTTTGCTGTTTATCAACTATTTACAGTCTTAAAACATAGGAGAGCGTATTTTTAAAAAATATAATCATAAATTGTTACTGTAATGTTTACTGTGTGAATGTGCAAGAAGCTCCCAGTAACCCAGTAATGTTGTGGCCAGGAACAATAGGACCCCTGGGTATATGAATGAATATTTTGTTGCCCAAGTATCATACCAGACTCAGTAACAAAGGAGGTTATGGTCTTCTTAGGTAAAAGGACCTGGTTCATGTTAATTTATTGATACTATCAAATTGATTTCAATGTGCTGTGATGATTATATTCCATTGTTTAGTTGTGTTTTATTACTCAGCATCTTTCAAGTTTGCCTCTCTATGTCATGTCACCATTAATTTATTTCCCGTCGGTTAAACTAAGCGCATTTAATAGACTGGAAATGCTTTCCTGTGATTGGTTAAGATCTTACGATTACACCAATCAGGAGTTGTTATGTCAGGTAACTATGACGCATGAGTTGTCGTGCGCAGAGATTGTATGTTTTGTGGTCATTCAGCTTTGGGCATTTGAGCTTACCAGTATAAAATTTATTTTAGGAAGTTCGAGAAAGCGATGTGTTTATGTGCTATATATTATATGCATTACGTAGATATTTTTTATATTACATTATTGTATGTACAAATGAGGGAGATTATGTTGATATGTGAATTCATGTAATGTATGATGATGTACCAAGAGTAAGCTTGCCCAAGTGCTCATTACAATTATACTATATATTAAGTTCACTTTATATTCACGTGATCTTTATTTCGCATTTTTGCCCACCCTGAATATACATTGTATTCGCATATTTATTAATTCCCGTCTGAAGGCTCTTGATTTAAATTTCGCGAAGGCTTTGAATTATAAAATAAATAAATGAATAAAACGGGTGAATCTTATACCATGCATTACCTGTAAAAATTAATCGTCAAAACCTGTTACAATCTTGAATATAGAAAAGTGACAAACTGTCCGTTAATCCCTATTGTTATCTTAAAAATTGTAATTGTAAACATTGTCCCCCAGGCAACATGCAAAATGTTTGTTTGCTTGAAACGGATGTGTTTAAATCACACAAATTAGCACAACTCCATAATTATTAGGTTAACAAAGCACAATATACAAGTATAGTGTACAGAGCAACAGATAAGGTTTTTTGTGTAATTGGGTAATACTCCTAATTTTCTGGAGGAATTGAGTACTGAGAAAAACAATTGGGTATCCAACATATTGTAACCCGACAGATATGAAATCAATTGGGTTTTCTCATTATACGCTTGTATACTTCATATTTGAATCTTTGGTGAGCCATCATAAGCCCAAACACTGAGCACAAACTTGCCGAGCTTCCGTGTTACACTTTTCTCACTTAGTCATTACACACACTGCATTTCAACATGTAATATCCAGCTACTTCTTCAATTTTCAACCATTGGTATTTATCTGTCCAATTTCTAAAAGTCTTATGACTTATGACAGTGTGTGACTGCATTGTTTAAAGGTTTTTTTACGGTCTTTTTTTCGTGCCGATCGAGTCAACAAATGAAAGATTTCATCATATATCGTCGCTACAAACAGAATTTAAAATTAAATCATCGAGAATCTCTCTAACAATTACTGCACCTTCGGATAGTTGTTTCTTTACATCAAAATATGAATTTAACGTTTTCCTCGTCTGTTGTTTTGATCGTGACAATTGCAGATAAACGCTTTCAATGTGTTCATAATTCAATTACCGGAAGTTAAGCAAGCGTCTACATGACCGTACGACTGGCTAAAAACACGTATACGGACGCATTGAAAATTCTATCGGTACGCATGCTATTAGGATAAATTGCATATCAAGTTTTTTGGTTTGCGTTTTGTTACGCACTAATTTTTATTTTAATTGGGTTTTAATCAATTTTATTTGCATAGTTACGCAAATATGCACCTTATCTGTTGCTCTGCAGTGTACATACAGACAAGACTTTTTTAGTGGTCTGTTTATTTATCAGTCTATCTACACATTTAATAATGGAAGTTTCGGACAATGATCTTCGGATAGTAATTACATTATATTGATAGATTTATGCGGATTTATGAATTTGCGAAGCCTTCCATTCTTGAATATTAGCGAAAAAAACCATCGCGAATAATACCAGATTTACAGTACATGTACATTTACTTAATATATATCCTACCTTTCAGGACAGCATTAAAAAATTATTTTGTGATTTGAATCATTAAAATGTGATTCCTATTCATTTTGCTTAATTTTCGATTCACTACAGTTCTATGCCTTGAATTTCAGAGTAATATAAGAGTATAATGGATATAAAGTTTATCCAATCGATCAATTGTAGGTAAATATCAATGTTTTGCTGCTTTGAAAGGCAGTGTGCAAGCTCAGTTAAATTCTCAGAGAAATTTGAAATGTTACTGTCAATATTGCAGGCTTCACACTGTCCCAAAATTGACAGCCGATGGCCACACGAATGTACACACACATATCAACAGCCGAATCAAGTACGATGCCTTACAAAGATCACACGATGGCACCCGAACCACATACAACGAGGGTAAAAATATTGAAATTATACATTGCAAATTCCTTAGAAAGATTCTTTATGTCAGAAAATCAACCAACTTAAACACGTTATACGGAGAACTAGGTATCCAAAGGGAATACACCGTAAAATAATCATGATCAAGTATTGGATAAAATATTAAAACTCAATGACGATTGCATTCTCAAGAAAATATATAATATGCTAAAAAATGATACAGATAATAACAACTCATACAATGGAAAAATCTGGGCTTTCTGTATAAGAACTATATTAAATGGTATAGGTATGTCAAATATCTGGCTACAACAAGATATGTTTGATATAAATATACAAAATATCATAACTCGAATATTAGATATGTATAAACAAAGCTGGTACTCAAATATGAATAACTCAAATAGACTTTCATCATATAGCCTTCATAAGCACAAATTTGAACTAGAAAAATATTTAAACGTTATAAATAAAGATAAATACAGAATCGCTTTAACCAAGTTAACTATCATTCCATAACTTAGAAATAGAAAAGGGTCAACATGAAAATATTCCGAGAGAAAACAGGAAATGTAAAAATTGTACCTTAAATTTGATAGAAACAGAATACCATTTTTTACTAGTATGCCCGAAGTATTATGATCTAAGAAGGAAAATTTTTAAACCATATATTTGTAGATGGCCTACAATAAAGAAATACAAAACACTTATGTCAAGTACAAGTACTAAGATTCTAAATAACCTGTCAAGTTACCTATACTATGCATTTAATGAAAGGACGTAATTAATATCACCATTTTTGTAGTAATTAAATGTTTAATTATCATATGTCAGTGTATAATAGTTTATGGACCCACTTGGGTCACAAGATTGTGTTCCGTAGTGAGCATTTAGTCAATTGAACACATACATAATTATTATCATACATCATTGATTTTACATATGAGATTATCTTACGTAAATACAATGGTACGTATGACTTTAATACACATATACATTTCATACAAATACCAAAAACACTACCTACGCATGTCCTACAAGTGGAGTAAATTATATTATTTTATACAAAGACCGACATGCTGGTCTTTTCAGTTTCGGAAAGGCTGGCCGATGCTCGGTCCATAGATATTAGCCATATACAAAATGTTTAAAAAATATTGACGTACCTTGTCACTCTGTACCAAAACAGTCAAGGAACTAGTTCTTGTATTTTGAATATGGGCCTTCATTACATTACTGGATTTATCGTAAATCTCCCAGATAACTTGTCTTTTTTTCCACGAACATGAATAAAATATTGTACTTCTGGTATAATTTATAACTGTGCCAACAAGTCATTATATCCGTAGTAAAATTGTGCCACAAATATCACATATATCCATGAGTAAATATAAAACGTGTGAAACACTTTCATTCATAAATCGCTATACTACAAACACCTGCTCTGACTAGCAGTGAATTCTCGTGCTAAACCACATCACGTGATCCCTTAATTACTACCACGATGTCATGTTTGTTTATATCATTTAACACGAAATTGCTTTTCAGTTGCCATTGTATATACGTAATGATAATCCAACAATGTTTACCTTTTTACTAGTATCACACAAACTTTCTATCAAATAATAGAAATATACTGTATATAATATCTAGGACTTGAATAATTTATGCTGAATCTTCTCACATAAGAAGTTGATATCATGTTTTATGTTTTACATGTATTGTATTATTTGACTATAAATTGTATGTATACAATTTAATGTTAATAAAATATATGTTATGTTATATCATTATGGTTTAGTTTTTAAATCTATACGGTAAATTGGTGAAACTTGATTTGACCTGACATCCAAGCCCGTTACCTTAATCGTGTGTCCATCTGGTGTCAATTTCGGGACAGTGTGACGCCTGCCTTTTATCAAACTCTACATACAAATACTGAAACATTTGTTAAATTGGGTTTACAATTAAGTCAAAGTGATGAACTTATTTTTGGTGTATGCCAACCAATACATGGCAGTTCCAGGACATGCCTCTTGTGTTGTTTATATTTTGTCAGTTACATATTAGGCAAAAACTACTCACTAGGTGCCGCGCGCATTTAATTTGGTATAATATCAAATTAAGTGAATGATAAATTGAATTTTTATTGAGGACTAAAAACCAGGACTTCATTCAACATGTGCATGTTGGTATGTTTTGTTAACATTTGTTCAGCAATTTCAATTTTTCAGGTAGGTCCACTGATTTATAAAACCCCAGGGAAATGTCAGTGTATTGGAGTCGCCTGTCACATGTGAGGCTTCAGGTAATAAGATTACATTTTTTAGCTCAGCAGAGTTGGGATTGTTTGTTGTCTGTCTTCTGTGCGTCTGTCTGTCAGTGCGTTAACAATTTACAGGGATGTTCTGCGCATGAAGCTCTGCCAAAATTGTTCAAAAAATTATATTTCATTTAAAAATTATGGTTGCCATGGCAACCATAAGGAAAAACTTTAAATATCTTCTTTTCTGAAACCACAGGGCCTAGAGCTTGGTGTTCAGCATTGTCTAATGGATGTCTCTCAAGTTTGTTCAAATTATGGTGCTGGGGTCTAAATTGCTTCTGCCTGTAACTAGATTTTACATAGACTTATAATTATAGGAAAATTTAAAAATCTTCTTATCAGGAATTACAATGCATAGAACATAGATACTTGGTGTGTAGCATAATCTATAGTGGACTTCTACCAAGTTTGCACAAATTATTGCCCTAGGGTCAAAATTGGCCTCGCCCTAGGATTTACTCTATTTTATATATATAGGCCTATGAGGGTCGATCCAGAAATTCATACACATTGTCTCTACGTTTTCAGTGCAGGTCAATGATTTTCTTATATAAGTAACTTCAAATAGTTTACAACATATTTATACAACAATAATATTTTTTTTTTATGTGACATATTTGTAATACCCCCTTTGTAATACGTCACCATAGATACCGGTATCAATGACTCGGAAGGTGGGGGAGTGGAATATTTGTGATAATAAACAACAAAATTAATGCTACTATTAAAAACAAAATTTCTTCATAGAATATACTTCAAAAATGTACGTAAATTGCGTAAAGTAAAAAAGATGTTTGCATCTTTAACTGAAGCTGAGAAACAGCATTAGAATTATAACTACATGTAGTGTAAATAATGACGTCCGAAAAACCTGGAGTGCCTGCCATAATAAAGTTTAGTGAGCAGCTGAGAAATATAACAACGTAGACACATAAAATTTTGACAGAAACTTGTTGAAATGTAGCAGAGAACTTGTATTAAAATGGCATTGGTGGTTCAGGGAGGGACAAATTCCAATCGAGGACAATGGATGCTGTGGTTGACTAGCAAGTGGCAGATCTGGTATGGTTGAGAATGTGAATATGCACATTAATACTGATCGTAGACTAACAGTGAGAGAAGATTTCTGCTGCTGATCTTGAATCTCCTACAGGACTAAGGAAATAATTTAATATATACAAGAAATGGGTTATCTGGCATGAAAATTACACATTGACAACCCTGGAGACCATTTGGGTAATTTCAGAAGAGGTTTCAGTTTTTGGCTAACATGTCACAAAGTGACAGGGTGAGCTTTAAGGATCAGTCTCCGTCCGGCGTCGTCAAACTTTAGGTTGTGAACACACTAGAGGCCACATTTTTAGCCCAATTTTAGCAAAACTGGGTCAGAACGTTAATATCAACAAAATCTCAAATGTGCTCCATATCGGGCCATTTGGGGTCAAAGCTAGGTCACCAGGGCCAAATAAGGGAAAACCTTGTTAACACTTTAGAAATCACTGTTTTGATTGGATGTAACTTCATGAAACTCTGTCAGAATGTTTATTTCAATGATATTTAGGTCAAGTTTGATAAAAGGTCATTTCCAATGGCATATCCTTGATTATCCTGTCGGTATTAGGTTAAGCAGATTTTACCATTTCAGCACCAACCCTGCTTACCAGAACACTTGAATACTTATACAGTTGTTGCCTATGATTATTCTCAATTAATATTAACCAACTTCACTTTGACCTTGACCGATTTTAGACTTTTGATTATCCTAATAGACTTTTCCTCAACAAGGATATGCCACCAGGGCATGTGCCTTTATTTAACTCAGCTTCTTGTTTATGATTGATTGGACCTAAATATTTACATACCTCAATATAGTATTTGCAACATGGTCAATTTTATGAAAACACTTCATTATCTAAAAGGCTTTCTCTATATTACCAAACTTTTCATGTAAAGTTTGTGGACAGGGTTATTAATGAGACTAATCATACATGTTTTACTCCAAAATCTTATGTACAAGTTATGTAACCATATTGACAAAATACATGCCAAATATCAGGGCAAAATATTGATTGATAAAAAATATACGCTATACAGGTCAAACGCACATATAGATCTACAGAGCACTTCAACATACTTCATATTGATGTCATGACGTTATACTCACATATAATCACATTTTCTTGAAGTACTCGCCCTCGAATGTTATGCATTTTCTGTGTATTCCACCCATTTAGAGAATATATCCTTATTCCAGATACTGTCACCTGTTCTAGCAAAACTGCGCATTGCCATCTTAATTTTCTCAATTAAATTAAGTTGTTTTCTTTTCAATTTTGGGAAGATCACTTAATCCATTGGTGCTAAATCTGGGCTATAGGGACTGCTTGCTAATTTCTCAAAGCCAATATCAGAATATTCAAATATTAAAGTTCTTGATACTTTTTAGCTCCCATGTCACAAAGTGACAGAGTGAGCTTTTGTGATCAGTCTTCGTCCAGCGTCATGCGTCATCAAACTTTACCTTGTGAACACACTAGGGACCACATTTTTAGCTCAATTTTTGCAATTTGGGTCAGAATCATTCAATGTTAATATCGACAAAATTTGGGATCAAAAACTGGGATCCGCTTAATTACAAAAATTCAAAGTGCTCTGTAGGCGCTGACTAGGGTCGCCTTGGTAACTCATATCCAGTGACCACGTGAAAAAGTGACCATTTAGAAACAGAACTTGAGACAATAGATGTCAATTCTTGCGATGACAAATTTATAAAACCCTCACATCATTATAACCCCAAAAAGTTAGGTTAATTGTCCACGAACTACTAATGACCCTCATATTTGCTTTTTGCTCTGCCACCATTTAAATTTTATTGAATTGTGTGATTTCTACTTCAGGTTCTCTAGTTTTCTACATGCTGGTCCTTGCTGGATGAGGCATACTCCAGTTATAAAAGGGGGTGAACAATGTAACTTCCATGCTGCATGACTTTTTTATGTTCAATTTTGGTGAGTCCAGTGTGAAACTTCTTATGAACAACTAATCTGGACAGAATAAGAATATCAGCGATTGGGTACTTGCA
Source organism: Lutraria lutraria (assembly GCA_964023205.1). Lineage (NCBI taxonomy): Eukaryota > Metazoa > Mollusca > Bivalvia > Venerida > Mactridae > Lutraria > Lutraria lutraria. Next base: position 17,823,902 of record OZ026845.1, read on the forward strand.
AACTTACATGTATACTTTCGTTGTTATAAGTCCCCTGCAGTACTGGAGGGGACAAAAGTGTCTGTCGATATCAGTCTGTTCGTTCATCTGTCTGTCCTAAGTGGTTTCCGGATGTTAACTTCAGTTGAGGGTGATGGATTTCAATGAAAGTTGGTACATGGGTTGCTTAGGGTAAAACCTAGAGTGGGATTGCATACGGGGAAATCATGAAATGAGATACGCATGTGATACAAGAATATTGTAAGCACATTTTCAAATAAATAAAAAAATAAAATCCTGACTGAAAATCAATTTCAGATAATACCAGGTTTATTATGTATTTCAGGCTAAATTATTTACTAAATGGCGCGTCGTCAGCGATAAGGATATTGCTGTAAATTTTCCATGAGTTTTCCGATTACCAAGTATGTGATGTAATGCACATAACGAGGCAAAATGTATTGAAGTTTATTTTCGACTTGTGTGATGTCACGTACTGGTACATGTGCAGTTCTATCATTCACAAAGCTTTTTGGAAAACTCGGCCAATGATAAATGTAAACAGTATATAATATTTGTCCTCCATACAAAAAGAGGCATTGTGACTTTAATCACCGGTGACTTTATATATGATTTTTATTTCTCAGAGTTCCAGTATTATACAATAAAGATATACTATATTTTAGTTATGGCATGTAGAGCTGGTGATGAATGGTCTGCATTGTAGTATTCAGTTCAACATGATGGAAGATTGCTGTACAAAGTCTGCACCTGACTGGCACTTCGGCCTTTGGAAGGTATGATTTCCTTAATTAATGCTCTAAGAACTGTATGATATTTTGAGGAAGCTTGTCCATCTATGTGTCCATCTCTTTGCAGCCTTTTGTTTGGAAAGCTATTCATTTATTTTCATATAACCAGGTTTTCACCAATTTGAATATATGTTATAAAGCTTTTGTATATTTACCTGCTTGCTATTTTAATTTTTGCATGGAAGTTACCTTTTTTCTGTGTCATTGCATGCTTTGTTCCAGAGCTTAAATAGGCTTATAAATATGTGTATAAAACAATTTTGCTGATTAAAGGGAGACAACTCAATTTTCCATGCAATGACCACCAGCACTTATTGTGATTTATTCAAATCAACTTCAAATTGTCTTGATTGTTGTTGGTTCAGTTACTGTTTACATATTTTCTTGTTGTATTGTCCATCACTGTTTATACTTTTTTTATACTAAATATGTACTATGTAACTATAGATGTGATATATACTGTAGTAATTTTTACCATGCCTTAAAATTCTTCTATTGTCAAATGTATATTTTTGCTTCCTGTGTCTACTTAATATATACAGTGTAACTTCTGAAATCCAGACACCCATGGGACCGGCCAAAATGTCCGGAAGTATTTTGGAAGTTTCCGGAATTCAGAAGTCTGAAATTATCTTAACAAGACGTTAAACACCAAAGTTATTCTATGGTGAAAATAGGGACATCATTATTTATGCATAATACAATATGGTGTTATTATTATTGAGATATGATGCAAAATAAAAGATAAACATTTATAAGATTTATTAATCTAAATCTAATATTTTCTCAAAAGGTAGTTAACGACAATACAGTTTTACTTACAAGTACAAACCAGTCAAAATTGTTAATGAGTGTAAATATTTTGGGAATACGAGGTGTGTCCAAAAGGTTCGTAGACAAGTCTATTGTCAGAAACATTAACGTCATTATACTTCTAATTGCTGTATGAATGTTTCAATCAACACAATATACATGTGCTGAGCAGATTTTATGGGAAAATATGCATTTTTAATAAAAATATGTTTTATATTGAAACATTATTAACGGTGTTCCGCCGCAGATGTTATTTGTATACTATGGTGTTTGTTGTTTGGTCATGGTAGTTTATAGCGCTGAAACATTACTTTTTACGTAATGACGCCAGAACGACTTGAGACGTCATAACGCATAAATATTGTTGTTCACAGTCAGGCAATATTCTTTCAAAGGGCATTTATCATCAGCGCTACTTGAAATTTTGTTTGTACAAATGGTGTCATTGAATACAGAAGAACAAAGAACAATTATAAAAATGTGTGCCTCTTTAGATAAAACAATAACGCATACTATTCCAACGCTGCAGTCAGCAACAGGGAAATCAACAGATTGCAGATCTTTAATTTATAAATGGAAGAAACCCTTCGCAGACGGTAGGATATCCAACAAAGATTGACCAAGGAGTGGTAGACTGAACGTGATTGATGACGCCATCGTAACGCCGGAGAATATAGTGAAGCTGGACAGGCAAATTAGTGTGCGGGAAATTTAAAACAAGTTATGTGTGAGTAGAGGTACTATTAACAATGTATGAAAGGATAAACTAGGTGGGAACAAAGTTTCCGCACGTTGAGTGTCAATATTACTCACTGAAAAAGACAGAAACAGACGGATGGAATGCTCATGAAAGAAGATACTTTAATCAACTTTTCTATCCTGAAATAAGCAGGAGACATCAGTTTGTAAACGGTTGTCTTCTTCACCAAAAGTGAAAGTCAAAGTAGAGAAGTCATCGGCCAAAAGTGATACTTATCCTTTTTTTATATAAGAGGAATACTGTTAGTTCATTCAGTCCAGGGATGTATACCATCAACACCAAATACCATGATTCCTCGATTCACAGCGAATTTATGTGATATTCACCATGAAAACCGTAAACACCTTATCCAACATGTACAAACAATTGTTCAATCGTTTAATACGGGCTAGTATGTCAATATTTTTCAAACATGAATAAAAGTCATTGAAAAGTCATTGAAAAGATGTAAAAAACGATGGTTGTTATTTCGAAAAACTATAACGTAATTGACGTCGGCAATGTAACTACGTCCTGACCTGCGCCGTAGACCCTTACATGTATGTTTTAAAATAATTGCAAAAGTATTATTTGTTGCAAGGTCATAACTATTTTAAGTGCTGAGATAATAAATTGAAAATGTGAGTAGGGCAAAAATGAAGATTGTATCTTGTTTAGTTATTTAATAAGAGCATGTGCCTACGAACTTTTTGGACACACCTCGTATATATTTTTGTAAAAGTGGTTCATTTTACAAATGCAAATTGACATATTGTGATTCTAACATTTGTCAAAATAAACTAACACCACTGATTGGTAAACAATTGAAAGAGGGGAAAATGACATTTTGCCTCAGTGTTTATAATTGCGGGACTGATTAAGGATGACATTTTCTGCACTGTCCGGATTTTGGAAGTAAAATTGCACTTACATAATCCAAAATTTATGAAAAAATCGTCAGGAATTCAGAATTCAGAGGTTCCAGAATTCAGAAGTATAATTTAAATTTACATTGAAATAGAGGGAGAAATTTCAGGACCAAGAAATTTGTCCACATTTCAGAAGTTTCCGGATTTCAGAGGGTCCGGATTTCAGAAGTTACACTGTACTGTCATACATGTCTTATGTATGTCTCAGTGGAGCACATGACTTACAAGGCACAACTTAAAATGTAAACAAAAACTTTGTAAGCAAAAATGTTGATTTAAAATCAAAACCAAGTGATATAATTCAAGTATAAATACATGGACAATATTCTAAGAACTATTCAAAGCAAAATCTAAAGGGTCATTGGATACTTAAAGCCTGTCTCACACAGAACACGGTTGGGCACACGGTTCCAATACGGTATACTCGGTTATACACGGGTAGACTGGTACGAGTATTGAGCTCCAACCGTGCCTGGGGATGAGTTGGTACGATTTAGACTCGAATGTAGCACGAGTATGTACGAACAAAGCACGGATATACTCGGTCAAGCAAGGTTTGTCACGGTTTGAACACGATTTGCAAAACGATTTTCATACGATTGTTGTACGGTTCCAAGTACGGTCTAGTACGGTCTGTTACGGCCTAGTACGATTAAACACGACTTTTACTCGATTAACTGGACATTTACAGGGTTTACATACGGTCCCACCGACTTTTGTTCGAGTTATGCTCGAATTATCACACATTCGTGTATGTTTTGATAAATTGACTCGTTTTGATGGCTTGGCTTCATAAATTTTCGAACTTTCAACACAGAAGTTATAAAAATGGCAGATGACAGAATAAGGGAATTAGAAATCATGATAAGACTGATAGACATTGAGATTATTTTGGCCAGAAGGCATGAGAGGAGACAAGAACAAGCCAACAGAAGGAGAAAAAGAAGAAGAAGGAGACAAGTTTGGACAAGAGAATGGCTCAACAGAAGGGTCATGTTTGGTCAATATGATACTCTGTTACATGAACTAAACAGAGAGAATCCCAGGTGTTACAAGAACTTCCTCCGTGTTGATGCTGACTTGTTTCAGGAGTTTGTGAGACGTGTCGGGCCACAAATAAGCAAGAAAACAACCAATTGGAGGTAAAAAATAATATCTATTTTTCAGGGAAAAGCAACATATCCAATAATAAATCTAAAACACATGTTGATGATTAATAATTTTTTACTTTTATTTATTTTCAGAGAGCCATTGGACCCTAGACTGAAGCTTGCAATCACACTGAGACACATGGCCACTGGTGCTACATTCAGAGAGTTGATGTACAGTTTCCGGGTAGCAGACAACACAATCTCAAAATTCATACCGACAGTCCTGGAGGCTATAGTCGACACATACCAAGCCGAAGTTATGCCACCACTTATTGAGCCAGATGAATGGAGGGAAGTCAGTACCAGGTTCAACACCAAGTGGAATTTCCCCCATGCTTGTGGTGCCCTGGATGGCAAGCATATCCTTATCAAGGCCCCACCAAATTCTGGATCACTCTACCACAACTACAAGGGCTTCTTTTCCATGATCCTTCTGGCATTGGCAGATGCCGACTACAAGTTTATATGGGTATCAGTGGCGGAGTATGGCTCAGCATCTGATTACCAAGTGTTCAACGAATCTGAATTAAGGGAATTGGTGGAAGGAGGTGAGCTAGGCTTCCCTGATCCAGAGCCACTGCCAGGCCTAATGGAAAACATGCCCTACTTCTTCCTGGGAGACGAAGCATTTCCCTTGAGGACATGGATGATGAAACCCTACTCAAGGATGGGCCTTGGCCACGGTGAGCGCATATTAGACTACAGGCTGTCTCGTGCCAGAAGGGTGGTGGAGAATGCATTCGGAATATTGGCCAACAGATTTCAATGTCTACTTCATGCAACAGTTTATAAGAAAACAGAAAGTGTGAAGTCCCTAGTCCTTGCTTGTGTCATGTTGCACAACCTTTTGAGGATACGTTACCCTGGTGTACCAGCCAATGCCGACCAAGAGGACCAAAACCATGCCCTAGTACCCGGGGTATGGCGAGAGGAGAGTCAACTAGTGGACGCAGGGCATGCTGGCCGCAACGTAGACCACAACCTTGGAAAGCAACAAAGAAACTACCTCAGGGATTACTTCATGTCGGAAGCTGGTTCGGTTCCATGGCAAGAACAGATGATATAATAGTCACTTTTGCAGTTGATACAGACTAGTAACCTTTGTATATCATTTCATGAATTGATATTGGAATCTAAATGCTCGGACTCATTATACATACAATCATATTTGATTTGCTAGATATCATGATTTGAAAGTTTAGCAGGTTTTTTTTCAAAGTCTTCAAAGAGATTTTAATAAATTAAAGTCAAAAGAGTTAAGTAAGTGTTGAATTGCTTTAAACGTTGTACAATAAATAAAATTAAACTTTTTTCCAGTATAAAATATAATCCTGCCAAGAACATTCCAAAAGTTCTATGATTGCCATCATATGGTTTAATTCCTTCACTGCCAATGTCATCTATAGGCATGATTACAAATATGTAAGCCCCAGATTAAACACCGCTTTGAAAAAGCAACGCGTAATCTTGGGATAAAATATTTGTATATACAGTCAGTTTGATGTTCTTTGCTTCTTTATACACAGTTACATTTGCTAGATATCGTGTTTGGAAAAGTGTAATAGCACGTTTTTGAGCTCAAAGTGGTTTTGATAAGAGTACAGCTTCCTAACTGGTAACTTAATTTTTGGACCAAGGGACAAAGTAGTTATTTCTTCAAAGGGAAAAATGAATAATAAGATAAGATGTACCTTTATAAGGGAGCAAATGCTCGCTTATAAAGGTACATCTTTTTTTTTTCTATGGGAACCTTTAATTTTATTTTTGCAAAGTGATAATAATAAAATATTTAATAAGCAGTGCATTTATAATAAAGCCAATCTTATTTCAAAGAAAACTCTCCGTTATAAAAGAACTACTTCCTAAATATTTATAATATTCAACGAAAAAGAAATACATGTTTTACATTTCAACAATAAACTTTATATTAAGTTTAACCACTTGAAAAAAATATGACAATCAAAATCACAACATCAGCATTATGTTTGTCAGCATAATCATGTAATTTTTTTTAAACAACACAAAATAGTCATTGGACTCCAATGACTGTCTTATAATGATTTCAAATTAAACTCCTTGATTAAAAATCATTTAAAAATTGCCATAATAACAAATTCCCAGAAACAGTTCTTGGTGTCTTGGTTTAGTATGAGGTAGTCTCGTCACCGTCCTGAATCATATCCCTCATAAACGAAGACATGTTCTGACTTGCGTCAGCAGGCTGGGTGGTGGGTGTACTGGCCATCTGTGGTGTGCTCACGGTGGGACTTTGGACGGTGGTAGTAGAAAATGAAGGTATTCCTGCAGCAGCAGCAGCAGCAGCAGCACCTGCAATGATACCATCTGTGGTCACTGTGGCTGTTGGGGTGCGATGAACAGTTAGTGTTGCATAGGCAGGGGCTGGTGGTGGACATGAAGATCCAGTAAAATCTGGAAAGCAGCCTTGAAGTGTGGTGAAGAAGTGTCGTCTCTCTGTCTCAGTGGTGGGGGGGATTCAGTTGCTGTGCCAGTTGAATGGCCATGGCGTGGTCCTGGGCATACTGTGGTGGCTGCTGCTGTGCCTAGTGCATTGGGGGTTGAGGAGTCCTGAAGTCCTGGAGGATGGGCTGATGCTGCTGTGCTGGTACAGAGGGAAGCTGCTGGAGTGGCAGCTGCTGGGTATGCTGCCTGGAGATGTCCACATAACGCACGGCGGAGGCAAGGGTTTCGGTCATGAACTGATCCCGGAGAGATGGCGTCATTTGGCGCATTAGGTGTGTCAGTTGTCTGGTGGTGACAGCTGCCGCGTCAATCCTTTCTTGCCTCAGTTGTCTCAACTCCTGTGTCAACTGTAAATAAATCAAAACATAGCTATTAAAGTAAGATATTTAAATAATTTTCTCAAATATTATTACTTAATTTACTCTAAAATTCATTGATTCTAAAATATTTGTTGGTAGATTTATTTTTTTAAAAATGCCGGACATAGCATTGATTTGCCAGTCAGCATTATGCTGCAATATGACTATATGGCATATATGTGTGTGCCCCGACCCGGGATCGAACTATGGATTACACGGCAAGCGCATTATCCACTGAGCTATGCAGGCCAGTTAATACTTTGGCTACAATATGCGATCGACAATTTATATTTTACATATGTTCAAAGTTGCTGAAAAAATTCTGTGGTTAATAATACTTACAGCTTCCCTCTCTTCTAGCAGATCTGAATCTGAGTGGACTGAAGCTGTAGAAGGTGTAGACGGTGCATCTTCTGGTGCAGCTGGGTCTGAGGCTGGTATGTTCTGTGAGGGTGCATCGCCGTACCGCTTCTTCCTGGCAGCAGTCAACTACAAATGACAAATATCATATTTTATTAACAAAAATCAAACTGGTTGGTTACATACATTATTTTTACAGGTACATTCTTCATTAATAAACAAAATAGAATTTAAAAAAGAATAAATATTTTAAAAAAATACTCACATCCACACCTTTCCATACGGGGATCGATGTACAATGCCCCTTGAGGAAGGACATGCTCTCTACCACCCACTGCTGTCGGGCGGTCATCAAGACTGTACCACTACCACTGGCCGGACGCTTGATCAACTTTGTAAACGCCGTACGCTGCCCAAGATACCATTTATATAGGTCCTGTCCGGTCAACCCCTCTAAGCTGGGCGGCTTTGTCGGCGAACAACTGGTCCCGCTTCTTCGTGTTTTTGTAATCAGCATGCGCCTTGTTGAAAATACTGGGGTTAGCCTGGATCCACTCTATCACATCGACTTCCTCGGCATCGGTGAGTTTTCGGGTGATGCGCTGGATGGTTCTGCAATTAGACAAAAGAAAACTAAATTAATAAACTGAATAAACATACTGTTAATTTATTTAAGTTAAAACAATTATAGTACAGTTGTCAATTTGTCAAAAATAATATCTACATACTGAGAATCATTGATATCAATATTTACTCCATGTTACATAGATGAAAATTAAAAATAAATAAATATATAAATAATTAAAAATGTGAAGCAATGTAAAATGTACCTTTTTTTCGAGGGTGCGGCAGTTCCTGGAGGGCCCATCGAGCTGGCATCCGAGTATGAATCTCTGGGTATCTCGTCAGGTGGTGCCAGCGGGTCCTCCAGCTCATCAGGGTCGACAGGGTCAACAGGTTGAAGTGGTCAGAGGGCCTTGGTGGCCCTTTTGTATTCTCGCTGGGAGAACTTCCATGGGGATTCTTTTGGGGACCTTCTTCTTTGGAGGCATTATGTAGCAAGTACTCTGTTGTTTCAAGGTGGCAGCAGGTAGTTGTGTTTTCTGTTGTGTCCGAGTGCTGTATGATCATACACGAGCTTTGTACAGACGTAGAGACCGTGTCTGGTCGTACTTGACCATGTATAATTCGTACTTGAACCGTATTGGTCGTATGGCGATCGTATGAAACCGTATTGGTCGTATGGCGATCGTATAAAACCGTGTGTACACTCGTGTGAATCATACGGTTATCGTGTGACATTCGAGTGTTAATCCGGGTGTTGGATGTAGGACTTGGGAACGGTTTCACACAATTCCATACGATTTATATACGATATTGACACGGTTGAGCTCACTTGTGGAGTGGACTTCATGTGCGGTTGTATATAAGGTCTCGTACGGTCTCTCACGGTCTTATACGATCGCTAATACGATCATACACAGACATGGCACCCGTGCCAGTTTTTTTAAAGTTTTAAAAATCATGCACGGCTTTCACGGATACACTCGAATGGCCCGAGTGTAACTCGGATAAGGCCACGGTTGGTTCGGTTGTATGTACGGTTTACACGGGTGGCCAACCGTATAAGCCGTGTGTTCTGTGTGAGACAGGCTTAAGGATGGTAATTGTGCTATTGGACATTGAAAATTTCTCTGTTATCGCTATTTATTTTATACCGGGTGGGGTAAAAATCGATGGTGAGCTTTTGTGATTGTGTGATGTCCGTCATCCATGTGAGAGTGTGTGTATGTGCGCGTATGCGTGTGCGTCAACAATTGCTTTAAACAACATCTCCTTCTTAACCAGTTGGCCAATTTTAATGAAACTTTACCTTGATGTTCCTGCATGAAGCTTGACCAAAGTTGTAATAAAAAATTAATTTCATTGAAAACTCTGGTTTCCATGGCAACCAATAGGAAAAACTTTAAAAATCTTCTTGTCCAAAACCACAGACCCTAGAGCTTAGATATTTGGTGTGTAGCATTGTCTACCTCTACCAAGTTTGTAAAAAGTATTGTCCTAGGGTCAAAATTAGCCCACCCCAGGGGTCTCTTGATTTTATATACTTATATAGAGAATTTTTACAAAATCTTCTTGTCAGAAACTACAATGCCTAGAGCTTAGATATTTGGTGTGTAGAATTGTCTAGTGGACCTCTACCAAGTTTGTTCAAAGTATTGCCTTAGGGTAAAAATTGGGCCCGCCCCAGGGGACACTTGATTCATATAGGCTTATAATAGGAAAAGTTTAAAAAATCTTCTTGGCCGAAACCACCATACCTAGAGCCTAGATATTTTGTAATTGTAGCATTATCTAGTGGACCTTTAACAAGTTTGTTCAAATTATTACCCTGGGGTCAAAATTGACCCTGACACCAGGTCACTTAATTTTGCAAAGGCTCAGGATAATTTTCTCTAAGAGTCTTTATCTGGTGAGCAATATAGGGCCATCATGGCCCTCTTGTTTACTGAGAGAGATCATTCTAAGAAGTGATTGCAGCATATTACAGTAGACAGATTAAATTTGTCAATACATGAATATAATACTAATCTTTATACCCCCACTAAAATAGTGGGGGCTATATAGGAGTCACTCTGTCTGTCGGTCTGTCTGTCTGTCTGCCCCGAATTGTGTCCACTCTGCAACTTTGTCATTCATTGGAGGATTTTGAAATTAGTTAACCACCACTAGACGCAACTCCCATAATTGTAGCTCCAAGGTCACACTTAGTTCAAAGGTCACGATTTTGGTCATTTTGGCATGTCTGCATGCTCTGTACTTTTGTTGTTCATGTGAGAATTTTGACACAAAATTAATGTTAACCAACACTAGACGATGTGTCACTAAGCTCCAAAGTCTATGCAGCATGTGGGGGTATTTGTCATCTTGTGACAGCTGTAGTTTGAAATTAGAATTGCACTGTTTTTGTAATAATATTGCAAAATTAATTAGCATAGCTGATTATTGGCTATAAATTGGCTGGGATATTCACCAGCACAACTAGCTCAGTTGATAGAGTACGGAAAGATGTCTGTTTTCATAATAAATTAATATTCATTCACATTGTTGACATTGTCATTGTCAAAATATTAAGGTCAAATGACATTTTATGACAATATACTTGTGTTAAGATTATATACATGTACAGGGTGACCATTAATATATGATAACAAAAATAAGTTCAATGACTTTGTAAGTTTTTAAGATAATATATATTGTTGTATACATTAGATTAGCATATACATGTAAGATTTACTCTGCACATACATCATTTTCAAATGTCTCTTATCTTTTTTTTCAAAGCAAATGTTCGAAATGTCCCACTTTATTCTGCAAAACCAGCTGCAAACGACGTCCAAAATTACCAATTGTGTCCTTGCATGTTACACCACTGGTGCTACGAATTTCAAGTCATATCGAAGTCTTCAAATCAAGTATTGTTTCTGGTTTTGGAGTATACACTCTTTCCGTCAGTCATCCCCATAAAAAGAAATCCAAAGCGAGTGAGGAGGCCAAGCGAAGGTGGTCTTCAGCGAAATGATCTGATTCACCAAATTTCTGTTTCAAATTACTCAAAGGCACATCCACCGTATGTGGCGTAGCGTCTTCCTGTTGGAACCAAACATTATCTATAGAACATTTTCTTGCTTGAATGAATTTTCCATTGACTATTTTAAGGTATCTTTTGTAACTGTGATATTTTCATAAAAAAATGGACCGATTATGCTTTGCGTACTCATTGCCACCAAAACCGTAACTTTGTCACTGTGCAATGGTTGTCGTCGTAGAATTCAGGATTCTCAATCTGTTATTTGCTGTTCCTTCTGTTTAAAATATCAAAACCAACCTTGTGATTTGCTGTGCAGATCATGTAGCTTCTGAGTACATTTTTTTCAATTTACGCTCAACGCGTTTCTGTGATTTGCCTAATTCAAAGTAAAGTTTTACAGTTTTTGCTTTTCCAGCAATCTTGGAATCAGTGAAAATGTATGACATCATTGAAGACGTCATTGACATCACGTTGACGTCACATGTATCTATTCTTCATATCCAGCAAAAATTTGGGCTCACTAGCTTTATATCAAGAGTCAAACCACTTCTCTATCATAAAAACTGACAAAGTTATTTAAGTTATTTTTGTTATCATATATTAATGATCATTCTGTATAATTTCTTTTTTCTTTACTAGGAAGATAGTTGTTGACTGTAAAAGATAAGTCTTTAGTAGCAGTTTGAATAAGACTGTGGTCAGTGTGAGTATTTTATTATGGGGTAGACTTAATTGCCTACTCTAGCCATTTAAGGTTAGTTTTATAGGCCTACACATGAATGTTTATATACCTAATTGATTAAGCTTAGCTGGAATTGTTTTACGTACATTTTGTTAACATTTATAGGAAGAAGAAACGAGAATGGCAAAAGCTGGTGTAGAGGATGCTCCAATAAGAATATTATTGCTGAAGACAACCCTCAAGAATGAGAACAACTTTATAGGTATGGACCTAGATTTATTGATATATTACTTAATGTAACTATTTAAATGTCTTGTTGTGTTGGATATGATTTTACAAAGTTGCTGACTGTTGAGATTAGTTAGGCATGTCAAATCATACAAATAATTATAGATAATGACTAAGTACAATGTAAGAGTAGTAAGTTTTCTTGACAGCCATGGTATCAAGTTTCTAGCAATGGCATTTATATTGCTTTTACATCAGTGTTTGTATTTGTAAAAAGTGAGAGTTAAACAAATTGATATTTTCTAGTTACCAGGTAAATTTCATTTGATATTACATTAAATATAGGAATACTTTGTAACTATATTTGTGGTAATATTTAATTACTATATTCATACTGAAGTATTATTGTCTCCATATTCTGCATAAGTTATTTAAGATCACTATAATGATCAGCAAATTTCATATGTTTCATATATTTCTAAATACCAAATTACTAAAACTACATGTAATTGATATTGCTTATTTGTGAAGTAGGTCATGTTTAAATGCCTCATGAACTTAAAAATGTATTGATTTTCCATGTTTTTATGCCCCCGTACCGATAGATAGAGGGCATATTGTTTTCACCATCATTGTCCATCCATCTGTCTGATTGAATGATCATGGACATATTTTTGTCTGCATTGCACTGCACTTTCAAACTAGCATACTAATTGTGCTTTTGAAAAAAATATGGTTTTCATATATTTAAGGTCAATGTTGCAGTTAAAGGTCAAAGATCAATTTGAATGACATGGCAGAATTTCTGTCTGACACGCTTTATAATTTTCATTTATTTTCAGTGCCAGTACACCAGCAAATTGTAAGTCTGTGACAGCTTTGGTACACAAAACACCCAATGTACCTCCTCATTAACATTCATGTAGAAGTCAATCAAATATATCAAATGGGCGAGTAAGAACCAAGCTTGTCACCAAATATCCATGTAAAACAAGGACTTGAATGTCTTGCGCAGTTGACACTGCCTGGCATAAGCATGGATTTGATAGCCTTAAATGCAAGCTTTTTTCATGTAGAGATTATCCCTTTTTTAATACTAGCAGTTTCCCATGAAAATGTAACTTCAGGATTCTCAAGGCAATTGCGACTAACATGATAGATGAGCAAAGCATTATTGGATTACTTTTTTCAGAAATTGACAAAAATTCCTAGATGTACATTTTCATCTGATGCTGGTAATATAACAACCTTCTCGTTAGTGCTTTCAAAATAATCTTTTAAGACATAAATTTACAGTGTCACAATAGATTGTACTTCATAAATTGAATTGTGTAGGACAGCGAAAGAAAGAAGCAGAAAGTAACCTGTCTGTTTAGTCTTTGTTTACAAAGACATTTTTATATACCCGCAAAGTTTGAGAGGGGGTATTAAAGTCACTCTGTCGGTCGGTCATTGGTAGGTCGGTCATAAGTTTGTGTAGAGCAAACTACTTTCTTTAAGCAAATGCAATGAAACTTGAAATATTTTATCAACATGAAGTGTTAATGTGCAAGACACAATCTTCATTCCCAGCAATTCACTAATTCCAGAGTCATGTGTCCTTGATTTGAACCCGTATAGTGAACTGTCACATTTTTAGTGACAAAGCAATGGCAGGGGTATAAGTCACCTCAATGACAGCTCTAGTTTGTTTTGTTTCTGACATCGAATGGTAGACACTATTTTTTTTTCTTATTTCAGCTCATACCTTTTTCACGTCATAGGCGAAACATGGGAAGAAAGTTATCAAAACAATGGTATCTCACAGAACATGTGGCACTTGCAAGTGGTGGGCAAAAAATCGACCCTTTCAAAAAGTTAGAACTCACAGGTGTGTGTTCAGTCATAATGGAAGTGCTAGGTTAATGGAGAGCACAAGTGGTGTAAAGGCAGTGAATGAACTATCCAAAAGTGGCTTCCCTGTTGAATACTTGGAGGGGGATGGTGACAACACCATGATTGCTCGTTTGAAAGAAGAAAATATTCATGTAAAGAAACGGTATGACAGAAATCATGTTCTTAAAAACATAGGCAAAAAACTGTATTCCTTGCAGAAAACTAACAGCAAACTTAGTAAATATGTGATAGCGCACATACAAAATGCATAAAGTATGCTTTTGCCAGAAATCAAGGAAACAGTTTAGCAATGAAGGACAATCTACAAGCTCTCATTCCTCATCAATTTGGTGACCATTCGTTGTGTCAAGCATCTTTTTGTGGCTTCTGTAGGGATAAAACTCAGACTTACAAGCACATGGGTCTTCCATATAAGGCACCACTTAAAGATAATAATCTAAAAAGTGAGCTTTCACAGATAATAGAGCCAGTTATTGCTAATGCCGAGCAGTACTCAGACCTTGGTTCGTCACAACAATGTGAACATGCTAACCGTGAGGTTACATTACGAGCTCCTAAGATGCTACATTATGGTAATTCTGAAGCCCTTGACTTCAGAGTCCATGCGATGGCAGCCTTCATCAACGAGGGACATCACTATATTTCACAGGTAATTGAAGAATAAGTCATTGAAATCTGTTTCAGTTTCAATATGTTCTGATTGTTATATTTAGGAAATAGATATCAATTCTTAGTGCATTGTTATAGAGGAACGTTAATGCACAGTTTGAGTTCAAATGCACTGTAAAATTTTACAAACGTTTGAATGATAATCCATGTATTATTGAACTACAACGCAAGAAGAATTGATACCAACAATACAATACAGATTGATTGATTTGTTTTTGTTTGTCAAATTTAGCATTGATGTTTATGCTTATTGTTAACAGTTATTTGATTTTGTTTGTTGTTTGTTTAGTTGTTAACAGTTCGAGGTTTGATTTCAGTTTGCCTGTTTTTTCAAGTTCACAGCTTTGACAAGGAAATTGGTTTCAGATAGGTAACTTCATTTTATGTCTTTATTGTTGATATACTGTATTACTCTTATTTTTCCAAATCATTTAACCTAGCATTGTATCTATGTAAAAACTACACAGATGATGGAGTTTTCAAAATACTGTAAAATACAAACTTTATATTACTTTCAAGTTTCACTAGTACATGCTAAAGCAAAAATATCTTTTTTCGAAGTTAACCAAAATACTGTCTATTTTTATGTGCATTGAAGAAATTGATATTGTCATAAATAATGTCTTTGAAGAAAGAGTGTTTTTTTTGTAATATATATTGCACTGAACAAAAAGTATAATCAGCTTTCACTGTGTACTGATAGGTAAACAAAGAATCATCACTCTCTCCTGGCAAGTTCACTCAGCAATATACAGAGAAGCAGATGAAGCGACGGAAAAAATGCCAAGAGAAATCTCAGTTACCCTCTACTAAATGAAGATGTTTGATATTGAAACAAGAAAGGGCCATTACACAAGGTTCCTGTGAGGTACTTGAGGGACAGTCGTATGAATCTAGTAAACTTCTTTTGTTGTGCTGGTACTGCTTGATAATAGACTTAAAACTTACATCTAAATTGCTTTTCCATAGAGCCTAGTTTATGTCAATGACTTTGATGCTATATTAGTTTCAATCATATGCTGGATCTGATAGTGTACTTGGTAAAGTGCCAGATTGATAATTGAGGGGTTGTGAGTTTGAACCCAAACCTGGCTACAAAACTGGTGTAATAATTTGATCTTGAAATAGTTTCTACAGGCATTCGTGTGTGATTGGTATTGATAAAACACTTTGTCAAGAAAATATGACTTAAATACTGAGAGCGTTATATATAATTTTAATTTGTTCTTACGTTTTTGCAGGGGTTGGTCTTGAACAAGAACCAGATATAGAACGCATTCCAGATGCTGTTCCCCGCGCAAACTTCAAGGCTGTCATGTTGACTCAAAATATATCTTTAGTTACATTTGACCTTGAGACCACTGATCTTAGTAAGTGTTCTCATGTCTTGTTTTGATAAGGTTTCTGTATATCTCCCAGACTTATAAATGTTTAAGTTATTCAGGAGGATTTCTTAAAAATGATATCATGGGTGATAACTGTTTGGTCTTTATCTCTTGCGTGATTGCTCATTTAACATACCAATTGCTGTAGTGTTTCACAAACATGTCTTGCTTTTTTTAACCATTTGAGTGGCAACACATGAATATGTCTTCGGGGGAAATAGAATACCTTTGTGAAAATGTAACTTTGGGATTCCTAAGGTCTTTGCAACCAGAGTTGGCCCAGATTAGTCTGCCCATACATACAGGCTAACAGAGGCCCACACTGTTCGCTTGTATGACACAATAGATCTCTTATGTCTTGCAAAGCAATTTTCTGATCTAATGATAGTAATTCAATGTTACAGTAATAGATGCCCAAAGTATTATGGGATTACATTTGTTAGAAACTCACCAAAATCTTTGAATATACACTAGGCCAAACTTATAACTGTGCAGTTGAAAAAATGCAACATTTTTTTTATTTGTAAATGAATGTACACCAAAACTTAGAAATATATGCTTGTATATGATATCTGTAAAATCCAATATCAATTTTTTTAAAAGCGCGATAATTCCGTGCGCTACTGCGGCCGATGTAAAAACAACAAAAGTGCACGTGGAAAACGTGCAGGGGCAAATTGAAAAAAATAATAAATGTGTAGTTCAGTCATGTTTTGACCTGAAAAACATAAAATGGGTAGACTATCAATTTCCGACAGAGGTATAGTCGTCGGACTTATTCAGGCGGGTGTGTCAAAACAAGAGGTAGGTCTACATGTTTCATTATTTCATGCAGACGGTTGATCTGAATTTACTGATTTTTACACATTATCTGTATAAATAATTGTTTTATAATGTAAAATAGTGAAAATAATATTTTGGCAAATAGTTTTTCCGACATATTCTCATTTATCCGTCTATATTTCAAGCAGATTTTCGACAATAAATTTGTCTGTATTATACTGAAATTGACTTTATTCCGTTAAGAATAGATTAATTAATATTTATTCAAATCAATATTGTTCAATATCTTAGGTTTTTTCTTGCCATACCTCTGACAATATCACTCTTGTTACCCTGTTTTTACCTTATTTGTAGGCTACCGCAGTGAAATAAATTTGTCAATATGTTTATCAATAATTAATTGATATTTAACATTTTAGGTTGCTAGAAGAATGGGCATTCATAGAAACACTATCAACAATTTATTAAGCAAGTACAGAACTACTGGTAATGTTGCCAATCTTCCCAGACGTCTGCGAAGGTGGGTTTACTTCTCAAGCTCAAGATCAGTATATGGTTACATCTCATCTTCGGAACAGAACCCAGTCTGCTACCGAGACCGCACGGGACATCCGTCGCATCCACAGGATACGTGTATCCAACCAGACGGTACGAAACAGGCTCTGGACGCTCAGTCGTTTAAAATGCAGACGTATTAAATACTGTACATTTTGTATTTAACAAATTACATGATATTCCTTTTTCTCACCAGCCTTTTTTCAGCAATCTTTTCAACCATGATTTCTTATTTCATTTCAGGAATTATTCTGACACCCAGACACAGACAGGACAGACTGCGATGGGCCCGGAGACACCTGAGAATGACACGCGCTGACTGGGCAAGGGTCATTTTTACAGATGAGAAGAGGTTTACACTGCACGGTAGTGACGGACGGGATCGTGTATATAGACGGCGGAACAAAAGATTTGATCAACCATGCATCTTAGAAACGCGGCTTCAGGGTGGGGGAGGATCAGTGATGGTGTGGGCGGGTGTTTCAATGCATCACAAAACTGATATAGTTTTTATAAACGGTAATATGAATGCGGCTCGCTATCAGGCTGAAGTCCTGCAGCCACATGTGATTCCACTGTTTCTACAGAACCGAGGGCTCAAACTTGTGCAAGACGGAGCTACGCCACATACGGCGCGCACAACCACCCAGCTCCTTAATGCTAATGGTATTCATTGCCTTGACTGGCCAGCGAGGTCGCCGGATTTGAATATTATTGAAAACGTTTGGGCTGAGCTCCAACGCCATGTCCGCAAGAACGGTGCTCGTCCACAAACCCTTGCCGCTCTCCGCGCCAGTATAACTAGAGAATGGAACAACATTCGACAACAATTTTTTAACAATTATGTTGCGTCAATGA
Source organism: Lutraria lutraria (assembly GCA_964023205.1). NCBI lineage: Eukaryota > Metazoa > Mollusca > Bivalvia > Venerida > Mactridae > Lutraria > Lutraria lutraria. The sequence goes on from OZ026845.1 coordinate 17,842,173, forward strand.
GGGCAAGATGTCTGGCTGTAATACGGGCTAATGGGGGTCATACCAGATACTAAATGTGTAGGGCACTAACAAGTATTTAATGTGATAGAATGAAGAAAAACTGTGATTTTTGTTTTTTATTTGTTGATTTTATTTTTTATGTTTTTTCATGATAATGAAATCAGAGATCAATAAATGAACATGCATATTGTTTGTACATCTTTCTGCTATCATTCCTGAAAATTTCAAGGATCTTGCTTTAATAATTTTGGAGATATTGGAATTTATAAAACTGCACAGTTATAAGTTTGGCCTAGTGTACAATTTGGCATGATGAGGCTCATGTCTATGCAAAAGTGTATCTGTTGCAGAATTTTACATAAATATATTATCATGATCAAATCAGATTGTAAATGAAATTAATAATTTCCCAGACTTAATAACAAGAGAGAGTCATTATATTTTTGTTTATTACAGTCAGAGGGAGACTTATGCCACACATCACCCAGATTGCTGCCACAGAGTTGACGTCGGGTTCCGTCTTCAACAGTTACGTCCTCCCTAGACTACCTTTGACTGACACAGCACAACAAATCACTGGTATCACTGTGTCAATGTCCAGACAAATGAAAGTTTATGGTAAAGATGTTAAATCTGAGTCTATCAGTTCAGCAGTAGATAACTTTAAGAAGTGGATTAACAAATTCCCAAATCCTGTTCTTATTGCCCACAATGGTAAACGGTTTGACCATCCTGTATTTTTCTCAACGATAGAGAAAATTGGACGAACCAATTGTATAGTCAACTGTTTTACTGCACTGATTGACAGCTTAGCAGTCTTCAAGCAATGTCTGCCAGGTCAGTTGTCATACAAACAAGAAGACCTTGTGAAAAATGTTCTACATGTCAATTACAATGCCCATAATGCTGTAGGAGACGTTAAATCATTGGGTCAGCTTATCACTAACTTGGATGTAAAACTTCAGGAAATTATGAAGCACAGCTTTCATCCTAGAGATATCATTCATTCGTTGAGATCAAATAAAGCCAAATCTGACAACATAGAATCTCTAAGGCCTCTTGTGTACACTGGCATTATCAAATCCACAACAGCTGAAACTATAGGGTCATCTGGATTGAACTTACATCATCTGAAGAAAATTTATGATCGTGATGGAGAAGATGGCCTGACAGTTGTGTTCACATGTAAGAACAGTGAAGGGCAACCACGTGTTACAAGTGTAAAAAAACACTAGAAATAGTCATACCCAAACTTGCTGAATATTTGAAACAGATGTAGTGAAATTTAGTTCCATATGCTCATGTGAGTCAGAATGTACATGTATGTCATCAAATATGAGAAAATTATAAACATATCACTTTTTACAAATATTTACTAAATATATTGACCAATGTAAAAATGAGGGCAATAATTTCACATTGTCATTATGATTTTTAATGAAAATATTCCTGAGGAATGATGTTTATTTGTATTTGTTTGTTTGTTTCATCGGGTTTAACATCATTATTTCATGGAGTCATATTGCAGTGGGTAGTTATCCTAACCAGTTTTCCTGGACATCATTTAGGCCTTAACCAGTGCTAACCACATTCTATATGTAAGCTTCTGCTAAGCTAAAACACTAAATTTAGAGTTGAAGGACAATTTTACATAGGATGCAGTATCATCAGTCAAATTTGGGACGGACAGTAAGAGCCTTGCCCGGGGTTCGAACTCACAACCTCTGTTTATCTGTATGAACAGAATATGTTTAAAAATGAGAACTGTGAAGATTAAGATCAGTATTATTGAATTTATGGGTTTTTTAGCATTGCAAACAATATAGGATGGTAGTATTGATTGTGTGAGGGGTTTTTTTGCATTGAAAACTTGTTTTTTGTTTCTTTTCTATGTTGAATTTCAAGGTCATCTAAAGGTCGAAGACACAATGATGTATTTCCATACGGGAGTACATTTCATATCAGTATGAACAGAATCTGCATGTTGACTTATAATAAAGTTGTGTCCAACACTACAGTTTCTGCATAAAATTACAAGTGTCGTGCTCAAGGGAGCCGATAAATTATAACAGCTTTATTTCTTGAAGGAAAACAAAAAAAAATTGTAAGGTGCATATAAAAGTTAGTTATCTTGCATTTTATCCTAGTCTTGATTTTAAATTTGAATGAGTATTAAAGGGAAAACTGTGATTTTATTATGTGGTATCTTTGTATTGATATTTTTACAGATGGTTGACATTATATTTTTTTGACTATTTTTTGTTTTAGAAGGACATCTCATTCAAGAATTTACTTAAAAAATGTGCTATAGATGGTGTTTCATGGCTGAAAATCTCATTTACATTTAACTTAAATTTTCTAGAATCACATTCGTCTACATTTTGTGACTAAATGACAGAATTTTAATTTTCTGCCAAAAATAGAGGGGGGGGGGGGGGGGGGGGTTCAAGTAGAATAATTTTTTTAAAGTTACATGTTTTTATTTTTTAATTTTTTTAATAGAATATACATAGGAGTAAAAAGTTATGTAGGTCTGAAGTCATATCTTTTATTACTTTGTTCAAAAATAGATTTTTATGAAATGATAGTGTATGAAATCTTGGCACAAAAACGTACTGAAAATGTGTTGTTCATAACTTTCATGTTTTGAAAAAAAAATTATCATTAGCTTTTATGCATACACTTGTTATATTTTCATTATACATATATTAAATATGTAATAAATAGCTATAAAATTGTATATTGTTTGAAGTTTTTTAAATTACAGGTCTTCAATGTCCTAGTCTTATGCAACTTCTTCTCAACGTTTTATGTGAAATTATAATATCACAAGTAGTCTATACTCACTGATCTATTATACATTTATATTTGATGACCAAATGCTAAGACACTTTTTTACAGGTTACAATTTTAATTCTGGAAGTATTTTTCATGTATTATTTATTCAGTATTGTTGTTGTCATTGAACGTATGTTTATCATCATTATATTTGCAAAAACTTTTGATGTATATCAATTTTACCATTGCCATTGATTTGTATGTTTAAATTTGTTTAAATGTGATGTTAATTTGTGTACTATGTACTCATGGACTGTAAAGTCCCATGTATTGAAAAATAAACCATTTATCTGGCAGTCCTGTTATTTGCTGAATAATTGTTTGTATGTGATAATGATATCACCTAAATTTAAAAAATGAATATTAGATTTTGATAAGCAACTATAACTAGAAATGAAAGGGAGATAACTCAGAAATGGAAAATCGACTAAATCAGAAGTAAAATATTTGGAACAAATATACATTGATGTATAAATATTATAAATCATTACTTACTGATGTAGATCTGCATATTGTTATATATAGATGAAGAAATTGGCTGCTCATTTATAATAAGTAATCAACTTACGCTAGCATTCAGGAATGATCATTACTTCATATATATGTGTGTACATGTATATTCCAGCCAGCATTGGATTATTTTATTATTTTTCTCCTCCTATTACACACTGTTAATATATTGCTTCCAATGTCTTTTTTCTTTTGTATAATTACTCATCAAATGAAATTATGTTGGATGTTATTGTTTATGAAATGTGGCAAACAGATTTTTACAGGTATACCTATAGGTACCTGACCTGTTGATATTATCACTAACAATAATTATAATGAAACTCTTGAGGAACTTTTTTGTGTTTCAGATTCTGTCACTGCCTTTAGTGTGTACACATCAACATGTAGAATCTTAATATTATGCACATTTTTCTCTTCCTTATGTTTCACTTGTTAGATGTTAGTTATTCAGTTATACCTACATTTACAACACAGTATTTGTAACCTATGGCTATGTAACTTATGATGAAATGTTTTCTTTTCCTTTGCATTCTCGTACTTAATGGTTTCACATAGAATTTATTTTATGAATATTGCATAAGTGACTGCTAAGCCTTATTTGGCTGGTATTTGCAAATTATTTACCTATGTATGTAACTTTGTGTATTTCTTTATTATACATGCCTGTCACTACAATAAAATCAACTATTTATATAGTCTGTTTGGTTATGTTTAAACCTTAAATGCTGCACTATTCCTAAAAATAATTGATTACCAAAAATATTTCAAAATTATGTCTTTATTGCACATTTGACAAAGCTTTAGATCTACAGACCTTGGGTACTTGAGTTCGAACCTTGGGCATGACACAAAAAATGATCTGGCTGAAGATATGCCTCAGTACTTGATCCTCCAGTGCTATAGAGAAGTTGACCGTTCCTTGTGGAGAACACAGTTAATACTAGTAGCTTATCTAGCAGGGGCGTAGCTAGCCCCATAATAATGTGTAGGCACCTATAGCTAAGGGGTCTGAACATCTTTTCACTGTAGATTGCCGGAGATGCATTTATAAGTATAATCTGGTGTGCTACAGCTTAACATATTTTAATATGAAGATTGGTCCATCCACGCAGTATAACAAGTTTGTGGAGCGAACTACTTCCACATTCCTTAAGAGATTGTAATGAAACATGAAATATGTTATCACCATGTGGGCACATAATTCTTGTTATGTGTGAATTGCTGGGCATGGAAATTGTGTCTGGTACATCTACACTTAATGGTAATAACATATTTCAAGTTTCATTACCATTGCTTAAGGAATGTAAAAGTGGTTCACTCCACAAACTTGTGATATTGCATGCGGATGGACCAACTGACCAACCGCCTGACCCACTGACAGAGTGATTCCAATATACCCCATCTTAAACTTCGTTTTCGGGGGTATAACAACATGTATGTTGAAACAGAAAATGAAAAAATATATAATAATGTTCAAATTAAATTTTGGAAATCTGATGTTTTTTTCTGTTTGTATAGCCTATTTAAACATAACTCGATATAATACGCATTTAATATCATCCTAAGACACAGAAACTAAGAAATATTGAAGAAATAATTTTCAGTTTATGGAGAATTTTTAACCAAATTACCATACCACTGCGTTCAAATTATCTCCCTTATTATAAATCACAAAATGTGATTCTGACTTTATTTTCCTGTTTTTCTGCTTCAAATTATTAATTTCTCACCCTTACTAATATCCCAATCTAAAAGTCAAACATTTATTTAGCTGATTATAATCACAAAAACGATATTATATAAAGATATGTCTGAGGACCATGGGAAAATTTATTTTGCATTCAAAAGTCAGTTTGAGTTGCTTCCCTTAGATATTAAGGTACCGTAACAAGAACGTTCAGAACCCTACACATTATATTGGGTAATTGATCTCTAATACTTGGTATTATTTATTTTCTAAGAATATTATTTAAGTTATTATTTAAATTTCCCGGTGTGCTATAGCCTAAAATATTTTTATAAGAAGTTCTTGCAGTTCTGCAAGTCGGGAGAATTTGTATAATCACTGAAATCACGAGAAACATCTGCAGGTTGTAAATATTCGGTTGTATGGTTTTGTTTATTATAGTGTCACCCCTATTGATGGGCTAGCCATGTTGGCTTTTGAGACACCTATCTTATGTTCGAACACTGTACCTCCTGAATCCCTTCTCCTTTTGCCAGGTGCCTGACTGAGATGGGCCTATGGAAGCCATTGTGGCTCATCAACCGACCGGTAAAAACTGTGGAATGTTATTGAATAGGATAAAGGAGTGTAAATAGCAGACGACATGTTGTTTGGTTCAATCAAAATATGCATTGAATATTGGTGATATAGTTTATTCACGAAGTTAAATTACCAAAATAATATCGAGTGTTTGTCGCGCAGATTCATCAACACTATCTTAATAATGACTTCTTGAAAATGTTCCAATACAAATTTAATACAAATCAGCGCAAAACTTATACCACTATAAAATTGATTGTGCTTCATATGGTCCTTTTCTAAACTTCATACACAGTTTGGTCAGCTCGCCTGAATAATTATCTTTAATTGATCCAATAATGCACAATTCAGTTTCAGTTAATTTCTTTTCCTCAGCATATTGTATAGTAAATTATATGATACGAGTTACTGGAATAAGTATATACAGCTTTAATGCACAGTATGTTGTTTACAAGAGTGTATAGTGAAATTAAAGAAAAAAAAGAGGTACGATTTAAGTGATGTAAATGATTATAGACCCTAATTCAGGCATTCATTATTAACCATTAAACTCTTGTTTTTTTCATTGAATACGGAGAATAAATCATGTACACGTATAACGCGGGCTTAGCACAAAACGGTTGTAACTCACTTTTTTTCTGGAAATGACTTTTTTGCATTTTTCAAGTCATTTTATTAATATACATAACCTCTATAAATATCAAGTTTTTATTCCATCATTTATCAGAAATATCATACATTTGTCAAAAGGTTGTAACTTATTTGGCATTAACTTTTTAGTGCAAAATGGTTGTATCTCAACATACAACCATTTTGCATAAAAAAGTTATAACATAAGATGGAAAGTAACTCATCAGTACATATTTTTAATGACATCATTTATGACATCACATAACTTTGACACTCTGTGAGTTATTTTCTGATTGAAAAAGAAAAAAGTCAGGCCATCCTTAAAAAAATGTTTGTTTGCTGTAACAGTAACCCGACACAAAAAATTTTCAGTGGGTAGGTAGGTAGGATTTGTTTTTAATTAATTTTTTATATTTGACCCAAAATACATGTCAGAATGCTATATTTAAGGGAAAAAAATAACATAAAAATCATGAGAGGTAAAAAAAAAGGTTGGGTAGGGGCTTTTTCAGTGGGTAGGTAGCGTTACGGCAAACAAATTTTTTTAGGATCTGATGGCCTCATTGACCAAGTTTCAAAATACATGTAGTGGTAAGCATAGACTAATTAATTCAATATCTGAATTCATATGTACTTCTGTAAATGGAATAGTATTCAATGCCTATTTTTCTGCTTGGTTCAAACAGATTGTCTGGTCATATGTTTTAGAGGGAAATTACATGTAAATGCTTTAGGAAATACCAAATTAAGTAAAAAAACCAACTGTAAAACTTGTCCTGAGATGCATTCTTTTCATTGTTGACGCGATTGAGAGAAAAATGTCTTTTTGGCATTGTTAATTGCCACCCCTACAGAGTTCGCTCGACGTCTTTTAATATTTAATGGCAGCAAAATGTAACATTATTGACTTTTTCGGATTTGTAAATGATCCAGCATTGCAGTTATGTGAATTGCATAACTTAATATTCAAAATTATTGGAGCATTACAGGAAATAACACGAAAATCAACGAAAAATATATCACTCCGCTAGATGGCGCTTTTTGGCCGGTTTCCATGGAAATATCATTTGAGTATATCATTTCTGCGTTAGCCAATACCTTAAAGGTTGTTCATGCAAAATTTCTTTATTGTATGTTGACGTCTAAAAAAATGACCATTTTTCTGGAGGAAACCCGCTATCCACCTTAATTTATGCCAACATTCCTCAGACAGTAGCAAGCCTGTAACAGAGCTTACATGGTGAAAATACAGACCATGTAATGACTTGACTGTCTTAACATAATAGGAGATGCTACTGCTCCTTGTCACACTTGTGCCCTGTTTAAACAAGAGTGCTGCAAGTAGTGCCAATGCTCGTCCGATAACCACTTTTATTTTTTTTATTATCCTCATAGTAGAAAAATGCTTGGATGAAAGTGCCTGATGGAAAAGTCTGTATAACAGAGTTATAACTATCGTGACATATTACACTTATGCAGTTTTATTCAGCACCTTGCTCAGTGGCAGGACTACATTTGAGACTGCAGTTGTTAGATTTTCAGTGACTGTTGTATCAGGAAAATATTAACGATGACTGCGATTGAGACAGTAGTTTTAATTTTTTTTACCCAATGTCTGATGTTGAATACAGTTTGAAACTTTTGTCTGCAGATGAAGCAATAAAGCATGTATGTATTGCTTCTGATTCCAGAGACACAGAAGTCACCCTAGTTTCTGATCTGAAAGGCTGTTCTAGTGATATATAAGAAATAGATGATGAAATTAATGTCTGAATACAAAATTTGAATGTCAGAACAACATTTCTTAGTAATATAAACAGTGATGTGTTAGACTTAAGTTTCAATTAATTAGATTGTTTGCCATGATAATGAGGCTCATGTTAAAGTCCCTTTAGCTTTCAGATGTTAAAATTAAAGTACAATGTAGGTCTTAATTATTTTACCTAGAAAGATGTCTTATCAGTGAAAATGCCTTTAACTTGCAATAAAAACATTCTGATATTTTTTTTTAATCACTTAGTGCATATAGAAATGCAGCACAATATTTTTTTCAATAAGAAAAAGCATCTAACAACATTTATTTACAAGATATAGCTATAAAGAAAGGCATTATGTAAATATTGTTTTAAAGCAAATGAAATATATGTCTTATATTTTACTATTATTTTATCTATTGTTCTGTATTACTGAATTCAAAAACGCAATGGGCTTTTAATGGTAGTTGAAGAAAAAAACATTGAAATGATCATAATGATCATTATGATACAGATGGTCAGAAGGTACACTGAAATTTCGTTAAACATTTCTGCATCAAACCAGTTCCAATACCAGAATTATCAAAATTGTTGACCTTTTTTATAGGTCCTGATACAATGTTCCAAATCTCTGTAGATACTATGACAAAGCTACATATTCAGTATTTACCACTACCAAGGGTCAATGCCTTGACATGTTGTCACTGTGTCAAAAAGGTCAAAAAGGTATCATTCCAAGGACACATCATAGCTTTTAGCATTTTGGCCATAAATTAGTGCAGACTGATATAGCTGTCTCAGAAGTTTGTTTGAGAAAAACAGTTGTCGTAACTGTGAGTTACAGTTTTTTGTTTTTACGCATTGATCTTTTCTTTAGTTTCTTTGAAACTGTTGCGTATAAGTAATTGGGTATAGGCATCTCATGCTTAGAACCAGAGACGTATAATACAAGAGATAGGCAACTACGCGAAATCTCCCAATATCTCGTATGTCAATCGCGATATTTAGCGTGATCGCTCAGTTCGGTATATAGTACGTCTACACGGTACGAGTCCGGATAGTGTTGTCGATTATACAGTATATATAAATAATGGCAATTCGGAAAGGGCATGCGAGTGACATTATCGAAAACAAAAAGACTTATAATAATATTTAATATTATAGAGATGTTGATCCATAGCTGTCAGAATTTAGGGTCTTCAATATATCTATGCTGTTTTCGACTATACAATATGACCGATTTTTTATTGATGCTTGTGTACAACGTGGATTATTCTGTTTAGCGACATAAAATAATTTCCTTAAAAAAATAAATTTATAGACCTCATTCATTGTTCATCAGTCAACACCTCTCACTTATTTTTGAAGGTGTAAAGTTGGTATATTGTCCTTATATAAACACGACATGCAGTTGCCAATTATATTTTTTCTCTGTCTTTGTAATTTATTTTCTGAGTAACACTAGTACTTACATCACGTCTTCCTCAGACTTTCTCTCATGGCATGACGAATGTCTAGATTTAAGATTACTTTTGGTGAATATACCGATTATGGAAACAATTAATCTGTTTCCAACAAACAACAGTTGGAAACTGACAATGTCACCAAAAAACATGTATGGCTGAATCATCTTAAAGATAACAGATCTATGGATTTTCTTATTTTTTGTGGAATTTTGTTACTAATGCTGCATATAGATGTTCGGCGAGTTGCTTATCTATTAATATGTCATCGTATAATATTATTAATATCAACATGAACCATATTGAAAAAAAAAATATGATTTTACCCCCGGTAGTTTTTTTTTCAATGTCATACATTTTGTTATTTTGTCAGGCCTTTGAAGTTAACATCAAGTGGCTATCTTGTGTGAAAATTTGTTTTGTTTACCATATTAGGGATTATGCAATCAAGGGAATTACTGGTCCCAGAACAGTATGGGTCCATAGATATCATCAGAAACATGTGTCACCAAAAGTTTTATGGTCATGCATTGTTTATTACAGCTGACATGTGTGACACTTCAAGACTAATATATGTGTACAATCAGATAACATTCAAGAATGAAAAATCAATTATTTAAAAACAACAATGTGTTTGCGAAAAAGAAATACCCAATAAATCACGAAGTTTACTTGAAAAACTACAGGTGTCAAATAAATCAGTAGAATAATATATATATATATTTAACTTTTCTTGTATAGAATAAACACATTTTTTAGTTTCAAGGGCTGAAATTAAATATTTCAAAGAATATACATTAAAACAGACAAAATATATTGATATATTTCTATACTGTGTGTGCGTGGTGTGTGTGTGTGTGTGTTTTATGACATATTTCTTTTCCCTGACGGAAGTTTCAAGCTTGTCAGACATGTTTTTACCTTTTCGCAAAGTCTCACTGTCTGAAAAAAAATATGATTATCGCAGTCTAAAATACTGGAATTAGAGAAATCAAGCTAACACCAGCCTAACAGTTCTCAAATTTTAGCAGCTACAGGTTTCTAGACAGATGTTGTTACTTGGCATTGAATTTCACTTTCATTCTTTAAAGGGTAATTAACCATTTTAAATTTGAATTCCGAGACAAATATCCTCATTTAAGTGTTGAAACTGCTGGCAACCATCAATTACAGATTATCAAAGTCTAAAATACTGAAATTAAAGAAATCAAACGATAAGTTCTCAAGTTTTAGCGACTACAGTTTTGATGTTATGACCCGGCCTAGAATTTAACTGAAACTTTCAGTCTTTAAAGGGTAGCCAATTTATATTTTAATTCTGAGGCAAATATCCTCATTTGAGAGTGTTGAAACTTCGGGCAACCATCAATCACACATTATCACAGTCTAAAAGAATGGAATTATAGAAATAAAGCTAATAGTTCTCAAGTTTTAGCGAGTACAGTTTTGATGTTATGAATCGGCCAGGAATTTCACTGAAACTTTCAGTCTTTAAAGCGTAACCATTTTAAATTTGAATTCTGAGGCAAATATCTTCATTTAAGAGTGCTGAAACTTCGGGCAACCATCAACCACATATCAACAAAGTCAAAATAACTTGAATTATAGAAATCAAACGAATAGTTCTAAAGTTTTAGCGAGTACAGTTTTGATGTATTTGCTAGGCCTAGAACTTCACTCGAATAATCAGACTTTAAGGGTGACATCAGTTTAAACATAGATTAAGATATATAATCGAATCTGAGAGCATTGAAACTTCGGGCACCATCAATCATGTATCAACAAAGTCAAAAAAAATTGAAGTTTTGAAATCCAGCAATTAGTTTTCGAGTTTTAGCGAGTACAGTTTTGATATTATGACTCGGTCAGGAATTTCACTGAAACTTTCAGTCTTTAAAGCGTAACCATTTTGATTTGAATTCTGAGGTAATTATCCTCATTTGAGAGGGTTGAAACTTCCGGCACCTATCAACCACATATCAACAAAGTCAAAATAACTTGAATCATAGAAATCAAACTAATAGTTCTGAGGTTTTAGCGAGTACAGTTTTGATGTATTTGCTAGGAATAGAATTTCACTCGAATAATCAGACTTTAAGGGTGACATCAGTTTAAACATAAATTAAGATATATAATCGAATCTGAGAGCATTGAAACTTCGGGCAACCATCAATCATGTATCAACAAAGTCAAAATAACTTTAATTATTTAAATCCAGCAATTAGTTCTCGAGTTTTAGCGAGTACAGTTTTGATGTTCTGGCCTTCCCCATCCACCGCAAGTTACAACGCAAATCCACTCAGTACAGTACTTGTTTATTTCAATGAACTCGTCGAGTATGTAGATAATATATATATACACACACACCCTTAAATGATCTAATAATAATTTTCTAAATTTTATGCATTCAGCTAGTGTTCGATATTAGTGAAGTGAAGTTGATAAACAGAGACGTAATTAAGCAACCGTATCTCAATGATACAAAATGGCGGACGACGGTTGCGGTTGTTGATCGCGTGAGAAATCCGCGGCGCATACGAGATTTCCCGGTATTTCCTTATCTCAAAGAACGAGTTGCCTATCTCTTGTATTATACGTCTCTGTTAGAACATAGTAAATACTGTATACATAATGACTGTTGTACTGTGAAGACACACTGATACTATAGTAACATGCCCACTAAGGACACAGACTTGCCCCCCCCCCCCACTTCATTACTGTGGTCATGGTACAAAACATTGTAAAACAAATTTTAATTTATTTAACATCAAAGTACAAATTCAAGAACAGATAATTCCAGAGTCTTCAGCCTTTGAAAGAGTTAAAATGCACCACTTAATATGTTGATAAAATTTTATATTCCTGTAAAATTTCATAACTCTGCACCAAGTAAAACTTTTGAGATATTAGTGACACAAGATTTTCATATACATTGTATAATTATGAAAAACCAAAATACAAATTCAAGGACAGGTAACTCTAGAGTCATCAGACTTTAATGAATTAAAACTCTTTGTACACAATATGCTGATTAACATTCCTGTATAATTTCATTACTGTACTGTCCCTAATACTTTTGGAGATATTTGTGACAAAAGATTTCTGATGGACAAGGTTAAACCTGTATGCCCCCCCCACCCCATCTTTCAGTTTGGGGGTTCAACAACTGTCTCTATATTAATAACATGAATAATTCACTGAAAAAATATAATTGTATACTATCTACGACTAGTATTATTACTAATATTTTTATTCTGGTTACTTGTTGTTTTATATTTGGTCTATGATTTTACAAGAAAATGTTAAGATCCCCTACATGTACATGAAATTATACTGGAATTGTGAAATCATGTTACAACAAATGTTAAATTTGTTTGCTAATTATATATTAAAGTCCTAACTTACTCAATCTCTTTGTTTACATTGTTATATACACTAGAATTAAACTTCACAGATAAGTTACTTCCGTTTTGTACAAAAAATAAATTCCAATTTGCTTGAATAACTCTTTTGAGAAACTCGCTATTAAATGTATTGAATTTAGAATGATATAGTTGCATGAACTAATTGCAATGTATGGGTATTAAATCAGATTTTGCAAGTAACTAATAAAATAAAATTATACTTTTTTGTCTCTCCTGTGAAATTAACAAAAATAGAGTTACAACCGTTCTGCGCTAAGCCTGCGATAAACAGAAACATACATGTTGTCTATCTCTCTGGTATAAATCATTTTGACATACAAAAAATAACTATGCGAACATGAAAGTTAAAAGTGTATGTGCAAATTTTGATCGTAGTTAGAACCGTTCATAAAATACAACAAAAAGTTTGGAAATAGATGGATATTTCATGGCTACAGATCGATGTGACACTAAATATCCTTTATTGTTCAAGTTAACGCGATTTTGCTCATTTGTGTGTGTGGATGCAATTAAAGTCGCGTAGAAGATTTTTTTAAAGAAAGTAAGGCATATATAGATTTTCAAGCGAAATCTATCAAACGCTCTTGGGCCAAAATACATAATAATCCCCCACTAGCTTTCATTATTGGTCAAGCTACGCCCCTGAATATCTTTGGCATTTGTTCGCGGATTTTTTGTTCATATCATTGTTTGACGGGGTTTCGATGCCATAACACACATGCCTTATGTGGAACAAATATAAATAAATACGGAACTTACATATTTTACTTACAAATTAATTTGTTGCGGGTAATTTCAATGCACTCTTGGTCAAATTTGTTGTCAAAATGATGATAACGATTGTAAGCAGAGATAGCTGAGTGGTAACGCTCTGGGTTGTCAATCCAGAGGTCCCGGGTTCGATATCTGGCCTGGGCTTTGAGATTTCCGAAATTCTATTCAGAGTATTTCCTGCTATATCTGACCGTGGCAAGCATGTATGTGCAGAAAACAGAAAGTATTGAAAACACGTACGTATCGAATACCTGTCAACCTATGATATGTAATTATGTTATTCAAAATGTTTCGGTTTTATAAGAGCCAGATTAATCGTAAAATTAATCGTGAATATCAAAACAAGTCATCAGACAAAGAGTTGTTATACATTATTATGGAACAAGATTGTCTCACTTCCTGGACCCTAATCAGGAAACCATAGCTAATTGATCATATCACAGAAGACTAAATAAACTTAATTCTTATGTTGTTCATACATCAATGCCCTTTCATTTATCAAGTAATTAAGTATGATAAATTTACAATACCATCTATTTGAATTTATTCATTTATTTGGGCTTAATGCTGATTTTCCTAAAAAATCAGTTTTATATAGTTCAATGTTCTTATAGTCAAGGTTGAATATTGGACGATACCATTGTTAAAGGTAATTACTATAAATTGATAGCCAAAATCATTTCAAATCCATAGTAAAGTGCCATTCACGTGAACCAGAGTCATGGTGACAATTTACCATCTTTCAACTATAAATCTACTGTTTTTGAACACTTTAAAATAACTACATGTAATAACTATTGCTCAATATTTTCTTCGTTCAGTAAATTAATATTCAATGATTGTAAAAATGTCTAAATTTTACTTTATGATAGTTTAATATAATTATGTCCTAGTATGTTAAAATTTATATTTTATTGTATCATGGTTTTACTAATTTGGGTTTCTGTATTTAAAATACCAAACGCATGACAGTCTGTATATCCAATGAGCTGATGAAAAGATGAAAATTATTAATAGATTACAATGTACCAGTTTAATTTTCTGGTTTATAAGCTTGACCCAATCTTTAAAGATCCTGTCAGACCTCTTCACAAACAAAGCAGACTCTGATGAAACTATATCTATTCATGCAGACAAAAGATATTTTTAAGAACAAAGCCTTATACTTTTTATAAACAAGCAAGCACAAATTTCAGTAATGATAATTATTCATGCTAGAGTTTTTAATTTGATTCGTGATTACCTGATTACTTGGAAACTCACCCCAGCCCTAGTGTTATAGATTAAAGATTATAAAAACTATGTGCTGTACCATTATCAGTTTAATATATGCAAAAACGTATTTCAAATTTATGTTATGAATCTTGTTTTTATAGTCAATAAAATGGATTGTGAATGAATAAGTTCAAGAGTAATTTTATATTATTTAACACATATAACTCAGTCATGTAGTTGTTAACATAGTGATAATCTATGCACTTGAGTATAACAAAACATATTTGTGAATTAAGTTACCATCGTGGTCATTGAAGTAACTTATAGATTGTTCTGTAACTTCTGTTACTTTGTTTTATTAGTGACTTTGTTTGTAAATACTGACATTGTACATTGTTAAATATTTGTATGTGTTTTTTAAATGAGTAAGAAACGATCATGTTTCGTATAATCATAATATTGATGTAAAGTAATTTAATTAGAGGTTATTTCATGTTCTGTAGATAAAATTACTATTTACATTTTCTAACAGCATGTTATTTATTTGAAGTACTTGTGATGTGTGAACTTTTGTATGTTTTGTCTCTTCCTTTTGCAATAAGATTTTCCAAGATTTTGGTATCGCTTTGAATAATTTGGAAGATTCTGCAATCCAATTTTGAGTATGAATTAATTTTTGCTGAATTATTTCAGTGCTTAGCATACTATTTTTATCTATAATATCGTTGATACATAGAATATCTGAGTCAGTCCAATGGTTAAATACAAGGCTTTTGCCTATAAGTTTAATATAATTATTTCCGCAAATAATTTCTTGACGTATTTCTCGGAAGTTTAATTTTGTTGTCTTTGTTGTTTTTATACTTAACCAAGTGTTAATGATACTTTCATAGAAAATGGGTATTTTAGTACTTTTAGACCTATTTATGTTTCTTAAATTATTTGAGTTCATGTAAAATATCAGATTGTTTTTACCAAAGGTATTGAGATAATAAAAATTATGTAGGTATCAGTTTCCATCTAGCTTTTATAATATTACAAAGTGATTTCACCCATGTTAGTTTTAGTGAATTTATATAAGAGTTAAGATCTATCATTTGTAATCAGCCAAGGTTTTTTTCTCCTATTAATGTTGCTTGTTTTATTTTCTCTCGTTTTAAGTTCCATAGAAAGTGATAAAAAAGTGATGCGATTTGAATCTTTACTTGATTAGGTATTGTTAAAGAATGTATAAGATACGTAATTTTGGCAAAAGAAATTGCCCTATCTTTTGAATGCTTAGTTTTTTTACACAATTCCAATATTAATATATGGTTATGATCATTATTTGAATTATATCTTGTGTGTTTGTCCAATATTTCAGACATAAATGTAACATATTTATTATCATTTAGTAGGCTATTATTAAATTTCCAAAGCCCTAATCCTCGATTAGACGTAAAGGTGAGTTTTAAGGATATTGCCTGATGATCAGTGTAAGTAATTTTAGCAGGTCTAATATCTGTACATAATATGGCCGGTACGATATTATTGTCTATTAACCAAAAGTCTTTCCGACTTTTTTCATGTCCATTAATTCGTCTCCAAGTGAATTGGTTTTTATTTGCATTAAATGTTCTCCAAATATCACATACGTTTAGTTGTGTTATCAGTTTTTGTATGGGGCTACATTTGATATTTTTCATTGGTTTTGGTAATCGATCATCATTTGATATAATATCGTTAAAATCACCTGAGAGAATTAATTAATCAACTTTGATATGTTTTCAAGAAAAGAAATTCTTAATTTTTTATTATTATGTGCATAAACGTTAAATAGAGTTAAAGCATTTTCGTTCAAAAACAAGTTCAGTGATACGTATCTTCCGTTTTCACATAGTTTTGACTCTACAATTTCAAATTCAAGTTTGTTATTAATAAGAATACTACAACCCGCACTTGCGGACATGTATTTTTTCCTTAGAATACTATACACACAAATGTATTGTCAGTAACGTAATTCACAGGCACAAAATAGCACCCTTATTTGAGCAAATGGTACTAAATTATGAATGAATATGTTTTGATACTATAGCACAGAAAAGATGCAAAAGGCCTTGAAGAAATCAATTTAAATCAATAAAATAACATTTGTGTTCATGAATATAATGGGACAAAAAAGTCTCAGAATTGTCCAACTTAACGCTTTTGGTTGTTAAAGTGTAAGATCATTATCGTCTCATGAAATCAACGAATTTGACACACCCTATTCAATTTTGATAGCCAACCAAAATCGCAAATGTTTACTGCTCAATAATTGAAACCAGGTTTGATATCTAGTAAGAGTTTTTATAACAAATTATTGTCATTAACGAATAAATAGCATATCATACCATTACAATGCACATTTACGTTAGAGATGATAAGGAAAAGTCAATAAAGGGGTGCAGTATTTATCTCAATAAAACATATTTTTTGTGCATTCGGTTAGAATTTTTGTTGCTTGGTATTAAAGTATGATATTTAATCTTTAAAATATTATTTTATGTTCTCAGTGCTTTTTCTCTCTTCATAGGGAAGAGGCCTTAGCCTGTTGATTTTGGGAAGAATTATCGCTAAAATTGCTGATTTGGGAAATAAGATAGCTGGTGAAAGTTTGGATTTTTGGAAAAACTGCATGATTTTGAAGAAATGTTCAATTAAGAAGAGCTCTATTAATTAGAAGGTGAAAAATCACTGAGTTCTTTAGTGATTTTAGCCAATCCCGTTATGTTAATAAAATATGAAATAAATGTGTCAGTGATATTAAGTATAAGGGTCCATTCCTGCACAATTAATTTCTTTTTCACACCTTTATATATTTCAAATAATGAAACATAGCAAAAACAGTGTTAACTGCAAACACAAGGTCAGATTTTCTCATTGTTCTCTTGCACAGTCGAGTGAAAATAGTAGCACACTAAAAACTTTAAATACACATCAGAGATTATTTTTATTTATTTCATTCTTGCAATTTAAGCAGTGAACCGGAAAATGATATAATTATTAATGTATATGTACTGTATATTAGTGTAAGTATTTGATAAAACCACAAATCTTTATTTAGACAGTTGCTGAATATGGCCTGTTTCATATATGACTGTACTTGACGCTTTGTATACAACTTGTCAGCAAAATAATTATACATATGTTCGGAGTTCAGGTACCAGTGAGACTGTGCCACTGAAATATCATCACATACTAACAACAGTTTGTAAATGTAAACAGTTCCAACTCGCGCCACTAACATATACTTGGATATTTTGATTTTCTTCATCATACATATACCTAAAATCGAGCTTAAATGACCCTTCAATGTGTGTAATTAATTAACATTAATTAACATTAACATGTTGGCCAACGACCTGTTAATAACTTTTTAGCTTTTCTTTGGCATACTGGCAATTTTTCAGTTGTCCGCCATTATCATCAATGCCAGTGCGTAGTAAACTGGTTCCTGTTGACTTATGTGTGCAAAGCCAACAGGTACGGCCTAAAATTGTAATATGCGATGCTAATAACAAAGTTCTATCGGATTCTGGACTAATATGTTTTAAAAAATTAATTAATGCAAGCAATATACAGTTAATAATCAATATACCATGGCATTATCTCCATGTCAATCGCAAGTTCAAAACAGACTTTGATAAAATCAAGATAAGTCGCCAATTAAGGACATAATCTGGTAGTTCCTATTGAGCAACGCAGTCATTTTACTATTAAACATATAGGCAAAATGAAAACATATAGAGAATTTTTTTAAACTTTGCATGATCAAGTAATTCATTTTTTTATAATTGATTTTTTTTTTTGTTATTTAATACGAACAGTGCCTGTTGATTATACAATTATACAATGTGATCTCTTTAATTTAATTTTGATCTTGTAATGAATGTTCAGGGAATAACTTCTAGCATTAAAAGGGTTACTAGATCTCTGCGTACATTTATCAGATATATGGAAATCCACGATGTTTCTCGATGAACAGCAACAAATCAAATAGCTAAAACAGATTGACCAATCAGAGCGCTGTATATTTTAGATCGTACCTGTTCCTTTGGTGCACTGCAACATGGAACAGGAACCAGTTTAAGTGCATAGTCCCCATCCTTATCAGGGGACATCATCGTTGATTTACTAAGGGAAGTAACCTAGTTATGGGCCAGATTTACTGGTGGATTTTCAGTGCTTTTACCAAAATTGAAATTATATCAGTTGAAAAGAAAACAATTTAATTTAAATGAGGCAAATAAGAATGTCTTTCCACAGTTTTGCTAAACCATGTAATGATTATAAGCTGGTATAATTCTAAATGGCTGGAATGACACAGAATATGCATAACATTTGAGGGAGAGTACTTCTAGAAAATGTGATTATATATGAGTATAACATTATGACGTCGATATGAAGTATGTTGAAGTGCTTCATGAATCTATATGTGCGTTTGATCTGTACAGCATGTATCTTTTATCAATCAATATTTATCACTCTGATATTGGCATCTGTTTTGTCAAACTTTTAACTTTTAGCATAAAACATACATGATTAATCTCATTATTAACATGCACTGTCCACAAACTTTACAGATCAATGACCCTCGTACAATAAACTGCAATACCTTTTTATACACTTCCTTTTAACTGTAATAGTATGATACAATGTTAATGAAATTATTTTCACACAATTTTATTTTGATACTACAAGTCTGTTGTTGCCAATTTATATCACTTATCCAGAATTCTTATTATTATAATATATTATTATTTTTACATAGAAATATTTGTCACTAATGCTTGACCTACATGACCACAGTGAATGCACCATAAAAAAGCGTGAACTATTAATTGAGTTACATGTACAATTCAAGCATCTAGTAATCATTCCATTTCCTCTTTTAAACACAAGGTTAAGGATAATCTGTTAAATTTTATTGATATTTAAACTTAATCCCATTCTTTTATCATAGCATTGAATTTTATAGTACTATTTCACTTTAGTAATTACACCAAGTAATTTTTTGTTTTATTATGTCATCAACTCAGGTGAAATTTATAGCATTATATTGTTTTTCAGTAACATAATTATCTTTTAGTTGCATACTTTTAGATCTCATAATGCATACTGTTCTGTGATCAGTACATATTAAGTGATATTGCATCTTAACATGCGGTGCTATTTTTATAAGTTTCTGTGATATTATTTATTATTATGTAAAAACTTATTATTATTTGCATTTTGTCTCCCTATGTCTGCATGCATGTTAGCACTATATATCTAAGGACCACAATGGAAATAAGGGTATTGATTTACCCTTTTTTGTTTTATCCTTACTATATGATGTTGATTGACATGGCTTCTTTAATTCATACCAGTCTTTCATTGTTTGTATGTTTTAATGTACTTGCCATGTTTGTCGTTACATTTTATAGTGAAATAAATCTATCTATCTATCTATCTAGTTTAACAATTGCTTTATTGGTCCAGTTTGTGACTGTTTGATGAGTGGTATTATTTACAATTATTTTTGTAACGGAAGTTGTTTTAAATGAATAATAAACTTTATAAGAAGGAACTTAGTATTGTAACTATTGATAGTAACAAGCTGACTATCAGTGATAATTATTGGATCCAGTCTTTTACTATCTACATGTATCCATACTATTGGGACACTCAGGAACACAATGCATTGATATTTCAATACATCAGTCCACCTTACTATACACAAATCAAATCACAAATCTTTTGTTATGAAGTCACTCATCTGAAACTTAAACATTGCAGTTCGGTAGACAGATGTATTTAATTGTTCTTTTTGGAAGAAACAAATCAAATTTAATATAAACAGGCTTAATTTAATTTATATGTGTTCTCTATCTCATTTTCTAAAAATCATGTTTAACCTCTTAGCAAAGAGAGTAGACCCAGATAACACTAAAATAATACAATGTCCTAAAAGCGATATTCAAGAATTAAGAATACACCTCATGTAAAAAAACAAGATCACGATCCCTGAATCTCATGTACAGTCCAACCTGTCTTAAGCAGTCAGTCAAGGGAAATGACTGAATTGGCTGCTTAAGGCAGGTGACCACTTAACAGGTGTAGAATATCAGTACCATTTTTCACTAATCTTTGTTTTATTAATACAGGTGTAGTGCTATACACTATGATTACCCAGTAAATATAATAATCAGTACATGTTTCAACATTTAGTACAGAAAAATAAATACAAAAGCAAGAAAAATTAACAATTTATGTATTACAATCCAAAAATTAGGCAGACGACAGTATTTTCCCCTACATTTTCCTTAAGATACGTACATACGTCTCCGTACTTTTTAATACCGGACAATCGGACCGTAGAGAGGGCGTTATTCATTATTATTATAATTAGTTTTATTCGGCGATGTTTCAACTTTATCCTTTAACATAGACAAAGCGAAAGTAGATTTTCGGAAAGTCGTTTGGTCATCTGGTAGAATTAAAACAACTGTGACGTGTATTTAAGTAAAAACATATTTGTCAATTGTTTGTTTCTGAACAACTGCTTTTGAATTAATAAGTGATGAAAATTTGCATGTTGAATTTCCATTTCGGTTTACGATCATCACAAATTATAATGTCCCTTAATTCATTGATTACAACAATAAGTGTTATTTTCTTTTGTTTAAGTGCCTTAGATTTAATTGCATTAACAACAAACTTCTCAACACCTCACCTTTTTGATAATAACAGCATAATTTGCACTTTGCTTACATCAAAACACCGACCTAATTCAATAGAACTGTGGTAAACACGTCGTATGTTGCATAGACGAAACATCGTATCTGATTGGATGCCGATATATGGCAGAGTGTGTCGTTAATCTCCGCTAAATTGTGGGTCAAAGGTTATCTAAATTTAGCGGGTTTTTGTGACATAATGTGTATTTCAGCGATGTTTATATTGGAATTTCGCGCTTGGCACGTGACCGTTTAATGTGAATAAAATATGGTATTTGGGATGAAATCAACTGGCCGCTGGCCGCGTTTGCCAGGTGACCGTTTAATCCATGGTAAATATAGAATGAATTTTGTTGGGGGGAATGAAACTGGCCGTTAAATGGAGGTGACCGCTGATTCCAGGTGACCGTAAGGCCAGGTTAGACTGTATTTACCAAGATAGAATCTGTCAACTTAGACCTAAATATTGATCACTTTCAGCAGTAATCTTGTTTGAAATAATCTAGGAGAAAAAGTGTGTAATTCACTTGTATTTTAGATATCAAATTGAATATTCAATATGGTAAGTATCATCTTGAATTATTTCAGTACCATCTCATATGAACAGTAGCATGTGAACATTTAACAAGCTTTTCATTTGGTTTCAATCAGCAGTATTATTTTGTTCGACACTTAAAGACGCTTCCTAGAGTTGCCATTGCGCATTCAAATTGAGCAGAGATAATACTACATTTATGATACTTAGTATTTAACCATTTTATTATTGCCTAAACATTCAGTTGTTTTCTTAATAAAGGGAGGTAATAATTTTTAGTAAATTTTTGAATGTCTTAAAAAGTAGCATGGCTTGGAATGCATTTTTTTCTTTTATTTCAAACAACATATGCTAAACTATATTTTCTGGAAAAATAAAAAAAAATTCCGCACTAGAATTTTTTTAATGAGCTAAAATGTTCAAATTTTTGGTAATTTTGCATGCTTCAGGCATGGTCGTTTGTATACAAATTTCATAATTTCTTGATTATTATCTTACATATGTCAGTTCTTTTATTCTGTAATAGTTAAGACATCTTTTCTACAAGGATATGAAAAAGAATTACTGAGTTTGTGATAATATTTAAGGTTTTATGTTGTTTAATGTTTGACATCTTTGCATTAATCCAAGATAGAAATATATGGTATAAAAAAACGCATGTAATTCCAAAACGGGCATGGTGACCCATACTTTTAAACCCTGTTTTATGTTTATAATATATTAAAGTACATCTCTGAAAAAAAAGAGAAAATTCTCCACGTGAGAAGTTACTCTAGGATATGTCTTTAAGTGAGAGTGAAAAATTGGGTTTCCTGCCCAGTACTCGAGCCCAGGGCTTCTAACTTATAGTGCAAACTCCCTATCAACTGAGTTACAGGGTCACCAAATATTAATTCAGCAAAGCTTTTAACTCAATTCCTATATCCAACTTCCAACGTAATAGAAATAATTTTGGCCATATCATTTCAATCGCTGTTTGGGAACATGGATTTTCTTGAATGACTCATGTCAAATCTGACTGGAGAGCCTACATATTAATTATATGGCCAGCAGGGAGTTAACATACATAAACTAAGGACTGAACCCCTAGCTGTTGTCATTGCTTGGATATTAGTAAATTAGTTCTACTTTCTACTCTGAACCACATGGACTAACACCATGTTAATATTCCCCCAAAAAGTATATCTGTATTCAGTAGTCCAAAGAGCCAACTATCTAAACTTGACATTTTTATGTGGGTCATTATGATGTGCATCTCTAGGTCAAGGACAGTTGGTGTAACATATAGTGGCCTCATACATGTGTGTTATCATACTACAGATGTATATGAATACAATTAATTGATTGATTTATTAAAAGAAAAGAATTACATATTTGACAGAGACAAGCATATAGATCTAATTTAAACAAATTATATTATGCACATACATTTGTATATGTCTACAGCTGCATAGTTTGCACTTGAAGGTATTTAATTGTTGTGATGGACTTATCATATAGAGACAGTTGTATGATAATTAATAAGTAATTTTAGTATATAATTATCAACATAACCCTTCACTTTTGGCAATACGAAAGCAGTATGACATTAAATAAGATCAATTGTGCAGTATTGCATATTTAGTCAGAAGTCATTGGTTGATTAAAATTCTAAATTGATTTAATTTGGTCAGAAAACAAAGACCAGCCAACTGTTGAAACATTTTTGGACAGTTGGACTGCACAGTGCATTAGACAAAGATAGTAGATGAAAGTAGAATTAAGTAAGGTCGATAGTTAGAGAATTAGAACCTCCATATTGTTGTGAATAAATCTGATAAACGTTTCTATCACAGTTGGTCTAGTTGAAAAGTCACAGAGGAATATGATAATCCTCTAGTAAAGGAGACTGCATACCCTGAGTCACCAGAAATAAGTGATAAGATGGCTGTCAACCCAAGCCCTATTCTTTCTCTCCAGGCTTATATCAGCAATGGAAATTTGCAAGTTTTCAAGATCCTACTGTAGTCAGTGGTTGCAACAAATCTAATATTATAGAAGAGAACTCAGTAGTCTGTGTCCACTCCATGCTTTAATGATTCATACCTTGAACTATCAATATCTTAAGTGGTCATGGTACAGGGGACACCTATCAAAAGGACACCCCAGTGTTCACAACATACAATATCTCCAAATTCCAAGAAAAGTTTGCTCAGATCTCCATCTTGAAATCAACAAACAAGAAACTACATGCATACTTAAATTCATCAGTCTATCACAACACAAATGACAGAAAAACTAATATCAATGAATCTAGACCCACAAGAAAAATCTAGCACCAAGCAAAAATGCAAAAATGAAGGTAAAAGAGACTAGTACCAGAACAAGAGCTGTCAGTAGTACAGCATGCTTGACTATATTCCCAGTGATTGATAATGAAAGAAGTTAGACCAGAGTTATGGGCCTTAGAGAGTGAAAAGCGACTATGTAATGCACATTTAAGTGATCAATATAATTAGATACAATGTCATGATATGCGTGACGTCACACTGTAATTTTCATTTGTAATTATGTCTGATTCTTTTGAGAAAAAGGTCAATGAATTCATTAGCTCTGTGGATTTATGCTTATGGGACAAAGACAACATTACAGTGGAACCTCCATGATATGGCTGTAGATCTTTGGTGGCAATCAGATCCAATCCACGATTCAACACTTACGATCAACAAATCGAAGCGCGAATGTTTTGTTATCAAATAACCCATCTAAAACTTCAACATTGGAGTCCATAAGACAGCAAAATTTACTTTTTCTTATAGGTATAATGAAGTAAATCAATATCACTTGTTCAATGGATTAAATTTATATGTACTCCCATGTAATCAATGGATTTGCCAGCATCATTTTCTTGTTTAAGCTTGTGACCCATTATTTCAAGATCCGATTGGACCTCTCAAGCCCGATTCACAGATTTCCCAGGACATTTTGGATGCATTAATGCACATTTCAAAAACTTTCTCAAGAAGGTAGATATTCAATTATTATTACAATGACATGACTGAGTTAAGTTTCAAGTGAATACCTTCAGTAGTTTTAAAGACTGATGCAAAACCTTAACCAGGAATTTTCTATGTTCCCAAAGTGCCATAATTCAGTCAAAATCCATGTCAGAGTTATGGGCCTTGAACTGTGGCATTCAACATAATCCTAAAGACATATTAAATGTCAAGTGAATACCTTCATTAGTGAAGACTGGTGTTGCATTTTAACCAGAAATGTTCTAAGTTCACAAAATTAATGGTCATGATTCAGTAAGAATCTACATGAGAGTTTAATGGAGTGACATCCTATTATGATCTCATGATCTCAAAGGCATGTGTGAAGTAAGAAGCAAACATCTTTAATGGTTGATGAGATATTAAGGATGGTACAAGAAGTTGCATGCAAAACTTTAAACAAAATGTTACACCGATGCCAATGCTGATGCAAGTAGGATCAATTATAGCCCCACTATTCTTCGAAGTCTAGCTAAAACTAAAATTGGGTAAGAAACTACTGAACAAAATCACATTTTTTTACTAACTTCGGTTGTCGATTTAATTGTGGAATTTGTGCCGTGTGAAGTTCAGTAAAGTGTTGTGATGTAAATAAAAGTTTCTCATAATAAACTTACATTGGCCACTAGCTAAATATTACAGAGACAGAAGTATAAGGGTTGTGCTATAATAGTACTGACATAACAGACAATAGTACCTAAGAAAGGTGTGTACACCAAACTGGCCCCTTAATCTTTTATTCATTTTTTTGCACATCTGTCAATTTGCAAATATTAAGTATTAAATTTGACATGAATATTCAAGTATAATATTACTGAATTTGGATACACTGAGCTTTTTATAAGGCTATTATAAATTAATTTCTTGATTATCATCCCCGCCCGCCCCCTCTTTTTAGTGCCGCCCTGACAAATTTTATTTTGAAAAAAAAAATTTGAAAACAAATCGCGAGAAAAACCTATTCGTCAATGGGTGCCGCATATTAGTAAAATGTGCCGTATAAGCGTATGCTTTGTATTGTCGCATAGTAAACTTGTCGTGTTCTCCACGTTGAAGAGTCTATCTGCCAAACAGCTGATTTTTGTGCAGCTGAAATCTTGAAAATGAAAACATGGGTTTTCTGATTGTTGCCTTTTAAGACGGCCAATTAATGGTGGAAAAAGACCGTTTCGCATGTAATACTCTGGTCTTAATAAGCTTTTTGTAAAAATAAAAAAATAAAATAAAATTCTCCCCCCCCCGCCCCCTTTTTGGGGAAAATTTAGATGATAATCAAGCAATTAATTTATAATGGCCTAAGTGCTTGTATCTATTATTCCAGCCAATATTTTCCTTTGTTACACAAAACCTTATGATACTGACACATTTTACTCAGATTCAAAATGGAGGGTAATCATTTATAAATTGTTTTACAATATACACATAAATTCACTGACTTTCTGACAGTAGGATTAGTGTCAGAACTTAATCAGTTAGAATTACAATAACAAACATCATGGATGAGTACTATGAAGAAGTGTGATCCCTATTTCAGGCATTGAATATTGATCTATTTGAATTTCAAATTAAAAGACAGAATTCTACTAAAGACTTGTAGTAACTAAAAAATATCAATACTGTATGTAACACTGAACATTGCGGAAGTCAATTAATTTAACTAAATCCAGTTAATCATGTAGCATATAAAAATCTGTTTTAGTGACTGTTTTTTATCACAAATGTCCAAAGGTCTGTGCTTCAAAGCTCACTGTTACTCAATTTCCAACCTAAAAATTTACATTCTCAGAAACAAAAAAAATAAATAAAATGCCAAAGTGGTTCAAAGCAGTTTTAAAAATTAAGGTTCATTTTACTCAACATTTCTAGCACAAGCTTATCTTTTAATGTCCAGAAGTTTTGAAAAAATTAAAAACAAGTAACACTGAAAAAATTGTCTCAGTAGTAACTGTCAAAAACAAGACTATTCCAACTTCATGAGAAAAGTTAGACAACAAACATATGGCTAAATATATGCATGCCAATTTAATTTTTATTTTGAATAAATGGTCTTCTCCCAATACACAAATGATCATTAAGATCATTTACTGCACATGGTAGCTTAAAAACTGTGCATTCCAAAATTTGAGCTATGGGCATGACCAGTACCCAAATATTTGAATACATCATTTAAGCCTAGTGCTTTGTTGGTTGTGTATTATTATAGATAGATATTAGCTGACCATTATTAATAATAGTATGTATAATAGAATTAACAGTTGGCAAAATTAGCATATAAAGTTACATTGTCCAAGCAAAAATATATTACTGAAATATAAAAGTTGAGATTGTAAAATTATTTAAATTATAAATAAATATAGGTAAAAAATTGAAACCTTGTCACAAATGTTAAAATAAAAGGATAACACAAAAAAAATTAACTGGCCAAGGAAACAACAGCAAATTAAATTTATAAGAAAAAAGAAAGAAAATGGAATACAAATTAATCTTAGATAATAGAGATCATTATATTTTTATATAAAAAACAACCTCAATCACTAGCAAGCAGATGAGCTTTGACAGTGGACTGAAAATGACAGGTTCATCCGGATATAACAGGTACATTGTAAGTAGAACAAATACTTTCCATTTGGTGTTAAAAATGCGACTTTAGATAAGACAAAAATTGTATTTCTGTCTTCTTAAAAGCAATCAGGCACTACCTCGAGTATTTTTAGCCATTTTTTTATTTGAGTGCACTTTGTTAAGTTTTTGTCAGAAAAGTTCAAATTAGAAAAGTTCTACTGCAAAAAGAGAAGGTAAGGAACACTTCTTTTTTGTATGTACTACCCATGTGTCAGGTATCATACACTGTCCATTCATTTAAAGTAAGTTTTTTTATAAGACACTGCCCCTCCATTTGAAATTCCAAGTACACATATGTTTTTGTTTCAGATCTTCTTTTATACATACTAGATATAAGCCTAATAGGCTATAATAAAACTTATATTTGGTGTAGAGTCATATAATGATCGAACAGAATTATGAAATACTATTCTTATTAGTCTCAAATGAAAGCAAAAGACTTACAAGTAAAGGAATGAGCAAGAGTTGCTGCACCTATTGAATTATTTATTATTATTTGTGTATTTTGTAATAAAATGGCATTTACGTGGAGACGAAAATTTGTAGATTTGAGTACAGTAAAACCTCGATTATTCTATTGACGTTGGGCCCTGAAAAATCATTCGGATTATCCATGGTTTCGACTTATCCATTTCAGTATGATGTACTGGTTGGAAACGATAAATTCCGTATTGTCTGTATATTACAAGGGAGTTAACTCTCATAATTATGCAAAACAGGACGTCATGTGAGTGATAATAAGAATAAAATCAAATGTATAAACAAACACTTATTATTTATCCTTGTTTTATGAATGTATATGAGTTAACAAATGAAACAATAACTCTTGTTAAATAAATACTCGCGCATTTATGGATTATGCAGAACACAATCCAACACAATAATATATCATTCTCACTTCACTTACTAACGATCGACTAGGCATCGCTATCGTCACATTCTAAAACAATTAAAAAATCGAAAACATAATGTTTTTTATGTTTGATATATTTTTTTCACTGAATCATCATATTCTAGTTAGTTTTGTTTAATTGTGTTCGAACCAGTTTTTAAATTTTGAATGACGCTGAAATGCAAATAAGTTCATACAGATCACCAGGTATGTACGCATATTAACTTATTATACCCGAGATCACAGTGAAATATTCGTCACAATCAGTATAAAATCGTAACAAACAATATGGTCAACTTAACGATAATTAAACTGTTGACATGCTTCGTGTATGAATTGATGTTACACATTGTTTTGTCACACGACATTTGATTCTCAATCGGCAATTGCTATCAATTGAAAATATGCGCATTCCTAACTTTAGGGGCCAAATAATGTATTCGGATTACTCAAGGTATTTGTAAAATCTGATTCGTACAACCGGGGTTCGTTGTAGTTGAAATATATAGAGACGTAATCGGGACCGTAGATATAATTAGATATTATTCGGATAATATCGGGTATTCGGATAATCGGTGTTTGGATAATCGAGGTTTTACTGTATTAGAAAAAATGTCTGCCCTTATTGCATTAATTCTATCATTTTCTTCAGTAAAAAAGCTTTGTTAAGAGCAGTAAACACTACAACTAATTGCCTCCCATGCATCAAAGGGGCCCTTGTCAAGTAATTCAACATTTA